>CADDXX010000324.1:591424-606373 GCA_902810485.1 Alauda arvensis
TGATGTTCTGATCCAATTTTGCTGCTGAAGGCTCCTTTTCTCTGGACCCATTCTGTGATTTACCAGGTATGATATATAGAAGCTGAAYCATTTATAGCAGAACACAGAAATGATGTTACTGCTGCAAATATCTCATTAAACCATGCACGTACTCTGATGAAAAATAGCTTTTGCAAAATCACATACACAGGCCACTCTGTCAGGATCAYGGATAATCCTAGGAACACTCAATAATCACTGGCAGGATTTTGCTTTATAATTTACAAATACCCCCTTGGGAATTTTAGCTATACARCACAATGGCTTTMCTTCAGGAAGGGTCACAAGGCATTKGTGACACTGCTCACAATCCTTCTTGCCTCTTTGAATTTAAAAATTAAAGAGCTGGAAAAAGTAAACTAGGTTCAAAGCTATAACTATAACATGGGAACTTTCCTGAAATCTCCCCTCCCCTGGCCCACACCAGAGTTTGCCTAATGTCAATTTTGATATATAAATGAAGTAGCAACAGCATATTAAATATATACATACTGAGAATTTTGTGTTTTCCAAGGAAACACTTGGAAGCAGATGGAATGTTCTGTCCCAAAAAGGTGTTTCTAATATTTCAGTGAAAGTGAAGGAAGATCAGCTGCCCTCCAGGCAATGCCACCAACAAGGCCCAGTTGTTTGTTTGATGTGGGTGTTATAAACATGCATTCACTTTTTTTTTTTTTATAGGCAATTACTTTTTAGTTTCAAGGGGAGCTTTGGTTTAATTTCCTTTTTTGGTACATATAGAAGAGCTGCCTAAAGCACTAGGCAGGAACTTTTGACATTTCTATAAAAACCCAAGTGCAATCAATAACTAGATATTGAGGTCAGAGAAGCAGCTGCTGAGAAAGTTCAGTTAGTTACTGTAGTTTGCACAAAGAAACCACTTCTCATTTAAACCCACAGACTTACGATAGATGCAACTGAAGGGCTACAGGGATGACACGATGTCAAAATAAAAATAAATTGTCAGTATAAATCCAGGGAGACATTGTCACAATATCAGCTTGAAACAAAATGACACCAATGCAAATTTTATAAGAGACAACTTTAAGATGTCAAGACACTGGTAAATTGATGTCAGTTCAGGTCTGCAGGGAGACTGTTAGGATTAAAAAAGAAAAACCTAAACAAACTAAAAAGCATTCCCAGAGTAATGGCTATAATAGGCATTTCTAATTTTGTCAGTTGAATTTAGTTGYAGCAACACAAACATGCAGATACCATGATTATAATGTCAGTAAAAATAAAAAAAACCACACACAAAACCAAAAGAAAATTTTGATACAAACATAATACACACTTGATAAATGTTATGTTGTTTGTACAGTTAGGCACTGACATTTCCAGTTTAGACTGCTTCTATATTTAAATCCATAATCTCTGATGCTAGTTCAGTTGACTAATAAGAAMTCTGGAAGCTTCTTCATGCCATACAAACCTCCTGTAGCTTTTTACTCGTGCAGTGTGCARAAGGATTTATGGTAAGTTGAACAGATCAAATAGACAGCAGGAGCAGAGCTTGGCTCTTCCAGTTTCTCATTATCAGGCTTTGCTGGATCTCCTTGCCATCGTTTCACATGTCCTGCAATTCCGTATATCCTGGTAAATCTGAGCCTAACCCCACTAGTGACCAAAAAGGCTCAGAAACACCGAGAGATTTATTTTGAAAGCCTTACAGGGTTTTCTAGGAGTGTTTTGAAGCACCATTTTTGAGCAGTGGGATGCTGGGGGCAGTTGTGAGAACACTTAATGCCTGGCATCTTCTGAAGTCATTTACATTCAGGCAAAAGTGGGTGGAAATTCTGCCATGTGAAAGCGACATTTGCGAACGTGTAAATGACTGCACAGCACTTTTGGAGCAGTCACCACCAGGGCCCTGCTCAGCTCCGTGCTTCTGCCATGTGCAGCATTAACCTTTACCATGTTCTGCTTTCCCTGCACACAATAACAGCAGATCYTTGTCAGGGGGTGGTTGCACAAGATGGTGCATATGCTTCCAGGCTCCCAGTTCCAGATCAAAAATACATGGCATGCAGCACAGAACTATCTATACTCATTCCCCATTCTAAATTGATTTGAAATACTTTTGGGTGTACATCTGCCTCTGAAGACTGTTTGRCATAAATCCTGCATTTTAGGCCCTGACTACTTTAAAATAGAAACTATTATGCCATTAGGACCAAAGTGGATCAGGTTCCAACTGAATGAAGTTCTGATAGACCACAGGTGCTCTATTTATGATCAGCGTGAGCCCTGTTGAAATTAAATATGTTCTGCAACCCCATTTTGGTGTATGCTCAGTCATAAAAACCTAAATAATAAACAAACTCCACAGGCAATAATAATAATTACACCTTTGAAATTCATTAATTCCTCAGTTTGTGTTTAGAAGCTGACTGAAAATATCACAGGGCCAGATTTCAACACCTTCCATGCTGGAGCCTGTCTGAAGTGAAACCACTGACGTCAGTGGA
Organism: Alauda arvensis; assembly: GCA_902810485.1. NCBI lineage: Eukaryota > Metazoa > Chordata > Aves > Passeriformes > Alaudidae > Alauda > Alauda arvensis. Next base: position 593,935 of record CADDXX010000324.1, read on the forward strand.
ACAATTCCAGATTTCGAGCTGCCAAGTTATGCACATCTCCGTGTGTGTCACTTCATGTTAGTTATTCAATGCACTGATTTGCATACCATAAGCAATTTGCATAGAACCAAAATTTGCATAGGACAGCACGGAGCCACACCAGCACGCCTGAGGAGGTGGGGTGGGCACAGGCATCTGGAAACTGGGGTGGAGGTGTCAGTGGCTGTGTGCAGGGAGAGATGAGGGTCTGTGGCTGATGCTGTGAATACAGCAATTAAACATATGTGAGATACTGTGCTTTTCATCCTTGTGCATAGAAGTTGAGTGTAAAGGTGCCACTGCAGCAACCTCCTGCATTTCCCACCCAGGGCACAGCTGGTGGGAGTGGGGGCTGGAGGATGATGCAGCAGGAAGAGAGGATGAAGGAAGTAGGAGGGATGCTGGGCATGTTTTCTGGTGAAAACATCACTTACACTAACACTTGCACTGCCAAGTTARATTTGCAGCCAGATGAGAGCAGGCTCATGTGAAATACACATGTGAAAGATAGAATGAAAAATGCATGGACTTGCTAAGCCCACAGATGTACTCGATGGTAAATGGAATGGGAATTTAGCTAAAATTGACATGAATCATTGACATAAGGGAAACTGTCATCAGGAAACTCTGGGATTATCAACAAAACCTTAGCTACACCCAGCTCAAAGCACAAAACTCAGGTACTGAGCCTTTGACCACTTTCTAAAAATTGCAAATCTAGTCTGGAGGAAATATAAGAATGTTACCTTGAAGGGTTATCTAGAAACTAAGTTTGCATCATTAATATCCTTAGTCTTCCAGGACGAAAGAAACATTTTCCTCCTCAGAAATCTCTCTGAGATTAATTGCCAACTGGCATTTTCCATGCATACACATCGACTCAGCACCATCTGGGGTCCTTGAAGGGCAAACTGGGGAAAAGCGCAACCCTGCCAGGTTCTCTGGCTCCCTGGGTGCTCAATGCCTGCAAATGCCTACATTTTTAGCAAGAAATTCCTGCTTCTGTGCAAATCTAAATTGCTGGCTCTTGGCAGCTTGGATTTTACAGAACTTCATCAGACCCAKCCTTCTCTCTTAATGTCCTCAGTGGCTGTGAGGACACTTGATGGAGATGCAGTCCTGCAGCCACATTCATTTCAAGCCCCAGTTAAGGCAGCTGATCATTGTGAGAAACAGAAGAGCAGCCCTGCTTCAACCTTGAGAGATTCAATCCCAACCACTTTCCCATACACTTTTGGTGTTGCTTTCTTTGCTGGCACCCAGGAGAGTTTTCTTTTCCAGATGTCCTAATGTCAGGACYTAATCAGAATGCAGAGATGCAGCCTGTTTCAAAGGCTTAGTAACCAGACCATTTCTGTTAGGAGACCTGGGGTGTCTGCATTTCAACCTCTCCAAAAAATAAAACCTCACACAAGGAAGCGAGCTTAGTGGTACTGTGGCATCCCAGCTTGCTTTTCCCCAAAATCTACATAGTTTGCATGATGAAAAGTTGGTGTGTCCTTAGACTCCATYTTCCTTGTGGACAAAGGTGTGTTCTTCACTCATTTAAACTAGCAGGAATTGGTTCACTTGCAGCAAAACCTGGGGAGGCAACAGTTTAATTTGCAGTTTTAACAAAGGCTGAGTGTTCATTCATGAAGCAGCCCAAGTGGCAGAGGTGCAGCCACACCACCCCTGCTGCAGGTCCCCTGCTCAGCTCAGACCTGTCTGCCATGAATTTAGTGGCTTCAACTAAATTCAGTGGGCTCCAGATTTTAACTAGACTTACTAGTCTTTGCTAGAAACATTTATTACCTTCAGTTGTTTTTTGGCCTACTTTTAGACAATTTGCATTTGTTTGGGAGGAAAAAAAAAGACACTTTTCTAGCTGAAGGCAGGGCCTTTCAGTGCAACCCCCTTCCAGCAATAGTTGAAGGGGAAAATCCAGTTTTTGCAAACTGCTCCTGCAGCAATATGTTATCTTACTGTTATTATTATTCTTCATTATGAATAATCTGAAGATATTTAGCTTTATAAACAAAAGTGGAGGGCAGCTGTGGCTTTCAGTAACTGTCATGAGTGAACTGCTATGATAATGGACAGATTTTGAAGAGTCAGTTCTGTTTCTCCCAAAGAGATCTAGATCAGTTAGGCAGCCTGTTAGTGATAATCATTCCCAAGCAAACAAACAACCCTCAAACAAAGCCACACACATTTTTTTTTTTTTTGCATCAGAACCTATATTTCTGATGAAATGAAAAATGAAAAACTTTAAATGGGTGGTTGGCTGCAGTTTTTGCTCTTTCTCCATTATTCTGCTTCTCTGTGTTTGTCTCCATCTATCGTGTGCTGTTGCATTTATTAAAGCCCTTTTCTTATGAAAATGTTTCTAATCACAAAGTAACTCCCAAWGTAGCAAGTTAAATTAAAGCCACTCACAATACTTCAGGTAGTAAAGTTGCAGTGGTTCTCATAAACCCTCTCTTTTTGGTTTGGTCACAGTTCTGCTCCAGGGCACCTGAAATACCATTTCAATACTTCTAAAGATAAATAGAGTTCTGTCAATAAACTGAAAATTGCTGACCTTGTCCTGTTCATCAATTTAGGCATCGAAAAAAACCTGCCTCCTGGGATTGGCAGTGCTTTTCCATCTGCAGTGAAAAATGCTAAGCCTGCCATATTTAATGACAGGCCCGGGAGGGTTAATGAAAGAGCAGAAGTGGCATTTCACCTTGACTTGCAGCTGCCCTGTAACACTGCCTCAGGGCCCAGCTAAGTGTTAGCTCCATCTGAGCAGTACAAGGCAGGAGCAAAGACCTACAGAGAATTCTAACAGGATATCCTCGACTGCCCTGTTCCTTGCCCTGGTTGCCTTTGTGTCTCTGTGTGTGTGTTTGTGTGAAACCTGTAACCAATGAAGCCTCAGGGATTTCTGTCTTCTTCATTGGTTACAAAAGCTCTGGAAATGCTGAAAAACTGAGCARGAAAGAAATGCTGCAATGAATGACCAAATCATCTTCTAGCTTATGCCTGGACTCTAGAATTTCAGAATTTGCTTTTGTTATTGATAGCTTTATTTTTATTAGCTAAATATCGATGATTAGTCTAGACTGGTAATTAGAAGCTATCCTTTTACACAGAGGCTTGGATTAAGAGCTTTTGTGATTTCGTGGAGTCTGGTTTGTGTGAATGTCAATTTGATCCTTTTAGCATGTTTATGCTAAGTATCAATAGGCTCCTGGGATTTGTGGAAGTGCAGTGCTGAACCTCTCAGAGGCTGAGCAACAGCTGGGGTGCTGCTTCCATTTGAAAGGCTTTCTTCTCTCCTCACTAATGGAGGATCAAAAGTCATCCCTTCAATTAAAAACTAAAGAAAGTATCTCATTCTTTGGCATTTTATGTCTAATTAAGGATTTTAGTGGGAAATGTGCAGCAGTGCTCACTGATTAATTTATCAAACACAAAAATCCCCCTTTCCTCTACCAGTCCAATTAGCCAGGCATTTTATATGGCTGGGAGATTGAAACACTGCTTCTACATGGAAACYAGAGGCTCTTTGCATTTGAAATTGTGTGGTAAAGAGACTGGAAAATTTCTTGTCTAATACCGTGCATATTTAGGGCCTGATCCAGTGAATTATTGAAAATCCCTGCTAAAAAATGCATGGTCTTCTGAAGGTCCATTCCAGCATGATATTCAATACCCTGAACACACAGGAGCATCAGGGAAAAGCAGAGGATGCTGAATGCTTTGGAAAATAGAGCATTTACTGTATAAAATGCCCAAAGGGAAACATAGCTGCTGCTCAGACAATCCCAAGCACTGTGGAGCATAATTCACGTGTTAGCTGCTGCCTTCTTACCTTGTGCTGAGATCTCTATGCATTTCAGAAGCTGGGATTGATCTCTCCTTCCACAAGCCAGCTGTCAGAAACAATGTGGAAATATATTATCAATCATTTKTCACTCCCCTCTAACACAAGGATCATGAATCACACTGTTTGTCAGCTCATGTCCCTTGCCTATACATCAGGAGGGGTTACTGTCATCTCACTTTTCCTCTGCTGAGAGCGCACAAGCCACAGCATCCAGACCATTCTTCCCTGTTGCATGAGTGTCTCCCAGGAATGCACTGGGAAGCACATTACCTTCCATGTGTTCTTTATTTGTTTATCCTCCCTCTCAGGGTAGTGTTTGGTGAACGGCTTTTTATTGTGGTTTATTTTTGTTTTATTCTTTTTTTTTTTCCCATTTTATTCTGATATTTGATGATTTTGCTGTTGTCTTGTTTTATTTATTTTGAAGAACTATGTTGCTGCAGTTTTGTTATGGAAGATGAGATTAAGGGAACATACTTGGTTTTTCAAATGGATTTGAACAGCTCTGGGGTAAGGGGATGCTCAACAGACCTAGCCTGTAAGGAAGGAATTAGTGATAAAATGCTGTGGTCAGAGCAGCTGGGAGATGCTGTGGCTGCACTTGGGTGGATGGATGAGGTCATATCCAAGCATCTTAGAATGCAGACCTTAGCATGTCTACATCAAGTGTGCATCATTGATGCAGATTCTTTCTACTTAGGGCCCTTTGCTTTGCACTGGGCAGAACYCTGAGGGCACRACTTGGGTTCCTTCAAAGAGATAYTGAATTGGAAGATGTGTGTCCTGGTTCTGAGGGCACTGCARKACTTGCTGGCYCTGACCTGCCCCACCTGGTGCCTCYCACATCCCCTCCTGTGGGTGCCAAACCCCATTYTGGTCCAGTCTGAAGAGGACAATCTGTTCCCCAKGGTTCTTCCCAGCCACCCCAGGCTCTGACATGACTTCCCCCATCTAGGACTCATCCTGTCCTTTGTGGTAGTTAACTTTGGCTACAGCCTCCCTCCCTGTCCTTCTTCCTTGGAACAAGGGAGGAAACAGGATGAGAGAGCTCATGCTTCAAGGTTCAGGCAAAGATGGGATGGAGGCTGTGCTCAGTCCCTCTGGGCTGCTCTTTCCTSTGCCCCCAGCTCAGCTGAAGGGCTCAGCTATGCCTTACCACAGTCCCACCCTGCTCTTTKCCTGGCACACAACCACCCCAGTRCCARGGAWCCTCTGCCTCAGCATGGCACTGYCTTTCTCTGCCAGGCCTGTTCCTGTGTGCYCACATCATAGTAACACTTGTGYCACTTAGAAAAAGGGTCTTCATGGTTGTCACACAAAGYGCTTCATTAAAACTTTCYGAGGGCTCCAAGTATCAGGACTTTATTATCCATAAGTCTTTCATACCTATCAGAAGACTTCACACATCTTGTTATTTARAAGTCTCTGTCTCATTTCCCAAAGGCAGCTCCAAGCATMAAGACCTTGCTAWCTAGSAGTGTTTTAYACCTTTTCTACMCAGCAATCTCAAAAGCAGCTCTTCACAGCTCTGGCTCTGTCTCCTTCTGCAGGTCCAGCTTACTCCTTCCTATCCATAGCCTGGCCACCTAACTCTGTCTGTCCCTTGTACAGCAGCTTACCTTTTCCATCCCTTGCACAACCACCTGTCCCTGGGTCTTCATGGCACTGCAGCAGGCTCCAAATGTGACTCCAACCAAGCCCTCTCCCAGCCAGCTCACTCTTTATCACACCCATAGCTGGGAGAGCAAGGCTGTTCCCACTCTAGGATAATTAACACAGCTGCAATACATCAGAGGCAAGATTACCTTTGGTACCAACTCTATTTTTCTCCCCACACTATCTTTATCTATCTTACCACAGATCTTGTGGCAGCTCTTCAGACTAGCAGGCAGGTGAGTTACAGAAAGCATGATAAAGGTCTGTAAAACCATGAGTGGCAGGAGAAGATGAATGATGTTCACTGCATCTTCCAGTGAGCGCTGTAGGAGACATCAAAAGGAACTCGCAGATTAAAGAAAACAAAGCTGCATATTCCTGTAGGATGGGAGCTCCTCACTGAAGTGTTGATTGTAAAAGTTATGTTTCAGTACAACATTGGACAAATTAACAAGAGTGGAAAAAAAAATTAAAATCAAGGATTATGAAATGCAAGTAAGCTGGCTCAGGCAGTCTAAGACTTAAAAAGGACTAGAGATTGTAAAATTCTCCTTGGGCAACCTCATGATATGCTRCCCCTGCATGTCTCTGTATTTTTTGGCCACTGCTGGACAGAGAATTTTGGGYCACACACACCTTTAGTCTGACCTAATATAGCCATTCCTACACTTTCATTCTTACTCTTAAAACCATGAAAGGGGTTTTCAAACCACAGAGAGATCTAACTCTGATCTCTCTGTGTTCAAAGCTTGTGTGCTGCCCTTTTCAGAGGAACTTCCATGGCCTCATCTCTCACTGGTGGAAGATCAGTCCTTCTCAATGCACAGTCTGAGCTTTGGATGGAGTGCAGGGTACCCAGAGAAACCTCATTTGTTCTTTTCCTAATAGAGTCACCTACATATCTCAAGGGAAAAGTGAGACAAAATTATTAAGTGGGGGGGGGGGGGTTGGATAATTTTTCAAATACGCTGTGAAGAAATAGTAAAAATAAATTCTAAATTTTCTCTCTAGACAAAGATGTTAAAAAGAGCTAGAGTAATTTGGATACTTTGAAGAATTTGTTGACAGGCAATACAAGAACTAGATGGGAGAGATTATCAAGGAAGACAAAATTATGTTTCTGGAGTATAAGATCATTGAAGACGAAGAAGATTAAGGCTTTATGAGAAGAGGAAAAACAGTTCACRTTTATATTGGCAATTTTATGAACTTCACTACTTGCCCAGCCAGTTATAGTGGGATGTCTACAGCGTGATTTAAAAGCTCCRGATAACCATGCTGGGGTAAAACTGGAAGCCATGCCAACACCATTATTCCCTCTCTTCACATTGCATTCTTCCAACTTGCACTAAGGACTTGGTTTTGACGTCTGTAGGATCCTTTCTTTTGTAGGTCATGGCTCTGATTTTCTCTGTTCTTGATCTTTTATACCCTTTATAAATAGTTCACAGTGCATATCTGAATTACCAGGAAAAAGCAGAATTGCACAGTTAGGCAGAATTTGTGTAATCACATCCAAACATAAGACAAGGTAAGGAACACTTTGATGTCCTGGAGTGGCTACCCTAGAACAAGGCTAGGCAAGATTAAGAGAATAAAGTGGATGTTTATTAAAAGCCTTCAMTAGATTCACYTTGGGCAGTCRAAAGCCTCCAAGAGGGGCYACACCCAAGATGGACTTKGTGGTYASGAGTTTTTCAGACAGATGTAAGTTTGGTCYATYTACATATCAGGAGTTAATMSTCCARTTACAGCTTCAGGCAATGAAGTCACATATCCCCAGTTTGYTTYCCCCCARTTCATTTTTGTTGATGSTTTTCATGGCCTGGGGCAGCAGGGTGTCCTTGGATCTCAGCCCTAGGGGGATTGTTTTGCCTGAACAAAATGTGGAGACAATTAACTAACACTTTATGTGGTGTTTAGAGTCATGCACCGATGCAGCACAGGATTTGAAAGCATCAGCTTCTTCATGCAACTCTGATACTAGGAAAGCAAATTTGTAACTGATATGTAGACAAATTCTACTAGGCTAGATTTGGGTCTTATTTAACTGTATTTCATCTTTGTCTTACAGAATTCTAAACTTTTAAGTCCTGGCACCATGGAAGGGAGAAATGTAAGTATAACTCAACTCATATTTCAGCATCATTTGGAAATCTACCTGTAACCTGCTCCCACAGCAACAGGAAAAAAATTTTAATAAAAAATATTCTGCCTGGTCAGGTAGCAGATGAACAAAGAGGATCTGTCATCCTGAACATGGCAAATCTCTGTTTCCTATTCTGTTCTACAGTGGTTTTGTGCACCCTGATGTACAGGTGAGCTGCTTTGGCTGATGCCTTCAGTGCAGAAACATGTTTGCCCTTCAGTAATCACAGAAGGGTACTCTTTCTTGTCTCTGTACATAAGCCAAACATGCCTCATTCTCAATGGAAGTCAAACTGAAATATGGGATAAAGTCTTCATATTAATAGTTCTCACAGATTAATCTCTGTGTATGACAGGAAAATTACTTTGACAGGTGGAAAAATATACGGCTATAAAGGGAGAAACTTTACACCCTTTGACAACTAAAGAGCAAGACCAGCTCATCTGGATTTTTTTTATGCACTCCACACTCTTCAAAACTATCCACAGTTTAGGAGATTTCTGTTTGCAGTGAGAGTGCCTGAAGCTTCAACTGAGTATTTTCAGGAAACTCAGAGTGTTACAGAGCACGTACAGCTCCTGATTTTCACAGGCTAAACAAGCATGACTGCAAACACTCTCACAGCACTAGCAAAAAGGTGCTGAACCACACTATAAGAGACAGTAATTCATGATGGAGAATACTCTGTTATCCATGAGGGAGATTGGTCTTTGTGCAGTGTGAGGAAAAGATAAGCATATTGACATGGCTTCTTTTGAAGTGTCCATCCACTCTGCCACAGCCTCCTCCTTTCTGCTCGCTTCCTATTGATTATGTCTGCACTAAAGTTCAGCTGACCATTTATATTTCAAGTGAGAAGGAGGGAGAACTGGAGATTTAAAACCATTTAAACACCTCTTGCTGGAGTTAATGCCTGCATGTCACCAGCAGTTGTCAGGACTCAGGCAATGAAATTCCTGAGGGTGGTTCATAATGATTCAATTTGTCAGCATTTCAAGCATTTCAAGCAGCAACATGCAGGTCTGATATTCCAGTCCAGAGGGTATAAGAACAGCCAGAAGAGTGTGTCTGTGTGTTACTCACCAGTAAGCAGATGATAACACAGAGCTGGTGGTACAGCTCTAACTGCATTGCAGGATAAAATGGGGGTGCAGGCAYAGAGGCTACTGAAATACCTCTCTGTGAGAACTGTCTTTATCTGTTGTGTTACTCCCTACGGGAAATACACACAAAGGTACAGCAGTGTGTGCACATGGCTGAGGGATGCTCTGAAAATCCCATRTAAAGACAAGAGGGGAAATCAAATAGCCAGAAGAAGGTACAGGATACAGCCTATTCATTATTCTGTTTTGCCATTTCTTCTCTTGCCCTCTTTGTCTTTCCAGACCACATACCTGGTGWAATTTGTGTTGTACCTGTGCTAAATCTGGGGCAGAATTTTTTTTTTCCTATTTTGTGCAGCACAGTAGGTGATAGATTGGTGACCTGATATGCCCTCACAGTGCAAACACATGGTGAGGTGTTGTTAAAAGTGCAAAGCAAACAGGATAACAGGAAGGATAGCTTACTTGCTTGTCTCCTTGTATAAGGTCAGATTTAAGGTGAAGTCTGGAAAGGAGAGCAGGTTGAAAAAAAAAAAAAAAACAACAAAAAGACTAAACCCCAAACCAAAAAAACCCACTAAAAAACAATAATAAAAAAGCCAAAAAGCCATTACTAACTTTTTCCTGTAAGTGCTAAATGTTTCGTTTCAACCAACTACAAACTACTCTCTAGGTTAGATGAGCCTTTTCATTTGACTATGGCTGCACACAGAGTTAAACCTGTGATCTGAGAAACCTGGTGATTTGATGGACTACTCCTAAATAACTGTCATGAAAGGTGACTGAGGGAAGTCAACACATGGTTTACAAGTTCAAAGTCCCTCTTGAGGATCTGTGTTTCTCCAGTGGSAAGCATGGATGTTTTCCTGAAATGGAAAAAGTCTGAATAATTACCAAWTAGGAAATCTGAAAGAGTAAACTAGTAATTAACCATGTGGACTGTGTTCAGTCTAAACTTACTCTCCTATTTGCAGAGTTGTATACTGAAGATAAATAAGCATAGATTCTACATATGTGAAAAGTAGTATTATATTTCCATTGGATTTTGATATTTGTTTATCTATGAGAATCTYCTATGTCATTTAATGTAATGTGCTTGTCTGTGGTACCTTTTTAGTAAAGATTCAATATGCTGCTTCTGATCTGGGTTCTTCAAATAGCTGATTAATAAAGCTGCACAAAAAAGTAGGAACTGATTTTCAGTTACTACAGCACGATGACTCTATTAGTGTAGAATCTTTATGCAGCTTCCACTTCCCATACACTACTCTCTTTTTAATGATTTATTTAAAATGTTCACATTAAAAATAAATTTAACGCAAAACACTCATAATGCTTGAATCCTCCTACGACTGTGGAGCTTATTCTGGAGTAATTTCATAGGGCAGTTTCATTAAGGGGCARTTTTGTCAGCTGCTTCAGGCTGGTTTTTCAGGAGGTCTGGAAAGAATAGTCCGTGAGGAAGGACAAAGTGAACCAATAGTGTTACATCTTTATAGGACTGAGGGGAGGGCYAATTGCAATGTAAAAATCTGGAAGATAAAGAACATGACTAGAAACAGTGAGCTTGAAGTACTGGAAGAAAAAAAAAATATGTCAGACATAAGGAAAAAAAATCAGCAATGTTCAAAGGATACAGAATTACTACAAAATAAATAGTATTATAAATAAGTAACATTATCTGCCATAGTCTTTAAGCAAAACAGGGCATAATAAACAGAAAGACACAGAATTCAGGCTCTGAAATGGGTGAAAGTAGATGTTTATTCTCTATGGATATTTAATAGAGTAAGAACTTATAAGTTCAAGCCACAAGGAAAAGATTGCAGAGTTTTAGTGCCCAATTCTGACACATACCAAGATGCTATGTCATCTTTGATTGAATTCTCCAAAACYAGATGCTTAAGGCTTTTCCTCTCTGCTTATTTTGCTTTATAATTCACTGTTAAAAAAATCCAGAACCGGATGTGGCCAAGAACCTCTATCACAGAGGTCAATCATCATAGAAAATAGATATTCCCATCTATTAAACCTAGGAAATTTTTACTTGCTGTCGTGGATATTATAACATCTTCTCCTTGTATTGCAACAATTAAGGTGGAGATGGCATTTCCATTAAAAAATCATAGAACTCAGAAGGGAAAAACTWAATGATCCAGCTGGGCTGAAGCTGTGCTTTGGACAAATCTGCCTTGAAGAGAATGTTTCCATCAGATTCAGATTTTAAATTGAGATGTGTCTAAATAAAATCATGACAATATTTTTTAGGCACCAGAGTATCTGTCAAATGCTATGTAGAGAAAAGCACTCTGAGGCAGTTCAGCCCTTGGAGTGGGATTTGCTCTGGAAAGGCCCCTACTTCTCAGGCTTGGATAGAAATTCTTCTCCTGAACTGGATGGACAATTCCACAGTGAAATTGTTGGGAATGAAGCATTTTAATTGAGCTGGTGACTGCTCTCAGTACTTTTGGATTAAGTGGATTAARTGGATCTTAAATGGATTAAGAAAAACTTGATATTAGGAAAGGAAATCCTGCACAGTTCTTCAGATAGGCCCTGATGTTCCCAAATTTCCCTTTCCCTGCCTCCCTTCAAACTCAAACCAGGCCATGTCTTCCTCAGGGATACTACAGCAATTTTTTTTCACTGATAGTGCTTAACCCATTTCCCTCTCTTCCTGATCTCTCCTCTCAGCAGCCCTCTGCTAGCAGGCTGGAGAGTGGAACATAGGAAGGGACTTTTTAAGGAATAATAAGAGTCAGTTCTAGAGCAGAAAGCAGAGAAACTCTTCAGCCATCCCACACCCTCACAGCTAAAGCATCCAGCTTTGGAGAAGAGGGATTCTGAGCTCCAAAMACCCAGGTTTCATTTTGCAGTCATCTCCTAATGGGGTTATTTAGGATCAGGAAAGCAAAATGCAATCAGAATCAATCCAGATACATTCACAAGRGAAAATAAATGTTACAGTACTTGGGATAATAAGGCCAGGTTTGCAGTGACCCCATCACACCTTCCCTTAAGAAGGATGTARATTGGCTCTTACTCTCTCCTGAGGATCAGCCTGGGGAGAACCATGAGAGTTTGTGATTTGTGACATAAGGACTGACACTAAACCGTGTGTCCTTTTGTACCAGGCTGGGACATTGACTCATCCCCTTGCTGACTGCTCTCACAACAGCACAAGGTCTTCCATTATCCCAGACCTTCATCTTTTAGCAGACAACTTGTTATACACTATTTACTTGAAGAGCACAGCAGCCAGAAAGTTTCTCTAATGAGTACAATAGATTCTGATCTCTGCTCAGTTCTCATTTATCTCAAATCCATGTTCCAAAGTCAGTGTTGAGTGCAAGTGAGGGAAGAAAAGGAGGCCTAAGGGTTAGCTAAGAGAGACCAAACTGCAAAAATRAGAGGCCAATAACACATATGACAACTACAGCTATAGGAAAACAAGATTAGAACTTATGTGAGAGGATCTAAGATAGTCAAATTAAAGCAATCCAGAGAAATGGTTAGTGCTTCAACTCACATCCTGCCTTCTTTTGGGTACAGGCTGGATGGAATATCAGGCAGGGCAGTGTGGCCATTCACCCAGATCTCCATACTGGACACTGCAACAGCTGTAGTGAAGTCTGGCCCTTGTCCTGACAGGAGGTA
>CADDXX010000324.1:613929-651389 GCA_902810485.1 Alauda arvensis
AGAGTACAAAACTGGTCCATTGAGAGCTACAGATATGTCTGAAATTCAATAATGCCCAAGTTTGGACTGTTCTGCAACCCATTGCTTAGTGTCATATAATGGTGCTTCTCTGCAGGTTATTTCCTTCTTCTTTTCCTTTTCTTGGGGAAAAAAAAGTTACTCACAGGACAGAAGACATAGTCCAGCACCATATTAGGTTGAACAAGATGTTCAACTCATGTGCTGCAGCTGAAAAACAATGCTCTTACAAAGCCATTTTTCACTGTTCAGTCATTTTGYCACTGTTTTCCAAAGAACATATAACAATGTCACTGGAGCAATTCATAAGGAATGGAAAAGTCTCTAGTTTTTTACTGATTTGCAGATAGATAATGAGTATTTTCTTTTGGAAATTCAAATAATTTTAATTTTCTCTAAATTGAAAACTCTGGGCACCAACTTTCTTTAAGTCAGAGACATTGTCTGAGACATTCAAGGCCTGTGATGTGGGTCCTGTAAAACATCCTTCATTCTGTGTTGGAGGGACAGAGGTCTGATGGCTGGGCTCTTCAGTGAATGATGAACTGGTTGGGTGGTCACATGCAGGGGGCAGTGGTCAGTGGCTCACTGTCCAGATGGAGGCTGGTGACAAGTGGTGTCCCTCAGGGGACAGTGCTAACTTCTGTCTTCATCAGTGACAGGCAAGGGGACTGAGTGCACCCTCAGCACATYTGCAGCCCACAYCAAGCTGAGTGGTGCTGATGGCACACCAGAAGGACAGGATACCATCCAGAAGGACCTGSAYRTGCTTGAGAAGTGGCCCATGRGAATYTCATGAGGTTTAACAAGACCAAGGGCAAGATGCTGCACCTGGGTTGGAGAAGCCCATTATCAGTCCAGGCTGGGGGATGAAGGGATTGGGAGCAGCCCTTCCCAGAAGGACCTGGTGGAGGAGAGGCTGGACATGACCTAACAACGTGCTCTCACAGCCCAGAAACTCCCCATGTCCTGAGCAGCAGGTAAGTGAGGAGACTCTGCCCCTCTGCCCTGCTCTGGTGAGACCTCACCTGCAGGGCTGCATCAGCTCTGGGGTCCTCAGCACAAGAGAGACTTGAATCTGTTGGAGCAAGTCCAGATGAGGGGCACAAAAACGATCAGAGAACAACTGTCCTGTGGTGAAAAGCTGAGATAGGTGGGGCTGTTCAGCCTGGAGGAGGCTCTGGGGACATCTCACTGCAATCCTTCAGTATTAAAGGAGGCCAGGAAAGATGGGGAAAAGGTTTTTGGCAGGGTGTCTTGMTGTAGGACTACAGGTAGATGGTTTCAAACTAAAAGAGGGYRGATTTAAACTAAATATAAGGAACAAATTTGTACAGTGAGGGTGGAGAAACACTGAAAGAGGTGTCCCACAGAGCTGGTGGATGCCCTGTCCCTGGAAACATGTGGATACCATTTAATTATGACATAGAACCATGTGTGCAATTCCTCTTTATGGACAGAAAAGCTACACATCTACTGATAAAGAAAGGCCTGTGTTTTGGCTGAGWGGACTGATAGCATGGCACAGGTCATTCCTGTCTGGATAAAACCCCTCTCTTTCTCCTCTCAAATAGGGTGACTGTGCTGAGTAACGAGGAGAGACCATGACTGATACTAAGCTGAACAAGGAAAAGCTGCTAGCTGGCACAGGAGTACTACARCATGAAAAAGTGTGGATGAGCATGGACCAGCTTTGTTTCCATGTCTTTGCCATGGGTAGTCTGTATTACAGACAAAACTGAAAGAACCAACACTGTAAAGCTGTCATAATGAAGCCAGGCAATTTCTTTTCAGTGCAGTGCTTTTATTTCAGACTCTCTTTAGTGACTGTGCCATGACAGAATAGAATGTTTTTTTCCCAAAGGTGATGAATTTGTAACTTATTTTAGARTTTCATTTTTGGGACCTTTTCTGAACCAAGGCATGCAAGATGAATGGCCTYTGCTGAGAATAGTAGCTCCACAATCTGGTGTTGGAACACTTTGATCCTAGATCCTTCTCCTTTTCTTCTATTTCAATCCAAATTACAAAATCAGCCTAAATCATTTCTGTGCCTGAAGCTGCTCAGATGCTTGCTGGATCAGTATGCAAGTGGTATTCTTTGACAACAGGGAATGTCAGACGAGTGTGACATGTTGTGTTTCCTTTTAGGTAAAGCTGGCAGCATCTCRGGTTTGGTGATTGTGGCAGTTCCTGTCTGATCCTTTCAGCAGATGGCTTCTATATGCTGGAGCTCAGTCCTTTGCTTTGAAAGACAAAATCCTTGGCTAATTTTATGATGCAAAGCAACACTGTGGGACACAAAATTACATACCTTTTATAACAAGTGGCGTTACACATTTGATGATATGGTGCCAATTATGCATTTCAGGATGTCTTAAAAAAATCAGTATGTGAGAAAGTTTTAATTTGAAGGGAAAACTTAGAGATAAATTATTACCTTCTTGCTTTCAGATGTTTCCATGTTGAATGTTCCAAATCACTAGAGTAATGAGATTTGTGCATATATATCATCATTTTCTTTTGAGCTTCACTGTCTCATTTCATTGCTCATTAAGATTGCTTATACATAGCAGTGCTTTTTTATAATTGGGGATCATCTTTAGTTAGCCTTAGGGCCATCCTAATCAGTGTGATATCTTAAAGGTGGCATATTTTCTTTGCTTTTAACTATTCTAATATCTGCATCGCCTGCAGATTCTACTTGTCAGATTTTCACCATCTATATTCAGGAATCAAATGTTGCCATTCAGTTGTTTTTTGGGGTGGAAGAACAGACACAAATTCTGCAAAATGGATTTAAGATTTGTTTTTCTGTACATACTGTCTTTAATGCAGATTTTTCAGCRTTTTTAATACTGTGTTAAAATTTCAAAGAAAGTTTTACAGCAAAAGAGAAATTCCTGGCTTGTGCTGCTGAATAATTTTTTTCAGCTCTTAACTTAAAACAAAGATGTAGATATGGAAATGAAAGAGAGAAGAAAACAATGTAGGAGATACAGAAACTCAGTCGTGACTTGGAACCACGAGCCAATTATTGCACTGTAATTTGGAAAACAGAGTAGGACTGTTCTGTACAATGCTGATTTCGAGTCTGACAAGGAAAATTCACAATTGCTTTAATCACAAAGTTGTGAGGTACGTGTGAGTCACTTGYAATGGTATTTCCTAAGTGAGAAATMATATCTGTGTAATGCTTATGAACTTAAAAAGACCCATAATTAARATTCAGGAGGGAGAGTCCCAGTGAGATGTTTATTAGGGAAGTGGTGGAAATGAAAGATCTTTGCATTTTTCCAAGTAGAATGGTTAGTTTCTCCTTTCATTGTGTACACCTAGAAGAAGCATGTAAAGTACAAATCTAAGTAATGGTCCCTGCAGAAAACATCTCTTGGTGATTTGGTTTTAGACCTCAAAAGAAAGCTCCCACTATGAAATGCAGAAAGAAACCAAGTACCTGACTCTCCTATTATCTTCACCTAAGGAGGAAGTAGGACATCCAGAAATACAGATGTAATTGAACAGGGAATTTGCTTGAAATGATAAATATGGGAAGATAATGGTGGAAGCATTGGAGGAAAAAAAATAATGCTTAAAACAGAAGATACATTTGTAATGTTTGTGCCCCAAAGTAAAAATATATAGGGAAAGCATTTGCCATTTATATATAATAATTTATCTTTCATAATATTTTATTTTAGTACCTCTTTGTGAGTAAATAATCTTATTGTGACAGAATGAGMAATATTCATCCACTGCTAAATCCAATAAAACAATATTTGATTTTCTTCCAGCCCTTTATAGGCAAACTTGTTAAAATTTACTACAAGCTTTTGTGTAAGGGAGGAATTTAGAATTTAGCTCATTTCAGAGACTAATTCATTTAGTAACATGTTCATTTGGCTTTTCATCCTCTAACCAGATTCTTTGGTCCTTTATATATGAAATATATAAAGTTAATTCGATTTCTACATGTAGTTTGTGCAAGCATGGTGCAAAAATTCTGAAACTTTGTATTTCATCATTTGTTACCCCTCAATTTTGCACGGGTACAAGGGGACCTGAAGTAAGTCTGAGCTCAGAGCACACCACAAACACCAAGCACACTCTCCATCATCTCAGATGTGCTTATGGAAACACAAGAAAGAAGTGACTTTGAAAGTGAAATTATAAAATGATACTTCACATCTAAGATCCTTTGGGTAAAATATATTAGGAAAAAAATGGATTTGCAGTCAGATTCCTCTGTTCTTCTTCTTAAAATGTTGGCCTCAGCCCAGTGGTTTTCAGAACRTTTCTGGGCTGTAACAAACTCCACATCAGGAGGTTGCATTTGGTTCTTTGAAGCCTTTTCACTTGTTCTCCAGAAGTTTGCCAGCCTTTGTTACAGATTTGCTGCTGCCCTCATCACTCTCTGCASTGCAGCTGCTTCACTCAGGCTGCTCTCAGGAAGGGCACAAATTCCCCTCAACCCAGAGCGTACCACTTCATGCAGGGAGTATCTGTCAGCTTAGGCAGGTGAGCAGCTTTGCTTCCTGCACCCCTTTTCAGCAGAACAGTACATGCAATAAAATAGATCAGACTGCAAGAAAAGAGATTAAAGAGTAGRACCATCCCTCACCATGTCCTTCCTTAATACTGTCTCCCTAGTCAGACCTCTTTGAATTCCCTGCCACAGTTTCTTAYATTTATTTCTTTGCTTTGCTGGAAATAAGATTTTGAATTCTTATAAGCTCAGACTTTATTTTCTGGCAAGTCAGAACAACTCCTTACATAATGGAGACCAGTTTTCTTTCACTCCCTTGGCCACTATCATAACAGAATATAAATTATAATGTTAATATGCCTGGGTGGAATACTTAAATATTCCTTCAATAGTGCTTCCTTCTCATTCCTGCTTTGTGTTTCTGAGAGGTGCTTGGTGATAGCTTGAAGCAGATTGTGCTGTGTGTATGTTAAAGTGCAAACAGAGAGAAGATAAAAGAATTCTTGTTGAAAAAGTGGCCACTGTGCTCATGGGTCAATGTGCAGTATTCATTTRTTGCAATTTCAATTTCCAGTAAGATGCCCAATACATCTCTGTTTCAGTGCCTATTGTATCTGTGTCATCATCTACTGTCAAACTAATAAGAGTAATTTCATTAGTCTGGACATTCAGAAAAGCAAAACTTTTGTCTGAAATTAATAACTCCCACAGATTAATCAAAGGTAATTATATTAGGAGAAGTTATGTCTTCTTGTATCCTGAGTCATAAAATGAAATTCTCATTAAAATTGTATTACATTCATTACCCATGTATACCCAGATTCCCAGAGATATACATTATATAAGAATCTCCATTTCAATATTGCTTGCAAACCTCATTTTGATTCAGGGCCAGGGTTTCAGCACAAGGGTGTTAGGTCTGAGGAAATAATGCAATTCCTCCACACACAACTTGGATTTTTCTGCTGTGAATAAAAAATGCCTGCATCCAACTTAGCAAAGGCCATTTATGGTCACTTTGCCCATTTGTAAGCTCCAGCTGATTTGTGRCTATAACTATCAATCCCTGTTTCAGGATGATAAATTAGTTGCAGTTGCACCTCTCCTCTTTAGAGAAAAACTTAAAATCACTGAACTTTTATTACATGTTGGTTTTTTTGGGCAGCACAACAATTTGGGCAGRACCCAAGCTTAAAACTCATGTGATGAACACTCCCTTAGCATTTGCTTTGAATGCACTCCCATTCTGTCCTCTAAGTTTTATCACTGCTTTCTTCTGAGCTTTGAGCAGCAGCTTGCTCYTTCCATGAGTCTGTGCAATGCCTCACACAATGCAGCCTTGACCTTGGTTGGGACACTGCAGTGCTGTGAACAAGAAAAATATTAATTAACTGCTATGTCCCAGCCAAAACWTTTGTCCTTCAAAGGTGCATAAGGGTCTTGCTCTTCCTATTGGCTGCARTAAGGACTGCCAACTATGTGCTTTTGTGGTGAAAAGCTCTGGAGATATACAGTGTTAGCTTTTTTCAAGGCAAGATAACTACTAACAAGGTTGTTCTGAGCAAGAGATAAGATTGTGCAATCCTTTTTTGAGGCCAATAATATATTAATTACTTGGACAGAGAAAAAGAACCTCAAGGAKGGGTATTCCTTTTTTAACTTTGCTCACCAAGTCTCTTAATGATGTGCTTTTCTACCTTATCTCAGAAAATTCCATAGCTGCTACTTTCTTTTGACTCACTTTTGCTCCTGTAACTTCCCCCTGAAGTCCACTTCATTATTCAAAATATCCTGATAAAGGCTAAGGAAATTGTCTGAATGAGAAGAGTACGGAAATAACTTGTGAAAATGAAACTGGATTTTGGAAATATCATCTGATTCTTAAAATCACCCTGYTTTTGCTTGAGAAGTGCCATTATCACAACAGCACTGCTGCCTTTCTGGCATCACCTCCTGGATGAAGTAAATCAAAAACCAAAATTTTTGTTATCAGAGTGAATAAAAATTTCATTAATAAAATTAATACCAGATTAAAAATAAGGCAAGACTCCAAAAGCTTAAGCAATGTTTTGGAAAACACCAGAGTGGGATCTKTAGTGCTTTATGGAAAATGAAACTGTTCTTTGAATTTCCACTTGAGCCTTTTTGACCAGATTTATAACTTGGACCRTAACTAAGCACACTCTCTGTCCTTCATGAGGGGCAGATCTGGCTCTGGAGCCCTGGGTTTGGTGCATTAGATGAGGCACTTTACATGGGAGTCCTGGCCACAGGGAAAAGGAGCTGCCAGAGATGCTCTTTACACACTAGAGGAAGCATGAYAGAAAACACAAGCCTAGAGGTAAATCACAAATAGAAAGAACCCAAAACCAAACAAGAACAAACCAACATGTTCCTATGATACAGATARGGAGGTTTTTATTTTCATGTAATGAATTTTGGTGGATTTTGTCTACAGATGCAAGGAAAGTTAAAAAATGGAGCTATGAGGAAGGAAATGGAAGTTGAGGCCATGTTAGATGCCTGATTACATCATGGCCATCCCAGCAATAACACTTGCAATTCCAATGTGAGGTAGCAAAAGCACTGCCCCTGGGATGGAGTTAAAGATAACTGTGTGCTTCTAACTTGAAGACCATGTGACCTGTTTCTCTGAAATGCAAYGAGGGAATTGTCATGTTTTCAAGTTACCACCATGCCARGATGCARGGCCCTATGCACAGATGAAGGGAGACAGGAAATGGAGAACTTTTACCACAAKAGTCATTCCTTTCTTGGCAGGTCACCYCATGGAGTAAYSCCTAAAGAAGAGAAATTTGTGAATGRCAGCTGCTTTTGTGCTGTAACACTTACTATGGTCTGTGGAATCCTGTAGTCATAGAGGTCTTTGAATGGAGTRGAAATATTTCACTTCACTGCTTGGCACAGGACGCTTGCAAAAGCCTTCCTGACACAAGCACAGGGAAGGAACAGTCTKGTAAGGAGCTCCTGAGCAGCAGCAGGGGCAGCACCCCTGTGACTGACCTGTCAGCTGTAACACACCATGCAGGGAAACTTTCCAGGATGCCTCTTGTGGAAAAAGGTGAGAACTGTACAGAGCACACAAACCTGCAGCCTGCAAACACCTCGGGCTGCAAAGGCAGAGACCACACCAGTAGCAGCAGGTGTGAGGACACGAGCCAGCCACATGAACAAGTATTTCTGGACTGGCCACCCAGGCAGAGTTATACAACAGAGCCCTTCTARGGGCAGAGTTTTGTTCTCATCAGCACGAGGCACGTTGGCGACGCGTCTTGTCACACCTCTCTCACTTACACCCTCCTTCTTTGTCGTGACCTTGAGACGCTTTCTCTCAGCTCCTCATGTGTTGGAACTCATCCCAAGCAAATTCTGCAGAATTTGGCAAAAGTAGCTCATGAAAAGTATGGTTTGATGTCAACTGGGCTTATTTTTATTCATAGGGAAGCTCAAGGAAGGTGTTGTCRAGAAAGGTGTGGACAGAAGGATCATGTCTATAAATCTGAGAAACTAAAAGTGTGGCAAATCTAGATAAAAATGGAGATGACAAAACTGGGCACAAGTCAGTATTACTGCCAGAAGACCTCTGAAAAACACCAGCTGACAACAGCAAAAAAATTGAGGGWTAATTAAATGGGCACCTTCCGCCTTTGCAAAGTAACTCCATTGTATCAAGACCTTGTGTGAACTGTCTGTTACACTTCTAATTTGYTCCCCAAAACATTACGAGGTGTCAAGAAAGTCCTGGTTTTTAAATTCACTTTTGCTATTTGGGAACAGACTAATTTTGTCTAGGAGAGAAACCTCAGCTGTGTAACAGAGAAGATGAAACGTGTCTACGTTCATCTCTGCTGAGAAAACTACGTCTGCTTTAATGGATATATACTGTCCAATTCTAATCTACTCTAAATTTATTTAATACTTGTATTTAACCAAAGCAGCAAAGTTTCTCTTTCTTTAAAGGAGAACAGCATTTCTACTAAGGTAGTCTTATTTTTTACCCCCAAGACCCATAAATCAACTTTCAGAGAGCATGGCCCCTTGTGTGAGCCAGTTCAATTTTCAACCAGAAGATGATTTTACACTAAAGCAAATGATACCTATCTGGCATATCTTAGTCTGTGATCTTTCACTCCTTTTCCCAGGCTCATACCTATAATACATTGCTGGAAACTGCTTTAACCTTTTYGTAAAGCTCATAAACCCCTGACTTTTTGTCTAATTTAGTTTGGCAGCACTTGTTCTTCTAAGGAAACATTTGCATGATAGTACCAAAGRAAAAATTGTAATTAAGCAAGGACTCTTCCAGCAATTTTATGTGCTAGATGGAATAATTTTCCAGTAATAAAAGCTTTATTTGCTCTCTGTAACTTGATTTAATCATGTTACTAAAAGGATGATGCAATCCACACAGCCTTATGTTCACTCTCAAGTATCTAGTCTGTAGCACTAGGAACTCTTCAGGCTTTGTAGCCTTAAAAATAAATGCATTGTAGTACATATGAATTAGTTATTGCTGATTATTTTTAGCCTAATTATCAGTTTTGCATTTACTCTCCTTCCATTTCATTGGTTGATGAGCAAATATAATTTTTTCTAAATCTCATTTCATTTCCAGAAATTTTTTGTTGTTGACAATTTCATGCTTCTGCCTAAATCAAAATAATTTTCTCTGATAGAGCATTATGATAATTATTAACAGTAGCAGTAATTGTCAACTGCAACAATAATTATTATTTTCTTGCTTAATTGCCAGGAAAGCAGAAATCTCCAGAATGAGCATTTTACCCAAATACAGCTTTGGCTTAGTGGAAGAATTCATTAAAGAATCAGGCTATTAAAAAAGATGTTTGTCATCTGTTTTCTACACTAGATTAAAAAACATGGGTTAATATGTTCCATCTGAAATAATTTAGGCATTCTTGTAAATCAAGTACAGTCCTTATTCTAATATTTATCACCTTTTAATTATGTTGAAATAATTGAAGTTCACCAAAGACGTATTTGCTATTTTTCCTGACATTTTGAAAAAATTTGACATGTAATTGATGCCCTTGAAAGGAGCACAGTGCACCCTACAGTAGCACACCATGTCCTCAGCCCATATTCTACTTTGTTGATCCTGATCCCTCACCACAAGTGGCTCCAGGAGTACATTAAGTGACCTGACCAGCTCCTGACATTCAGAGTCTGCCCTTTCCTGCTCTCCCCAGCAGTGAGGGAGGTGGCTGTTTGAGAAGCACTTGTTGATTGTGCCCGTGCCCGTGTTCCTATGTGCTTGTGCTGGTGATGGTGCGGACATGGCAGCTCCAGCAAAAGCAGGAGTGAGGTTTGGAAGGGTTGTTTCTCAAGCCCATTGTGCCTACACAGTCATTTAGACATGAAGCTAACCCCATGTACCTCCCTGAGGACTGCTGGGCTGTGCTTGGTGTTGTGACCAGGTGTGAGCCCACACACTGGTTTTGCTCATCCTGTCTGGTGCAGTGAATTATGAGTTTGACCAAGAGCCCTCAGTCATGTGTCCTTCTTGACAAGCCAGGTGACATCCTTGATGGCAYCAGCCAGCAGGCTGTCAAGTGTCAATAACTGTGTGTCAGCATTGAAGTACAGATTAAATCATCTGAATCAAGTGCTCAAAAATCAAATGTTATTTGTTTGGTAAGATGTTAACACAGAGAGAGGAGAGTAGCYTTGATATTGCCAGTGTGGAATGGGTTAAATTCTCATGGTATCAGCTGTCCTCAGTGGCAAAGACCAGCTTGAGAATTTTGCCAGTTGTGGATGATTTGCTGCCCACACTTTTTATATTGATTGGCATTAGTTTCATCTCTTAATKGATCAGGGCCACCTGTTTCTATCTTATGCCTGGTGTCTCTGGATATCATGCAAGTGTTAAGTGTCTGTTGTGTGAGATCTGAATTATCTCTAGTTCATTTATTTTCCATTTTAATTTTTRACAGCAACAAATAACTCTCTTCCATGCTGTATGACAGCAGTGTTCTTGCTTGGTTTTGTTATTTCTTTGTTGTTATGTTTTCCCTTTATTCCAATAATGAGGTTGTTGAAAATATTTTAATTAAATTAAGTCTTGTAAATTCATATAAATGGCATCTTTATGCTTGGTGACATTAATTAGACCATAACAGACCTAAGAAATTATGAGGAAACAAATGCAGACAGAGGTTTCTTTCTYCTGTTTCAGAGACTAAAGTATTCTGATGAGGTCAAGTTAAGGAAGATGAATTCGAAAACTGCAACCATTTGCCTTGACCAAGATCTTTCCATTACTCCTCCTAAATTACTGTAGCTCCATCAGGGTTGAATTCAGATCTTTATGTGGAATAGAGTACAACTTGTGTCATCATAAAGCAAGAGTTTACAACAACCCTTCCTACAAGAAAAAAAGATGTGAAGGTCACGGTGTCGATGGGACTGTCTCTGCTACACAGCAGTCACTGCCTGTTGCAAACACCCATGCAGTTAAACAATTCTCCTCAGATGGTCCTTATGGATGTTGCAGTCCATGTGATCCATGCAGCAAAGTAAGAGGCAGAGGACCCAGCCCTCAGTCTTGCTTATCAGGGCTGGCCAGGTAAATTCCTCCAGGGAGCTTCATCTGATCAGCTGCCCGAGGACCCAAGTCAGAGCCTCAGATTTCACAGTGCAGGGTGAACCAGGCTGCTTCCAGAATGAGACACCATTTCCTCATTAACAAAATGACAGATTATGTGGGATCTTTGCCATACCAGCAGCAGGTAGGAAATGAGAACAATGTGACGTGGTACCCTTTTCATATGTACGGTTTTAATTAAGTTAGTGGCACAACTCATGTTACTAAAGAAGAGTAAAGAAAAGATTAATAGAAGCAATATCTAGATCACAGGCAATTATAATGGCTCCAGTCATCTAATTAAGAAATTCAGCTCTTGAAGTGGCTTTGTTTTTTATAGGCCAGCCACATGGYTTTATAATTGAAACACCCACAGTGCATAAAACTCTTGTGAAGAGCATGTGGATACACAGCTGTTTTGGAAATGACAATAAATAAATAGGTGTCTTAATTCTTYCTACCTGTAAATCTGCAAAGAGGTCAGAGCTGCAGTGAGAATTTATGGAACAAYGAGGAATATATTTGAAATTAATAAGAGTGAGAGTCCATTTTCTTATGCTTAGGAAAAGTCATAGAAACTTAGCAGTCAATATATTCTTTCACTGTGCTGAGTAAACAGTAAAAAGAAAATGTAATTTGCTCACAGGCTATTTCATTGTAGAGAAAATTGTGGGAATGGCATMTTTTTATTAACTTATAAATATATGTGCATATATAGGACAATTTAAAGACTGGATTTCTAATACTGATGGATGTGGAAATGCCATATATATATTACAATAAAAGGAATAAATTTTGGAGAGGATGAAAAGTTAACTTACACATTTCCAACAGCTGCCACCCAACTTTTAATATAAATACAGGATTAATGAGAAAGGACATTAGGCAGTTGGTGCTGAGGGTGTCAGGCTGCAAATGTTAAAGATATTATCTTWAAGGAGAGAAATGTCTTTCACTTGGACCCAGGTTTATGCCCTGTGTTGATGTTTCTGCAAAGTGATGGAGATTTCATATRTTTAGAAGTCCTGGTCTCCAAATGTTGCTGGAAAGCACTGTCCCCTCAACCCAGCTCCATTTTATGGGGCTTTTTCTGATTCATGGGAGGTTTTGAAACTTGGGTGTCCTAGGGCATTGCTATTCCTTGTCTCCTGATAGYCACCTACACAACATAAGCTTTTGATGAGCTAATAATGAATATTGAATTGTTTTCACAACATTTCTGCATAGCAGTTTCACTTTGGGACATGGAGAAAAGTATGCACAGGGTGAACTGGGAAGACATGRGGCTCTCCTTGGGCAAAATAAAGTCTAATAGAGGAGGAGTCAATGCTGGTTCATCTAGAGGAGTTAGCTGAACAGGTTCATCAATACTGGTGAGTAGTTCTTTGTCAGAATTGCCACAGCTGCCAAGTGCCTCCTGCAGCTGTAACACTGCACAGAGCTCTTGTGCCTCACTGGTAGCCTCCTTGTATAAAATCACAGAGCTACTAAATGCTGAATATCAGCCCCAAGTGTAAGACTGTGAAGAGGGCAGGAGGGACGAATCTTCTGATATCAAATATTGAGCACATGGCTTTCAGGGTGGCCAATCATGTAGTAAGATAGGTAAAGAGTGTGGGGAAACAAAGAGTTAGTACTAAAGGTAATCTTGCCTCTGATGTATTGCAGCTGTGTTAATTATCCTAGAGTGGGAACAGCCTTGCTCTCCCAGCTATGGGTGTGATCAAGAGTGAGCTGGCTGGGAGGGCTTTGGTTGCAGTTGCAGCTCAGTTGGTGTCTGCTGCTGTGCTGTGAACACCCAGGGACAAGAAGTGGTGCAAGGGACAGATAAGGTAAGACTTTGCACCAGGGACTGGGCCAGGGCCAGACTGGAGTGAGCTGGTGCTGTGAGAAGGAAGAGAGAAGAAGAACTGACTGGCTGGCTGCTGGCATAAATGGATAGACCCTGAGAGCTACTTGGAGCTGCCTTTAAGAAATAGGCTAGAGACTGTTAAATAGCAAAGTGCTAGTGCCTGAAGCCTTCTGATTAATATGAAAGATTTATAGATAATAAAGTCCTGATACTTGGAGCCCCTAGAAGTTTTTAAGGAAGTAGTTTGTGTGTTTTAACCATCTCAACTACCACAGTGACCCACTGGGACATAGTGGGGGAGGTGGTGTTGGTGTAGCTGAGAGTGGCCGGTGAAAGCCACAGGCAGGTCCAGACCTGATTTTCTCCTATCATGATACCTGGAATTAGGTGAGCCACCAACTAACACTAATGGGAGACTGTCTGTGGTCTCTGCTTTGTGTGTGTTGGGACCGCCTCGGCAACGACACAATCATGGGAACATTCAGCATCTAGGTGAGGTGTATTAGGAGAACCACATATTTCCTGGGAAGTCTCAGACACCTAATGAGAGAAGGAGAAGACATTGCTGTCCTCTTTCCTCATTGAATAACTCAAGAGCTGSGGAGGTCATTTAGCTAAAGTGAGATTTGACTCCACCTGAAGGGACTTGGGAGACACATTTCCCATTACACAAAGCAGTCAACTATRCAGGACAATCACATCATGCAACACAAAACAGGGTGAATTTAGCACAGGGCTGGACAGGTGATCAAAGCTCAGAACTTAGGAGAAAAATGGCATTTCTATAGAGGGATAAATATTGTTTTCTGCCCTACCTGCTCAAATGTCTTAATTTTTTTTTCACTTGAAGGCATGATTTGAGTATTGTGAACCTAGACACCTCTTCTTTATTCTACTTTCAAAACCACTGTCCCAGTTTCCACCYGCCATAAATCTAAATAACTTGGTTAGGAAAGGTGGCAAGGATGAGGAGAGGAGCTTATTATCCTCTTCCCCACCAGCAATTTTCAATRCCAGCTGCCACGGTGACATTGACACAGTGGGATCAAATATGATGAACCACAAGGTGCCACTTTAACTGTCACTTCAAATTCCTGGAGTCCTCATATATTTAGTCATGTTTATTTATAAGATAAATTTCCTGTTTCTATATTGGCAATGATTTTAAACTGTCTGAAACTAAGCATTTGCCTGTCAGAATGTGTCTCTCTCTTACTAAGTATGTATCATGGTGAATATCATATTCATAACCCAGAAAATTATTCTTTCCAGTCTATGGAACTAAACATCTATTGTAGTCTCATTTACTCTCCAGCCCAATCAACGACCCCATCTTTTTTTCCTCTTTCAATCTAGCAAATATTCTTTCATGTTGCTGTGATCTAATTTTGAGATTTTCTTGAGTGGTTTTCAAATCACCTGACCATCTGTTTCAAATTTAAGCATTCCCAGATGCAGTCAATCTAAATATGGGAGTTATGTTGTAAATTACATTCAGAGCTACCCTTAAAGTTATCTGGAGTTCTTTTTGTTGATAATAACTGTTATATAGGGCTACAATTGACYTTAAAACTTGTAAGCACTTTATTATCTAGAAGAAAAACTCATTGTGGAAATAATGTTGATGAGGGTAACAAACAAATCAATGCCTGAAGTAGACTCCCAAACAGAGCAAGTTCAGARGGATCAATTAATAGTAGCTCACTTGGAATGGGTGAGATTGGTAACTGAAAATCCTGCTAGAGCTGCATCCCAGGATAGATGATAATAAATAATTTTCATCAGTTCAAAAGAAGGAATAAATCTTAAACTGGGGTTTCTGAGTAGGTTAGTTTCTGTTAAGCATGYTATATATGAATTAGGATTGGTGCCTAGATCAGATTATCTTGTGTCTCTTCCACAACTTCCTGTCTCAGAAAGTGTCGATCTAGGACACTGAGGTCCCCAATAATCAGAAGCCATTCTTTTCTAATAAATATTGAATTTTTTTCATGCAAAATGCATAAATTATTCTTGGATTTAAATTATCAGATTTCACCAGAACAAAAGCCAGAGCAGGTGTTGCTTCTGCCACAGAAGAGCAATGTCTGAATTGACTGGGCAACAGAAAGTAGGAGAAAGAGACAGAAGCTTTCACTGCAGAAGAAACTATTGCAAGAAAATTTGCTCTGCTGACTCAATAATCCTCTGTCAGGAGAATGAAGACATCTCCACAGCTGTTAATATGGGGCCTTTCACCAAAYCTAAAATTTACTTACTATAGCTAAAAGAGGACATCAGATCTATGTAAGGCTACTGCTGAGTGTCCCKTGGCTATGGAGAGGACCTATCTAATGAACTGTCAGACCAAAGCAAGACAATTTCAAAATCATTTATGTTTTTCCTTGAAGACTGAGTTSTGCTGCACAGAACTGTTTGTGTGGAGGGCAGATGAATAAGAGCTGCTCTTATGGATCCATAGGGATTCAAGAAAAGKCAAGCTCAAGACAGTCAGCAGAGGAAGATATGATGAGTGCATTTACTCTGTAACCACAATTAAGAAAATACAGCTGGGTGTGGTGCCAATCAAAAATAGAAATTACTTTCTCTAACAGTTTAGATGATGGTTTTAAGATGAACATGAACTATGAAATAACAGAATCATAGAATGGCTTAAGTTGGAAGGAGAGATTATCTTGTTCCAACACCCCTGCCATGGGAAGGGATATCTTCCACTGGACCAGGCTGATCAGGGCCCCACCCAACCTGGCCTTGAACACTTCCAGGGATGGGACAGCCACAGCTGCTCTGGGCAATCTGTGCCAGTGCCTCACCACCCTCACCATAAAGAATTTCTTCCTCATAGCTAATCTAAACCTACTCTTCCAGTTTGAAGCTTCTCCCCCTTGTCCTGTCACCCCTTGTGGAAAGTCCTTCTTGAGCTCTCTTGTAACCCCTCTGTGTCCTGGAAGATGCTCTAAAGTCACCCTGGAGCCTTCTCTTCTCAAAGCCAAGCAACTCCAACTCTCTCAGCCTGTCTTCACAGGAGAGGCCCTCTGATTATCGTTGTGACCTCCTCTGGATTCATCCCAACAGTTCCAGGTTCTTCCTTTGTTTGGACCCCACAGCTGGATGCAGCACTCCAGATGGGGTCTCCAGAGCAGAGCAGAAGGAGACACCTGCTGCCCACAGTGCTTTTAATGCAGCTCAGGACAGGTTTGGCTTCTGRGCTCCAAGGGCACCTGAGAGGGACGTGTTGAGCTTCCTACCCATCAGCACCCTCAAGTCTCTCTCCTCAGGGCAGGTGTCAATCCCTTCATCCCCCAGCCTCTGTTTGTGCTTGGGATTATCCCAACCCAAGGTGCAGAACCTTGTTGTTTCTAGTAGAGAAGAAGGAACCTTTAAACAGACAGCTGGATAGGCAGAGACACAGATCAAGAAATTGTGACCCTTGGGCGAGGGAGAGAAAAATTTTAGATTAGTTTTATTTTTTATAAAATGTCCCTTAGCAAGAATTGCGTTTTTTGGATGTTATTCATTTGTTAATAGTAATACCAGCCAGCAAGACATTCCAGGGTTTCATGGATGGATGGAGATTTCAATACACTCTGCATGGGCTGAATGAACCAGAACAGAAATTGGCAAAATAGAGTTATTATCTTTGTTATTTAATATTCATAATAGAGTGATACTCAGACACTCTAACCAAGTTTAYACTGCAGTAGTTTTTCTGCTCAGTCCTCTTCAACAAATTTAAGCTCTGCAGTCCTGATCTTACTGTCTAAATAACACGTTAAAAAGTCTGATCTAAAGAAAGTTTAAGGCAAGAAAGGAAGATTAAATAAAGTACACAACTTTCAGCCAGTCTGAGTTTCATTCTGAAGCTTTCCAGGTGTGAGGACACAGACAAATCATCACATGAATGAACATAATTTTGACATTGGTGGGAGGACACTGACAGTTCGAAACCAGTCTTCCAGGGATCTGAGAGAGGAGCAGAAGGAGACAAATATGCAGGAAATATTTTTGGGTATTCTCCAGTTCTGTAAAGCAAGAGAGAAGGTGACACATTGTGGGAGTTGGTTATGTGCCAGAGGAGAATGGTTCTGTTCTGTAGGACATCAAGTACCTGCTTTGGGTAGCTGCCCTGCATGTACCTATGCCTGGGATACCAAGTTAGTTTTAACAGCTAAAACTGCTTTAAATATCCCATAAAGGGGACACTTCCMTGCAAACTGTCATGCAAGAAGTACAATTTCAGTTTTTTTAAGTATTTTGGAACTTCAAGGGAAACAGAGGCTTGTACATGTCATTGAAGAGCATGCCCAAGCCAACGATCTGTTACTTTTACTCTAATCCTATTGCTTGAAGACCTCTTCCAAAATAAYCAAATTCCCCAGAGCAAGGATTTTTTCATATATTCCTTCATTAAGCACCTTCTTAATTACAGCTGCTTGACCATATCAGTGTTGCCTGACAAATTTATGTATAATTCTTACAAGTGGCATAGTCTTCATTTTGGCATATTTCTGAAGACACTTCTGTTCTGAAAWCAGCTTCAGTGTTGAGTTACAGCTTAGAGGAGGAATGTTCTTCAGCAAGAAAAACAGCAACTTCAAATAAATGTTTTGTCTCTATTCAGCACTTCATGRGATTCACTTGAGCTTGTTTAACTTTCATGTAGATTCAAAGAACAATGTTGGCTTCAAAATTAGAGTGAATTCAGAGGGGTAGAGAAGAGATCTGGGCTGAGGAAAAGATTTTTGCCTTCCTGACTCTTTAACTCAGTAAATCAAASAGCTTCTATTGTTTTTGTCATCTTTCAAATGAAATGGGAGTTTATATTTCAGTGAATGCTGAGTTTATATTTCAGTGAAGGACTCAACCACACASCATTTATGCTTAAAAAGTATTTCTGCTCYACTTTGAAGCACTTGTTGCTATTTATTTTCCCACAGGAGAAGAGATAAAACACCTGGTGCTGGCATTCCATGTGTGCATTCTCTGTTTTGAATGYCTGCCATTCCATTTTGATGATCCATAATATTTTAAGCATACATAGACCTTTCTTTCCATTCTAGACTCCTTTCTGCACAGTACACTCAATTGGCTCATTTTTTTAACTTAATGCAAGAGTTGTTCCATATGAGAAGTTGTTTTGGGAAACGCTTAAGGACACACAGAGCTGTCAGAGTGACATTTTCTCATCTTAATTGTARTGTTTTCTAGACATTCTCCATGAGTTTAGACTTTTTTTTTTATTTTTTTTTTGCATTTATGTTCTCTGCAGAAAACTTGACAGCCAAGATAGACTGAGGTCAGAATACAGTTGCTAAGATTAATGCATCTGCAATCAATCTCCATTAGAAAGCAAATTGAACTATTTTCAGATATCCTGGCCTGCTGCAGATTTTGTTAATTTGGCTCTTTCTTTGAAATTTAACCTGAGGTGTAAGGACATTGCTGGCTACTCTTCCAAATAGGTGTGTTTTTGTTAACACTGTCTCTCATCCTTGGGCTGGAGTGTATCTCTGGCAAAGATGAAGTTTTCCTCCTTCATCCCCTACTTTGAATATGCATGTATTTCCACCAGCATGTCTTGTGTGCTGTAGTGTCCAATATCCATTAAAAGAGTGCTCCTTTTGACCACTATTCTTTTATAGGCAGTTCTAAAAGCTTTACAGCTCTGGCTACTTGAACTTGAAATAGCAACAAAAATATTCTCAGAAATTAAAACAAGAAATTAGGTTTTTTAAGACCTACTAGTAKGCCTRGTTTTTATTTTATGATGAGAATGTTCTTCTTTTTTTATTTCATCTATGAAATTGGCTTTGATAGTGTGTCAGCTTTTAAGTATAACTTAAAGTTATACTAAAATACTTCCATTCATTCAAAACCAGGAACTTTCAAATTAAAAAATAAAACATGTTGGGATAAAAATAAAAGTTGATTTTCTTTGGAAAGTCACATTTATTATTAGACAGTGTGAAAGGGAAAAACAAGCCATTAGATGTTCTTAAATACATGTTTCAGAAACACAAATATCAGACTGCTTATTCCTGTACTTACCAGTTTGTAGTTGTTCATATAAAACTAAGATCATGCATTAAAACATTGCAGAATGTAGCACACCAAACCTTAAATCACTCCTTAAAGGTGCAAGAGGGATTTCAGGAATGAGGAAAAGGGTGTGCATGGGGTCAAACGACTTACCCAGAGRCACACAAGAACTCYCTGTCACAGCTCTCAGCCAGGCCTGGTTCTGCATGTCAATGGTGTCCTTCCCTCTCAGTGCTTTGAGTCTGCATTTACACATTCACATAAATAAAGTGTGAAGTCATATATATATATATCCACACATATCTATATACTTGCTTCTCACATTGCAAAYTCAGAGAAACACATGTTTATTATTAATGTTGATAATGAGATAATCAGCTGCCACCAGGGATTGTGACGAGCAGCATCAAGGCAAGYCTATTGCTAGCATCCACAGTGGAATTTCTGCCAAGGAAATGTAATGAGGAAGACTTGGGGGAAAATAAAAGAAGCAACAGCACCTGGTAGTGTGAGGGGTGTGTGGGCTGGAAACACTATCTTGGGAGATCAGCAGCTCTGCTTGTAGAGATGCAGTTTAGCCTGTCATGTAGCTTTTTCTGGTAGTTTTCCTTTTGAAATGAATATTATGCTCATTACAGGTGCCAAACTGACAGCCCTTAAGGTTGAAGTTCCTTCTTACAAAATCAAGTGTAGTAAGCAGAAGTAAGAGAAGCTTTTTCAGAAATGCCTGTCAATAAGCCTTCACCTTGGCCAAGAAAAGATGGAAAATAACTAAAATTCACTTTGGTCTTTGYACTTTGCCTGGTAGCAAAGGCATTTTCAATATTAATTGTGTTGTTTCTACTTTCACTTTGGAAATTAATTGGGATCAACATATTTGGTTTTGATCCCTAACAAACCCTAAAGAGAGGTAATATTTGATTGGCTCTCTCTCACCTTGTTATTGATAAGTGACCCCAGCTTTAACACTGACCATGTACAACCATCATTAGCTTGTTAGTAATTAATTTTGAAGGGTCTTAAATGACACTTAACAAAACATCTAATGGAAAAAGCTGAAAAACTTATTATAGGTCCAGATACCAGTGGTTATATCACAAGGTGTAGCTTATTTTCCAATCCCCTAATGGTCTTGTTTACTCTTACTTAAAATATTGACTTCCAGTCCCTAAATTCCATTAATGCTCTCTGCTAGGGTCTTGCTGGTTTGCCTTTTTTTGAAGAAGCTGAATTTTCTGATTTTCAGGTATGGTTTGTTTGGTTCACAATAAAAAACAAGACAGAAGAAAGACCTCCAGAACCTATTTATTTCATCTGCTGTGTGGAAGTATCAATTCTGTCTAGTCTATTCCTGATGGACATTTGTCAAAGGTGACCTCAAAAGTTTTCAAAGAATGAAGGGTCTGTATGGCAAGAATGACCTTCCATAAACACTGTACTATTTAATACAGGCAGTGGACTGGGTAAGATGGGCCATCTCTATGGTGTGAGTGCCATCAAATAATTTCCTGACTTGCCTGTAGGAGGTTAGTTAATAGTTCCTCCCATTTCACTGACACTGGGATTGGCAGTCCCCTAAGAAAATTAAGCCCCAACTTTCACTTATGTTTTATTGGGCTTTTAGATCTATGAGTACCTATATCCTAATTTAAGTCTCTACTTGTCTCACAATGATCCAAAGACACTTTGACACAGGCTGAGATAAGGTATGGTCAGACTCAGCAAAGAAGCAGGAAGGAGGATGGTGATGATCTTCTCCATCCTCCAATTAACAGCTGTAAAATGGGAGCAAGATATTTATTTTCATCMACTCTGCCTCATCCATCAAATGTGAGCTGACCTGTGAAGAAGCTCAGATGCACCCAGCTTAGCACTGAAAGGAACTTCTGGACTCAGTGGGGCTCAAACTCCATTCCATTGGAGGTCWTTGGATGTATTGAAATTCAAGCAGCTGTGAAAGGCCAGATGAAATCTGCCTCACCTGTCTTGTGAGTTACAGTTCTTTACCCTGTGCCAGTGGCTCTTAACTTCTGTGTCCACCTAGAGGAGAAATCCCAGAGGAAGAACAGCACACAGGCTTTCATCAACCAGAAATCTCTATGAAGACAAAATCTCATCCTCTGCTTCAATAAATCAAAGCATCAACCWCTGTAACTGGTTCTTATCTAGAAACCAACACTGGCAGAAATTGGAATTTCATTAAGAARCCCACAGAACACAAATTTGGGGAACAGGAGCATTCCTGAAAGGGAGCCAGACCACAGTACTATCAAACAACAAAAAGAGAGCTGGCTATCTCCATAAAAATGTATTTCTTCATGCAACTTTTATCCCAAAATGGATGAAGTCACTGACAGTCTCTTGATAGCCACCAAAGAGAACCTGTGTGRAGGTRATGGATGGTGGAAGGGGAGGATCAGAGCTGTGGGGCTCTGTGGGCAATGTAAAATATTCCTTCTGATTATGACATTGTAAATGTGATSAAGTTAGAACTGGAGATATGGGAACAGGTACTCAACAACCACTCTGCCCTTCACTTCTTTAGGGTTGTTTGTTTTTTTGGGGATTTTTTTTTTTTTTTTGTCAGAAAAAAATGCTCAATTTCTGTTTTGAAATGTACACAGAGGTTTCTCTGGAATAAATATCATGTAACTGTACATTTTCAAGTAAAACAAAAAGGAAGCAACATACAAAATTGTCAACCTCCAAAAGTCTGCCTAAACTCTCATTGTGATGTATTGCCCTGGGAAAGCCTGCCAGGCTGTTTAACACCTTTATTGCTTGATCCTGGGAGCTCAATTTATTATTTACTGATCCTTCTCCTGTCATTGGTCATGACCACATATCTGCTTATATTATTCCTAGCAGGTTTYCCAGCACACATTGGTTCAAAAATCAATCACTTCCCAGATCCATCATTTCCATCCTCCTTTTGGGCTRCATGTCTCAAGTGCTAATCTGCCAGTGGCAGCCTAATGCTGTTTACAGCAGCACCTGCTTCTGCCACATGAGGAAAGAAAGACTTGCCTCTTGTTTCTTCAGCCAAAGCACTGCAGTAAATAGATGGCATGGACAAATAAATACATTTATCTCTCCAACAGCACAGGAGTCCCCTGCTGTACATTTATTTATGTTCTGCAAATTTTCACATGGTTTCACCATTCCTCTGGGAAGATGGTTCTTGAAAATATCAAATCATCAGTATTTATTTGAATTACTGTCATTTTACACTACCTGGAGCTTACTTTCATCCTATTACTTATATTCTTAAGTGATATTCTAAATCATTCTCATCCTCTTGTTGCTTATTCCTTTCTGTATTGCATACCAAAATATGAATTTCTCGTTCTATAATTATTCTTACTGTCCATTTATTACTTAAGGATTTTAACATATGTTTTTGGATAAATCTTTTGATGGTATTTTTTTCACACTTAAATGAAAGGTATGGGSAATGATGTTTATGATAACACTGGCTTATTTTTCTGCCATATCTCTTTGCAAACACAATTTTTGTTATCTTTCTTAGAATTTCCAAGTTATTCTTCTCTCATGTAGCATTGATAGTTATCTTATTGATTTTGTGAATTTACAGATCCTGTTTTATTTTGATTGACTGATTTTTGATAGAGTTTTGATAATGAATAAAACCCCTAAGATCATAAAATCTAGACATTAACTCAGCACTTCAACCCAGCTGAGCAACCCCATGTTCATCACTGAACCATGTCCCTCAGCACTGCATTTACACATCTTTTAAATACCTCCTGCAATGATGACTYCAACACCTCCCTAAGAAGCCTGTTCCAATGCTTCACCCTTTTGGTGAAGAAATTTTTCCTAATATCCAAATTTTTGGCCAATTCCTCTTCTTCTGTCACTTGTTACTTGGGAGAAGAGACTGACCCCCACCTGTCCACTGCCTCTTTTCAGGGAGTTGTAGAGGGTGATGAGGCTCTTCCTCAGACTCCGTTTTTCCAGACTGAACACTCCCAGCTCCCCCAGCTGCTCCTCATCAGCCTTGTGCTCCAGACCCTTCCCCAGCTCCGTTGTCCTTCTCTGGACATGCTCCAGCCCCTCCATGTCTTCATGGTTGTGAGTGGCACAGAAATGGGCTCAGTACTTGAGGCATGGCAGCAGCAGTATCCAGTCCTACCCTTGTTTTCCAAGTCTCTTAACTCAAGTAAATATGATGTATTTTCACATTTTCRCTGATATTCACATCTTATTTACCACTCTCTCTGATATTCACAGCTTTATTTAGCACTGTCAGGCTACTACTCTGCTAAT
This sequence comes from Alauda arvensis, assembly GCA_902810485.1. Taxonomy (NCBI): domain Eukaryota; kingdom Metazoa; phylum Chordata; class Aves; order Passeriformes; family Alaudidae; genus Alauda; species Alauda arvensis. The sequence continues at coordinate 637,243 of CADDXX010000324.1, forward strand.
TTTTGCACACAAAAGGTGTTTCCTTAAAGGAGATGCATTGTAGACACAGCAAATGTGGTTTGACCCTGGCTGGATAGCAGATGCACAGCAAAGCTGCTCTGTCACTCCTCTCCCCAGCTGGACAGGTGAGAGAAAACATAAAGAAAGGCTCATGGGGTGAGATAAGGACAGGAGATCACCCACCAGCTACAGACTTCACTTGGGGAAATTAGCTTAATTTATACCAAACAAATCAGACCAGGATAGCAAGAACTACAACCCAAATCTTAAAACACTTTTCCTCTGCCCCTCACTTCTTCCCAGGCTCAACTCCACTCTCAAATTCTCTGCCTTCTCCTGATCAGAGGTGCTGGTGGATTGGGAATGGAGGAGGCAGTCAGTTTGTTGTATGTTGCCTTAGCTCCCCCTTCCTCACTGGGAACAGGACTCCCACACTCTTCTTCTCCATTGTGGTGTCCCTCTCACAGGAGACAGTCCCCTGTAGCAGGCTGACCCTGTCTGGATGCCAGGAATGCACCAAAGCCTCCCCATCACTCCCTTCCACARCTGGACAGGGGAGAGAAAATAAAATGAAAGGATCATGGGTTAAAATAAGGACCAKGATAGATCACTCACCAAATACCATCACTGGAAAAACAGGCTCAGCTTGGGGATATTATTGAATTTATGACTAAAAATCAGAGCAAAAACACCTTCTCCCCACCCCTCATTCCTTCCCAGCCCCACYTCCTCCCCCAGCATGCAGGGAGATGGGGAATGGGGGTTATCGTGGTCGGTTCATCACACACTGCTCCTGCCCCTGCTCAGGGAGAGGAGTCATTCCCCTGCTGCATGGTGGGGTCTCTCCCATGAGAGACAGTGCTCCAAGAAACACTCCAAAATGAGTCCATTTCATGGGCAACAGTCCTCCCCAAACGACTGCAATGTGGGTCACTCTTCCACGGGGTCAGTCTTTTAATGACAGGCTGCTCCAGCCTGGGCTCTTATCTCCACAGGGCCACACATCCCTGCCAGGACCCTGCTACAGCACAGGCCTCCCACGGGGTCACAGYSTCCTTCAGGCATCCCCCTGCTCCACTCTGGGGTCCTGCAGGGGCTGCAGGGGGATCTCTGCATCCCCATGGACCCCCATGGGCTGCAGGGGCACAGCTGCCTCCCCATGAGCTGCACCAGGGGCTGCAGGGGAATCTCTGCTGCAGTGCCTTGAGCACCTCCTGCCCCACATTCTCCACTGCCTTGGTGTCTCCAGAGGTGTTCCTCTCTCATGTTCCCACTCTGCTCTGCCCTGGCTGTAATTGCAAACTGCACAATAACCTTTCTTTCCTTCTTAAGCCTGTTATCACAGAGGCATTGCTGTCATTCCTGATGGGCTCACCCTTGGCCAGTGGCAGAGCCATCCTGAAGACAGTTGGCATTGGATCTGTTGGACATGGGGGAAACTTCTGGCAGCTTCTCACAGAAGCCACCCTGCCCCTCCCATAAAACCTTGTCACACAAACCCACTACAACAAAATAAATAATTCAAAAGATAAATACTCAGAGGGAAAGAAAAGTTTGATAAATTCTCAGTGAAGTCTCAGTGAAGACAGCTGTGTGTGGGTCATACATCCTGCTATTTAGATGTATTCCTGATTTCACATCCTCATTCTTTAGAGTTTTCTGTTTAAAGATGCAAAGGTTGATCCTTTAGACTGCAAGGCTGGCTGTGCACTATTTTAGATACTCCAAAGGAATACTCAGTTCTTAAGATATAAATTTTTGTGTTATCTCATTGAGAACCCTGTGATGTGATCAAAATCAGAGCATGGGCAGTGACTATAGGATGTTATGAGGCCTTAACAAGGGGCATGGAGCTCACAGAGAACTTCAGGAAAGAGTTACAATATGGTGAGAGCTGCCCAGAAAGCCAAAAGAAGGGTGAAAGGGAAGAAGTTTCATTGTTTGAAACAACCTTCTGGGACTGTTTAATCTTTAGTGAAACCTCTCTTAATTTTCTGTAAACACGGATGAGGAATATTGAAATGGAATAATAATCTTTTCTGTTCACATTTACAGTAACTAAACTTTTCAACTAAACTTGAAAAAATAGTAGCTAATATTTTGAGGAGATGTGTCTTTATTTCTTTTTAAGGAATGTTTATATTTGAACCTCTTAAACACCACATAAAGCCTGTTATTTTTCTTTCAAAGTTACACTCTAGGCAAGAGCAAATCTTTCAACAAAAYAAAAGTTTTCCTTAACTGACCTCTGCTGGAGCTGTTTTGTTTCTGTCCTAAAAGGGATTCTGGCAAGGACACTGAATGTTCCAGATTTGCTCTGTGACTCTTGCTCCTTCTGTGGCTCTCAACTGGCYATACATTATTTACTGCAGCACAAGATGTGCCTTGATGACCCTGAAAAATGGGCAGAGTCTACAAAGCAAAGCAGGACCTCTGCTCATAGGATTTTACAGTATTCTGAAGTACTCTTGGAAGTCAGAGAAAGCAGCAGAGTTCTCACCACTGCCACTGCACTGAGTCCAGCAGCTCTTGGGGTAAGRTGTATTTTTCAGACCTGCTGCACTCCCAGAACAGTTTCTCTGGAGGATGAGCCACATTCCACAGGAAAACAGCTACTACAGTCTTTGCTACTTTAGAATCACACAGCTGCTGAGGTTGGAAGTGACCTCTGGAGATTGTCTAGCCCACACCCTGCTCAAATCAGGGTTAGCTAAGCCAGGCTGTTCAGGGCTATGCCCAGTTGGATTTTAAATATATCCAAGGGCTGAGACTCCACATCTCAGAGCAYAACGTTTCAGTTCTTAATCATCCTCACATTAAAAATGTTTTTTCTTTCCTGTGTATCAGCTTCTGCCCATTGGYTCTTGTCCTTTCAGTGAGTACAAYTGAGAAGAGCCTGGCTCCCTTTTCRTGACACCCCCCACACTCCCCAGCCAGGTACTTGTACACATGGATGAGATTCCCTCTGAGTCTTCTCTGGTTCCCTCTCTTACAATACCTTCTTATATGGCAGATGCTCCAGTCCCTTAAATATCTTGTAACYCCTCACTGGACTTGCTTCAGGACATACAAAACTCTTTTGTCCTGGGGAGCTCAGCACTGGACAGAGCACTTTCAATTTGTAGCATCAGTACTGAGCAGAGTGGTAGGATCCTGCATCCATCCCTTAAAACTGTGTCTAAAGAGGTGGAAAGATTTATWGGGAGCACAGTGAAGGCCACATCCAGTGTTGAGCTGCCTGGAGGGCTATCCAGCTTTTGTCTCTATGCTGCATTGCATCCTGTGATGCTTTCAGAGCAAAAGAAGGCTCATCAGTAAGAATGCCCTGTCTTTGCATGTTGTTTACTCCTGATCTAGATTAGTCTTGATGAAGACTGCRTGTAATTGAAATTGGATGCCCAGGGACTCTTTGCCCCAGAAAGGTTTCTAAGCATTTTAAGTGCAGCATTGGGGTGTGCCCTGGTATGAAATGAAGTAAGGAAGGCTATGTGATATGCYTCTTTTGAAACACAGGTCTTATGAAAAATTCAAGAGGAAATGCTTTCTTTTTGTTCCCTGCCAGTTCATCTAGTTTGCAGCTACAGAAAGAGAGATTATTATTTTGGGGTACTTTAATGTGTGGGAGCTTTTAAGTGGATATAGATTTGTTCTGTTTGTTGTCAAGGTGCCAGAAGTTCTCGAAGCCTGGTAATGCTCTTTCCATGTTTTATTCAGGTTGTCATCAGTAATGAAATATAATTTAATTTTACTTTCCCATTATGTTTTTTGCATCTCACTATCAAAAAAGAAAGTGTGGAGAATAGCTTTTATCACTGCTTACAAATAAGGGAGCTTTACAAACAAATGTATGCAAATAATTAATGTTTTTGTRGAAAGGCTTTAATTTATTATTTAGCTCTATTTCTCCAGTGATAGTAAAAACATGCTTTTTATGAACATCATAGTACCCTTAATTCTCGAAGACAATTTACACATTAAAAATAAATTGCAAATCCCAGTAGGTTTCAGAGTGTTGACACATTTTAGATTAAGGATGGTAATTTTGATGGTTACTAACTTTTAAATAAGTAAGTTAGATGGCTAAAAATTATTAGCGAGAGCTAGTTTTCTTCAGAAAAAAGGAGGAAAACCCTCATTCCTTGAGACTAGTCTGAGAGTCTTTGTTGTTCAAGATGGGATCTCAAGACTTTTTACTTTCCTCTATTGCTAGGAGTTCAAAGAAAAAGTGAGATGGCAGGCTGCAGTCTAGAGAGGACCTGCAATTACATCTTCTGAGACCCACGGGATGTGGATGTTTGTTTCTGCCCCTGTTCTGGTGGGAGCTGCTCAATCTCTTATTGCCTGGTCAGGAATTGGTTTCACTCTTTATTGGAGCCTTTGGGTAACTCAGTGTCTGTCCACCAACCCAGCTGGCTGCCAAAGGAGGAATTGCTGTGGTGGTTCCTTGTGGTCACAAGGAAATCACCAAACAGGATTTCCTTAAACCAACAGCCCATCCTACTCACCAGGAGCACTGACTCCCTTCATCCCTCACTGCTGTCCTCAGAGTGGAAGGTCAGCAGTTCCTCCCTTCTCCCCACCCTTTCCATGGACTCTCTGTGTTCTGACTGCTTCTGCAGCATCATCTCCTGCAGCCCTGGCACCCATTTCCTTACAAAACTCTTCATCCTTCTCTATCACTGTCATTCATTTCCCCTTAATCTTCCTCGTTACCCTCCCATAACTCCTCTTCTGCTCCCAGAATTGCACTTGCTTGCAACAGATCTTAAAGAGAAGCAGCCCTTTGGCTATCAGGTACATTTTCTGTCCTTTTGCAGATTTTTATTTAAATCCTATTTCTTTTGCATTCCTTCATTAGGTTGCTGTCAAAGCTCTGTGCATTTTTGCCTCAGGATAATAGACTACATATGCATAATACATAGTTTGGATGTCAATAGATTTTATTACAGTTTAGCATAGTGGTTCTGCTTAATTTCATGCTATCCACAAACTAGGTGGTAAATTGTTGTCTTCCTGTTGTGGCAGGAAGGTTATACTACAGGCTAAATTTTACTCTGAGTTGCATTCAAGCATCTTTCTATCAGAGTTAGAATTTGGCCTATAATGCATTTGGAATTGAAACAGAAAAATTCTGGTTTCGTTATCAGACCTGACATAAAATCCTGTTACATTRCAGATGCACCTCCCTGATATAAAGGAAGTGAAAAATCCCCAGTTCATGGTGAATTTTTGTGGTTAATGGTATCTGATAAAATACAAGTGAATGAGCAGCACCTTGAGGGAAGGTTGGATGGGTGAGGGAGACAAGGCATCCAGGGAAGTGTTGTTACATTCCTAGCAGAAGGGTAAAAGCAAAGATAAATGTAGGACACTGGAAAAGGCAGAAGCAACAGTAAAATACTGAGAAAATTCTAGAAGAAGCAAGACAAAGTGACTGCAACAGGCTTAATCCTCAACACATCTCAGGACTTACTCAAAGCAGATGTAAAACCCAAAAATTAGCAAAGCTGCATCAGTCCTTTCCCCCTTCTTCAGCAGGGCACGAGAAACAAAGCAGTCGTTTTGCAAACTCACCTCTTCATGTCTACAAGGTCTCAAATTTCTGCAAGAAACCCCACTTTGGAATTTCACCAACAATTCTTTCCTGTCCACTGAACACTGAACAAACCCAAGCAGCGAGTCTGGTCATGCTGTGCAAATAGAAAGTGTTCAAGAAACAACTTGGTGCTGTGGTTTAGCTGATGTGGTGTTTGTCAAAGGTTGGATTTGAGGATCTTGGAGGTTTTTCCAGCCTCAGGGATTCCATGGTTCTGTGATTCCATGGTTCTGTGATTCCACGAAATGCCCTGCACACCACTACAGAAGGATGGCAAGTCCCTCACCTGTCTTCCCACATTCTGGCTGTTGTTTCCTAGACCCCAGAGCTCAGCAATAACAGGCTCTCCATGAGAGGAGGGTGATAACACAGCTTGTGTGTACCCTGGTTCAACACCAGGCTCCAGTTTACTCCAGTCTGTCACCTGCCCTTTCCCATGTTTGTAATCTGGATACAAGGCACTTGTACTTTTGGCATGTGCAATAAATAAAACAAGGAGTGGGGACCAGAAATAGGTACACAAGCATTAGGACCACACAAAAAATTCTTTAAAAATTCTTTAAAAATTTTAAAACCTGGCTGGCCTCCTGTGTCTCTTTCCTTCCCAGATTGCATCTCTCCCTTCCCAGATTTATTTTCTAATAATCTGTCCCATTTGACAGACATGAGATCACTGGGGCCTTTTCAGGGTTGATTCATCCAAACATAAGAGATCCCACCCACAAGGATGCATCTTTTCTGTACAGCACTGACTGTATGGAAGCAGATAATTGGAAGCAATTAATCACACCAAAGGCAAACAAACTTAGACATAAATCATTAAGCTAACAAGAACATGATCTGCTCCTCTACCCCCTTCCATCTCCTCATCTGCCTCCACACAGCTTGGAAGAAAGACCTTGGCTTGCAGAGAAAATGTTGCCAGAGCATTTTATGGCTTATAATGATAGCAGGAGGGCTTGCTTTATATTTTTTTCTTGGTATTTGTTTTCCCTTGTGTGACTATGATGTGAGTATGTCTCTGCAGATCTTCCAAACTGAGACCTCCAACCACATATAAAGAGAGCACACTCTATGCAACCAYCATTAACCATCTTTTTCAGCTTTGTACTATTTCACCAGTGTRCTGTCCATTCAGCAAGTTTTCGTGCTTGAAATATCCACACTGACCCTTGGGATGTGTCAGCTAGTTTGTGTAACAAACTAGTTCTGAGAACCTGCTCTTATGACCACTGTCTGAGCTCTCATTCACATTCCTTGTGCTGCACAAGAGCCTTGCACCTCTGACCTCATTCCCCATGACCTAATAGCAATACTTTAGCTTTAATGGTCTTACTGTTGAGCTGCCCTTGGAGGGATCCTTATGATTTTCCTCCCAAAGTCTCCTTGAGAAAGGTGTCCTCTCAGAGCATTTGCACTTCAGAGTGCTCCAGGAGGGCTCGGATCAGCAGCATCTCACCAAACATAGCTTCTAGCTGGAAGAGAAGCTGGGCTGTGTCCTTCACAAAGGGCRGGTGTTTTAGGAAATGAGAATGAACTACAAAAGGACAGGTAACAGATCCTGATCTCTGTTTTACAACTCCATTTTCTTTTATCAGGTATGTCCAGCTGGTGCAGGAAACACCCTCCAGTTAASTGGTTGTCAGGTGATGTGAATCCTCGAAAGGGAGAAGTTACACAGCTGATTCTATTTCTTAACATTTGTAACATGAAATAATGACAATTGTGATACAGACAACATCAAGAAAAGAGTAACTGGAGAAACCAGCTAGCCAAAACAGAAGTCTTGGAATTTGACTGGTGTAGACTTGAAGAAGCAGGGGCACAAGTGTAAGCTCAAGTATGTATGACAAGAGAACCTTAAGTGTGCAAATGAAATATCCAACTGCAACATCTCTGTTACAAAACAACATCCAGCCAAAGAGGGGACAAGAATGACTTGTGAAAATCTTGTCAATACAGATGGCTGTCTGGGTTCCTGGATGCTTCAATGCACTGAATTTAGTCAGAAACATGCAGTTCTGTCCCACAGGGTGCAATCTCTGAACGAAAGGAAACTGGAATTGTTGCTGTTTATGTTTAACTAGAGAGGAAAATCCAAATTTTTTTTTCCTAACTAGCAATTTGATTTATAAGAAAGCTAGATGACCCAAATGCTGACAGTCTACCCTCAAATTCAGGAAACTTATCTATAATATAGTTAATGTGCCAGTGATAAGAGCCAAGTCTACCCCTATGATATAACCTTGCACGTGGCCAGAGTGTAATAAGCCCAGTGAAGATGTGTCAAGTCTCTCTGAGGGTGCCTGCACCTCACAGAAATGGCTTAAAAATAATTAGCAAGGTGGCTCCTTGGGTGTGTTTTGTAAAGCAAAAGGTTTAATAAACTTATAAAATAATAAACAATAAAAGAACTAAATAGAACCTTAGCACAGGTACATGCAAGCATGATACCTGGCAATGACATCCCAAGAAGCAAGGAGAATCTCTGTGCTCTGCTTTATGTACTGCATGATTTAGGTGGGAGCTTCACCAAGCTGCCCAATGGAGAATGGCTACATTTCTGAAAGACAGGTAAAGAGAACTATCCATGTTTCTGTCCTGGCGTTAAGCCAATGGCTGCCAGGAGAGCAGAGAAGTTTCTGGGTTTTTTTTATTTTTAAGTCTTATGGTAAAACTTATGTGGGAAATACCTGCTTGGTTTAAAGCTGCACTACTACACCCCTACTTAAAATCCTTTTGGGGAGACCACCTTTATACATTGCTCTGTGTGTACACCTCTGTCTGAGCTAGCTCCAAGCACAGTCARTGGGGAGAAATGAGTACTTGGGGGATCTGAATCATCTGGTCTATTTTAGCTCTCTGCTTTAGGAGATGAATCACCTCTAGCCTGCTTCACTCTGGCTACACGGGAAGTGTGATTGCTTGTTCAGATGCAGGTGATTACCTTGTAGATGTTTCTGTTGGAAAGGATGTGCATTATCTTTCAGAACTCTTTGATATATTGAATGGTTGTGTGAAGAACTGAAGCTATGTTTAGTTTCCGAGAGTGAAGAGGATTACTGAGTAATGACAAGAGATGGCTGCAATGATTGGGGAAAGAAGGATTAGTCCATCCCCAGTTCCCTTGTAGAGCCCAAAATGTGAAGAAGGAGTCTCTCCATGACAAGAAGAATTAGGGTCACATTCTGTGTCACCTGCCACTCCTGGCTGGGAAGGCAAACACAGGGTGAGTGAGGTGGTGCCATGCACTGTATTCTGCATTTTCACTTCTCYCTAAGCCAAACTGTTGCTGCTTATTGTGCAACTTGCCTAGGGACTTGGAGCTGTTGAATTAGCAGAATGAAGCAGTCAGCCTGTTCCTCAGGGTATTTTACAGGGTCTCTGTAATGTCACCAGTGTAATTCCTCTCTGTGGTGAGGAAAAGAAAGGGCTTACAGAAGAGGAAGTTTTTGTGGATATCATATACAATATCATTTAGAATAAATGGGCTGCTTGGTATATCTTGGCAACAACAACAACAACAACAACAAAAACAAACAAACAAACAACAAAAAACCTATCCCTCCCCAAAAAACCCACCAAAAAAAACCAAAAAACCAAAACATTAACTACTGCTAGCATTTTGAGAACAAAATTTGAAGTAAAAATTGAATCACAGAGAAAGAACTTAATTATGTGCACTATTCAGTATTCAAACAACCCTGAACATCAAAAAGGGCCAACTCTCCACAGTCTGAAGGGGAAAAGGGGGAAGATAACCAATATTAAAAATATTGTGCATGAGCAAGGAAGTCTGTTGTTAAAAAAAGAAAAAAAAAGGCAACAACCAACCAACCAATCAAACCTAAAACAATAGTGGTAATCTGCAAGGAGAGGACTGGTAATTAAAAAAGACTCCCAAATATCTACCAGATAAATACAGCACCATGGTAGTTTAGTCACTGTTTGAGGAGTATCCCCCAAATATGTTAGGCACTCTATGGAAGACTAAGAGGAGTGATAATTTGACCAAGAACAGGTGAGAAAAGCTGCTGTTCCTGGAGAACAGACCTGATCCTTGCACCTGATCCACAAAACAAAAATTGATAAATGTCATGGACATGAACTTACCGACTTTGAAGTGTGGAAGGAGCAATCCAGGACACAGATGTGATGCCTTGGTCTGAGGCATTCCAAAGGCACATCTGCCAGCCTCCAGGAAGTTGCAAGGTAAGGGAAATTTAGGATAACAAAATTACTTCACCTCTGCTGCTTTATCAATAACCTAGGCCTCCTTTTCTGTTAATCAGTTATCTGGCTTTTGCTTTCAGGAAAGTGCTTCTCTCAAGCAGCAACAAAAATGAAGTGATCAGACTTTTAAGAGTGGTTAATATCCARATCTAGGTCTCTTTTTCTTCTCTTTGCATTGATTTACAAAGAAAAAAGAGCAGGCATTTCCTGTGGTTGCTGCTAAGATCCATAACTGACTGAGGGGTTTTTAATGGAATTAAATCTCTYAGTTAAAGAAGCAAGAAGCCACCTTCAGTAAAAAAAAAAAACTGTAACAAAATTTTGCAAAGTTGGCAAGTTGGCTCCTGCCCCAGCCCCCCCTATTATCTGTCTCTGAAGACACAGCACAAAGGAAATACAGTTAAAAAGATCAATGACCTTTGAAGAAGAAAGTCTCTGAGAACAAAGTTGTGTTGTTTTCCTGTCAGTAAATTTAGCATGCCTTTCATGAAACGTAATTTAGTCAAACTATTAAATGCAACCATAGATCTTATTAATGAAAAAACTGCTAATTTAGTTTTCTCCAATTATAGTCTAAGGTTTGGTGTAGAAGAAAAAAAAAAAACCCACACTAAAACCAGCTTCTGATTTCTCCAGCCTTTCCATTGTCTGTAGTAAAAAAACAAAATGAAAAAGTTTTCTTCAGGCAAGAGAACAAGAAAACAATTATCTCCTTCTTCCCTTTTTAAATTCCCTTTTCCCTGTCTACCTCGCCATCTCCCTTAACAGAGGGATTATTATCAGAAATAATAAAATCTATTCCCTAAGGACAAAGGATGAGTAAACCTTATRGAAGGTGAGATTTTCTGAACCATTCATTTGGAAAGTCATTTAGTATTCATAACCCTTTCATTCTAATTTAAATCTGTATGGCTTGAGCCAGTTTTCTCTTGGACCAGTTTTACACCAGAACAACTCCTCTGGGAAGGCTCCTCCCCTGCCTTGCATTTTGCACAGTGAATTATACCTGAAAGAAATGAGTGCTAGATGTGCTACAGCCCTGCTCTGGGACAATTCTTCATGCACCTTTCAGGGTAGAAGATGATTATCTGCAAGACATAAAACAGCAGAAATCCTGGGCCCTTTGCCATTTATGGGGTTACTTCAGACTTTCAGCAGCAGCAAAACCAAGGAACTCTGTAGGGGTGATTCAGAGGTGCAATAGGAGAATCTCTTGTGAAAGAGGAAAGTATGCAGATGAGCTCTGGGCCTTTGTCCTGTCCTGTCCTGTCCTGTCCTGTCCTGTCCTGTCCTGTCCTGTCCTGTCCTGTCCTGTCCTGTCCTGTCCTGTCCTGTCCTCTCCTCTCCTCTCCTCTCCTCTCCTCTCCTCTCCTCTCCTCTCCTCTCCTCTCCTCTCCCACACAAGCCAGGAGCAGCCTTGCANCACAAGCCAGGAGCAGCCTTGCAGCTGAACATTTGGGGCACTCCTGTGTTCTACCCAAGCCAAATATCTCCAGCTTTGTGAAGACAAAGCCTTTCAGCAGGACATAGTGTTTGGTCATAGCCTCACACCACAGCAGCTGACTGGGTTCTCAAATTATCCTCCTTCAGAGAACATCTTAATTTTTATCTAATAAGGAATGAAGCCCCAAGTTGAAAGGACTTCTTGCAGCCCATTTAAAYGTGAGAAGGCTGCCAAGTCTGTCAGCAAAAACACCACAGATTACTGTTTCCTTGTGCTGAGAGAAAGCTACTGGGAAAAGGACATAATTGCCTCTAAATTCTGAAAAAAAAAAAATAAAAAAGGAAGCTTAGTGTCYACTGAGTATATATTTTTCTGGGAAACTATTTCTCAATGCAGAGGTCTGAAATGAGAGTGGGAATATTCTAAGACTGTTGGATGTATCATCCACCCAGGAGTCAGGATTGCATCATGGCCTGGGAGACTGCAGGTTTTGGAAACAACCAATTCACCAYGTGCATGCTCAGAGGCCCATTAGTCTGGTCACTGGTGGCTTGATGTGCAACACAACATCAGTTCCTCAGCCACGGTGGGCTTGAAAATTTAATGTGTTAATCTTCACAAACCCATTGGATCACAGATAAAAATTATATCCATTWCCCAGGGAAGRAGCCTGCAGCAGTGAGTCTGAGGGTACCACGGGAAAACGAGAATAAAGTGGCCTAAGACAATGCCAGCTTTATGCCTCAATGTTTTTCAGAGTTTTTCTACTCCCCCTAAGACAGGCAAGATGTACCCTGGCCTGTTGGTTGATGGGTTTTCCTTCCTGTTTGATCAATTCATCCCAAATTCTTCCCCTTCCCYAGCAGAAGACCTGATCACTTCTTCCCCCACCTCCTTGGTGCCTTTAGCACTGAGAGGTGAAAATCAGCAATGGAGCCATGTGTGACATGTCTTCAGCCTTTGTGGAATTTTTCATTCAATCCAATGGATTGGGGCTTTTCTGGGCCAAATCTACATGCAAAATGTCCATGATGTAAAATTTCCCATGCAGCTGCAGAACCCCTGGAGCAGTGTCTAATTTTAAAGTAGTCAAGACAGCTTATTTGGATTATATTTGTCATGTAAGCACAATGGGGAATGTTTCAGGGCCAGATTCCAAGTGTTTAGTAAAGGAAAAATATTCCAGACCCAACAGGAGGTATGCTTGCCTGACACCTTCTAGGATATTCATTCCTGACAACATGTGAGATAGATGAGAACCTAAATCTTTGATTTTTTTTTTCCCTTGTAATTTTAGCTGCTTGGGCACACTTATTCACACATTCCCCAGCTGGACTGCACTTAACCCAGTTAAAAACACAGAATGGAAGAAACCTTGACCTTGTCTTCATTCCCAYATTGACAATGTAATRCCTCATTACATTAAAAAGCACCATCCACAAGTTTTACAYGGTGYAATATTAGAAAYTGTGTTTATGAGCACTTTGCTTCARTGTGAATATGGCTTGAGTGAAGTGTGTGCTGCTTGCCTCCTGCACAGTCCCCAGCCCTCCTRTRGCYTTGTGCTGATGCTGGGGCACAGAAAACCTAAACCCCACAATCAACAATCAAAACTGGTGCAGGAGGTACCTTGATAAACAGCCAAGGCATTTGTCAAACCTGGTGTYTGTAACTGCCTAAGACAAGGCAATGGAAGTGGAAATACATCTCACAAAGGAAAATTATCACAGTGAACACTTCCAGATGAAGCAGCACTTCCAAGAAGCATTTTGACAGTTCTGCTCGAGAGGAACTGCGGGAGAAAAGTGTAAGTTGCCATTTTGGCCAGAAGTTGCTGATAAGATTGAAAAGCCTTGTTCTTTGGAGGGCTGTTCATCCCAGCAGGAAGGCCCAAATCAGCTGAGATGCTGTGTTAAGCTGGTCACTTGGCAGCCTCACAGATAAGGCTGGCTGGAAAGCAAGAACAAAATTCTGTGGAAATTATCAGCTTTTGACATTTCTCTTTCTTGTTCTAGAGGAGGCTTCCCAGACTTTATTGGTAAAAATATACACCAAGAGAATTTCCATAGCTGGTGCCCAGGCCTGGAGGGGACTAACAGGGTTAARTGGCCCTGGCAGGTGGTTTTAAGAATCCACAGCAAAAATAGAGGTTTAAATGCCTTCTCTGAATGACTTGGATTTGATCTCAGAGATGGTATCTCATCTCCAAGCTTTGTTGTCTGGGAGCCAAGCAGGCAGTGTCCTGGTTTGAGTTGTCACACATTATATAAAAATGAAATATTAAAGCAGGACCACAAAGAGGCTAATTATGTTTCCTGTAGAACATCTTCCAGATAGATGCCCCTGAAACAAACTCTTGCCTGGTCTAAGAGCTTTTTGTRCTGTCTTTCTTTGTTSTCCTGAGTCACTCTCAAACTTTGATCATGAATTTGTCCTGTACCTGCCCAATGCTTCCTGATGGTTACAGGGAGTGAAGGTTCAGTTTCCACAAACCAATGAYTGAATAAGATGATGACAAACACAAGGAGCACTTATTGAGTTAGAAAATCCTTTATTACATAAAACAGTGTTCCAACCATTATCTATAATCTCATTATGACTTATTAKAGCCTTGTAACAACACAAATAGTATCCCACCTAACGTGCACCACGACAATAAGTGCAGTTCCAGCACAAGCCCTGCTGCCACATTTGCACAGAGTGACAGAACCACCACTGTCCCTCAGCCTCCTGGTGTGGCAACACCAGGGAAGTCATGTTCCCAGCAAGTAGGTAGGTTATCTGGGATGATGCTTTTCCCTTCCCTTCCCTTCCCTTCCCTTCCCTTCCCTTCCCTTCCCTTCCCTTCCCTTCCCTTCCCTTCCCTTCCCTTCC
>CADDXX010000324.1:651959-682882 GCA_902810485.1 Alauda arvensis
CTGATCTACCATCATTCATGTTTATGTCAGTGATTTCCTGCCTAGATGTCACATAGATCACCAGGTCGTTATTTGCATGTTCATATTGCCACAACGTTATCTATGTTTTAATCTGTCTAAAGCAAGCAATTTAAATTTATCTGTTAKTTTCAGCCAAACTCTATTAAGCTTCAGGGAATTTCTCTTTCATTTATCAGCCAACTTTCAGTTGCAGTTTACATTTTACTCCATCTTTGGCAGATTTCAAGCAATAAGGGAAGGTCTTGCATACTCCTTSAAGCTGATGAACGAAGACATTTCTGACAAAAATTAAAAAGGAAAAAAAAACATCTTTGGAAAAGAAAGTTGTTGAAAATTTCTGAGCAAACCTTTTTATGGCATTCTTATCACAATTGGGATATAAGGCTCCCCATAATTTCTTGCATAAGTACACTTAGAACCAAATCAATCCCAGATGGTTTCAGGACCAAGACAGATACTGCACTWCCTWGGCCTCATGGAAAGTTTTCCAGTTWATTACASCATGCTCMCTGTCATTAGATGCAGCATGGACAAAGCCAGGTAAGGCTTAGCAGCACAACCTTCCCAGCTCTACCACCAATCAGCAGAGCTTGAAGGCTCAGTCTTTACGTGCCATTATCCAGAAACCCTCCAGCTTCCACCTGAGGACAGTCTGAATGAATCAAAGGACTAAAGTCAAAGCCAGAGGAGCAATGACCTAAAATCAGTGCAGCCAGGGGCAGGAATCTTTGGTGGTTGCAGTCAGCTGGGCTTCCCTGACAGAAGCCAAAGCTTTGTGAGTCCAGAGTTAACATCCTATTTAAATCTCTCAGCAGGGACAGGGACAGAATTGATGATAACCTAGTTGGCTCAGAATGAGTAATGACTCTGCCATTTGTCTTGCTCACTGTATTGCTCCTCCCCTGTCCCCTCTTTATCCACATTTCTTAATCCTATTAAGCTTCTCACATACCTGCTGTTACATCATTTGAGCCAAACATTCCTGATATTTCCCCTCAAGTCTTGCCTGACCAATCCTTGGAGATGAAACTTCCATAAACCTATGAAGCAGAAGSATGGATTCAGTGTGGAGGTGTTTTTCCTCCTATAGCAGAAGTGGACTATCTGGGGATGTAACAGATGCATTTTAAATTTGTTTGTGGCACTGTTAAGTGCAGCTGTTTCCCAGAAAAGACGAATCAGATGTCTCCTTAAAAAGTGCCATGGTACTTCTTAAGTACTCGCCAGAAAGCTTTTGATAATTTAATGGYAATTTTTTATAACATCCAGCTATTTTCAATAATATTCATCAAATACAAGATAGAAATGTTTATCTGATCTAGTACATTTGTAACCAGTMTGATCAATTTCTTACCAGCACACATACCTACTTTATATCTAGRTACTTCAAAAGGTGAGCAGACAGCTCCACTGATCAAACATGAGGATGAACCTCAGCCTTTTTGCTTATCTAGTTTTCTTACTTCAATCAGGCACAGTAGAAGAGCTTCTGATCATTGCCCTGCTCTCATCTTCCAGTTCAGGATGCTGATGTGCCAGACAGATGTTTGGACTGTTCAGTTTGGATGAAAAAGTTGAAAGCAAAAAATTCAGCCAGGAGCTGTTAGTCCAATGGATTTACTTCTGACTGAGATGTGAAGAACCATCTGCCTTTGGAGCAAAGATTTATGTGCCATCTCCAGCTGTTCCCCAGCATCTGAGCTCTTCCCTGGCTCTACATGGTGCTGCTCTCCCCTTTGTAAGCAGGTCAGTCCTTAGAATCCATTTACACTGCCATGAAGTTTCAGCTGGCCAAAGCACAGAATAATGGCAGCTTTGAAAAGTAAGAYAGCTGTGTATAAGACCTAAAGAAATAATTGCATATGCCAGAGGTATAAAGAAAAAAAAATTACAAAAAATTGATTTAGAGACAATTTTAAAAATCAGCAAATGCTCAAAGACAGGAGCTGTATCCACAATATATTCTCCAGCTTCTTCACAGGAGCTAGACTATGTACTTTCTCTCTAAAAGTCTTTGAAAACTTCCTGGTATTAGATCTACTTTCCCACAAAGAAATCAGATGAAATCACCTTGCAAAAAAATACAGATTGGTTAATTCCTGAGAAAGCTGTAAAATGCCAGAAGGTTTTGTGCAATAAGTAGTGTGGATTTTCATGTTCTTTCTCTAGTTTTCTAGGTGAATTTCATTTTCCTTTTTCCTGTGGAGCTGGATTGTGATGTCCTTTAGGTCTAATAGGAGGTTTTTGATAGAAGTATCTTTGTCAGATTCCTTTGTCCAGACCATTTCCTTTGTTAGTCAGCTGGGTTTTCTTTTTTTTTTTTTTCTCCCATTTTTTAATTAATATAAAGCCCAAGAAGAAAAGAAGAAAGAACAAGAAAAGAAAATTGATCTATTTTGCCTTCCCAACACAGATCCAACAGAACTATTCCCTCACAAATCCTCTTCCCACACCACGTTTTATTCACAATTTTGCCAGTTCTCATTCCTTATTAGGCCCAGCTCCATTTGATTCTATTTCATCATAATGTGATGAAAATCAGAAAAAAATCCAGCATCTGTTTCCTCATCATCATCCTTCATCAGCTACTCCAATCCATACCACAGTTCTCCTACCACAGTTTTTTTCTGTCCTTTCATTGTTTTCTTTGTCACACTTAATGTGTTGATCTGGTCCTGCTGTTGGGTGATGTTGGGGTTGCTGCACCACTGAGTGGCCTCTAACTATGGCTGATTAAATGAACATTTCCCAGCCTGCCCCTGCATGGCCTTTCTGTAAATGGAAATTAAATTATTCTTTAATTATGACCAGTATTTCATGCTACAAAGCGCCAGACTCCCTTTCTCTCTCTTTGCAATAATCCAAATTACATGTCCATGTTGAGGCCCCAGGGTGCTGAGCATACAGTGACAGACTGTTCCTTTAGGTGTTTCCAGTTTGGAGTGAAGAGTCCTGCTTGCTAACGTTAAGTACATGCCATGCACAGTACATGAAACAGCACAAACATGAGCAAGTGAGGAAATAATGCTTTAATATGACTGATCATCAAGTATTACAGAAAAGCACTGAAAATGGCTCACAGTGCAGGACATAAAATGAAAACCTATAGCAGTAGGGGTTCTCAGAGCTTTGCCCACTCCCCTCCTCCTCCATTCTTCCATGAAAATTCTGCCATTCAAAATATTTCCACACAGGCAATTTCCCTTGGTTCTAGGGGCTGTACTTCATGGTGTGAGGAGCAGTCAGAGAACCAGACTCAGAGTGTCAGAATTTGAATCTGCCTTCTTTTAGTTAAAAACCATTACCCCCTGTCCTACTGCTACAAGTCCCAAGTACTGCTAAAGCAATACTTGGGAAGGTGATGGAGAAAATCCTCCTGGTAATTCTATCCAAACATATGAAGCACATTGTGATTGTGAGTAGTCAGCATGGATTTTTGAAGGGGAAGTCATGTATAATCAAGGTAATACCCTTCTATAATGAGATAGCTGGTTCAGTGGATGGGGGAGAGCAGTGGATGTTGTTTGCCTTGACTTAAGCAAAGGTTTCAGTGCTGTCTTTTGTAATGTCCCCATGGACAAACTGATCAAGTAAGRAGTAGATAAATAGACAGGGAGGTGGACTGAAAACTGGCTGAACTGCTGTGTGCAGAGTGCTGTGGCCAGTGGCCCAAAAGCAAGCTGGAGGCCAGTCACTACTGAAGTAGCCTGAGGGATTGATACAGAGGCCAGCAGAGCTCAACATCTTTATTAATTACCTGGATGATGGGACAGAATGAACCCTTTGCAAATTTGGAGATGATACAAATCTGGGAAGAGAGACTGATAATCCAGAGGGTTGCATTGCCTTCAGATGGATCCCATGAGGCTGAAGATACAGCCAGGACCTCATCAAGTACATCAAAGTATCTAAAAATATGTGAAAGTGCTTCAGGTCCAAGCAAGGCAAGGGAGGGGATTCTTCCCCTCAGCCCAGTTCAGTGCTAGGCTGCTCAGTAGAGGAGAGGTATGGAAACACTGGAGCAGGGCCAGAGAATGTCCATCAAGATGGTTGCTGGAGCATATGAAATACCAGGAGAGGCTGGGAAAGAAGGCTTGGGGGGAAATTGTCCATCTGTACAAATATGTGCAAGCCAGATCCTTTTCAGTAGTGCCCAGTGAYGAGGCAAGAGGCAATGGGCACAAACTGAAATGAAATGCAGGAAATACCATTTAATATAAGAAAACAAGCACTTTTTCATTGTGAGGGTGATCACACACTGGTACAGGTTTCCCAGAGTGGTTATGGAGTCTGCAACCTTGGAGACACTTGAAACACATCTGGACACAGGCCCAAGCAAGGCTGTGTGTGCTGGCCCTGGTTTGAGAAAGGTGAGGTTGAGCTACACGATGTTTACAGGTCCCTTTGAACCCCAGAGATTCTGTGGAAATTCCCCCTCTTACCCTACACTACAAAGCATTTTTTTCCAGAGTGTGAAGGAATTATGACTCCTTTTAAAAGCCTCCCAAAGCTGTTGTCTCTGTAACAAAATTAAGTTCCAGTCTAAACTACCTTCAGGCAGTCCCAGCCTRCTGACAGAGGCAAGTATTCAGGTGCCTGCTGTTTCCTGGGGAAAGGGTCTGCTACCTTTGGAATAAAAAAGAGAAAAAAACCACACTGACTAATATCTCTTAGTGGAGGGGGCCTTAAGGCTATTGCTTGCTGGCCTGTGAAGCAGTTAAACTTTGTTGGTTTCTTATGGTTTGCATTGGAATGGTTGTGACTTTAAATGTCCTGWGCTGCCATGAAGGTGAAAGATTGTCTGCCTGCTTGTCTTCTGGCTTTTTTATTTTAGAAAAGCCATGTCTTAGGKTTCAGACAAGAGTGTCAACCAAGAGAACATAGCATGAGATCTTCTCCAAGCTCCCTGGAGAATGTGCTCCTGCTCCTTTCTGAGGTTTCTCTCTTATGGTCTGTGCGGACAGTTTTAATTTGTTTCCCTGTTGCAGATGTCTGCCAGTCCTCTGTACTCAGCTCCTGAGCTTTTTGACTTTTTCCACTTAAATTAGAAAGAATGGGAGTGTCCCTCTTGGGGGGAAAAAGCTGAAAGCTCTGAGAATCCCATTTTCTGTCTTTATTAAGTTACAGCAAAAGCTTTTAAACACAACTTCTGGAATTTTTTTTTTTTTGGTCAGTTGTTTCATACATGAAGGGGATTCTCTGTTAAAGAAGAGGCTGGGGAGCAAAGCCCTATGAGGAAGCCACAGACCACTCACTGCTGCTCCAAAGCAATGGATGCTAGGGAAGGGGAGCATCCTCCAGCACCTGGTCTCACTATGGTAAGGTTAAATTGTTTGAGGAAACACTCAATGTGAGCTCTAGTAAAGGGAATTCCAGGAGAAGGTGAGGAAGATAAATTAAAAATGCATAAAACCTGTGAACCCAAAATGTTTCTGTCATTAAGATGTGTACTATTTGCAGTTTATATTCTCACATCCAGGGATTTGTTTGATTACACTTACAGGCTTAAGAATTTTYCTGTGCAGAAATTGTTCAGACTATTCTATAATAATGATTTCATAATGCTACTGAATTCAAATTATCTCAAAGAATCTTGTTCATGTTTTTCTATAGGGTAGACCCGGTAAGAGTCATAAATATTTTACTGACTCAAAAAAGCAGGGAGAGTGAAATGCAACAGTAAAYTCAAGGTGATGAAACATGTTTGCAGCAGAGTAAGTGATTTGACTTTTCTGTTTACTCTGTGAGGATGTGTGTGTTTCCAAAAGTCGAATTACAGGTAGAAAAGGTCTGTGAGATTCATTGTGTTGCACCTGACCAGGGTTCATCCAGCTGCATTCAATGCCTTCTAATTTGATGTATGAAATTAATGAAACAGAAACAAGGTCATCTCAAATCTAAAAGACWCATCTTCTGTGTACAGAAAAGAATGCTACATCTAATCTAAAAAGTAGGATTGTTGGCAAGGGGCTGGAGCCTGAAGGTATGTGTAGGCAAGGAAGAGACTGCAATTAGCTGGAGGGGAAAGCAGAAATAAATTTTAAAAAAAGGAAAAAAAAAGGCAAACCCAACTTTTTTAATGCTTTCAAATGATTACTATAACAATCTGGAAATGATCAGCRTGATGTTTGCACCATTAACAAAACACATAATTCCAGTTCTGTAATGTTGAACACAGTGCCAAGGAAGAAAATTTTGTGCCAAACTTTCGATAACACCTGGTGTTAGGAAAACATGCTTTCTATTTCTCTGCTCTTTTATTAAAAGAAGACATTTCCAGTCTCATTCTCCTGAAAGTATGCCATCCTTTCAGCTCTGCATGAGTATTCCAGCCCTTTAGGAAGAGTTACTCAGTACATACAGCCCAACACCATCACTAATCTTGCACTTCTAAACCAGCAAGAGGACCTCAAGGTGACTCCCATCCCACTGGCTGTGAAACCACCTCACTCATGTCAGGATTTGTGACCTTGAGTCCTACTGAGACGTAATGCCTCATGCACAATTAGGTTTGTTTGGTTGACGTGGCGAACAAGAGTATCTCTCTGGTTCTCCTGATGGGCAGAAGCCTGGACAGGGGGGTGAATCCTCCCTGGCCTGTGCCTGAAACAGTGATGGTTTTTGATCCCAGCCCATGGAAAAAGCACTGTCAGGGTTGTCAGAGAATTTGGAGGTCACAAGGGTTTGATTGGTGTGATTTTTGTTATGTCACTGGGTGTGTAGAAGGGTTTTTAAATTTTGCTACATAGACATAAATGGGGCAAAGATGGAGGCAGATCAGTGTGATAAGAGCACATGTTTCTGTCTTCCTCTTCCTCTTCCTTCTTTGCAAAGGGTGATGGGTTTTTAGGATTGGTAAAGGTAAAATTTCACTGCATGACATGGGTTTTAGTTATTGGTGTTTAGAGAAAAACAATGTTTACGTAGTTTATTTTATAAAAGCCCAGACACTGTTGTGGGAGGGAGAGAAACCATTTTTCCAGCTGCTTGTGAACTTCACGCTGGACAAAAAGAACTTAGAGATAAGATTTGCAAAATAAACATCTGCAGTCCGCAACCCAGACGTTCTCCAATTCCTTCTTTCAAGCATGGGCCGGTGAGAAGAAAAATTTTCACTGCCAGGGTTAATCTCAGAAGAGATAACTCCGACAGTTTAAGTCATTTCACTGGACAAGGGCATGTAACACTCATATGAAACAGGCCCTGATCTAACTGCTGGCCTGAATTCAGCACTCAAGAAACATGAAGGTTCAGAACAACACCTCTTCATTTATTCATGTGTCTCCATTATTYTGCTCTGAGCCAGAACCAAAATCTGTCCTGTTAAGGAACTAATATCCTTGGCACCCTATTTTTGCATAACCATTTTCAGCAGCATATTTTCAAACACTACCTAAAGTAGTTCAGGTCTACCAGGACCTCTTCTAGATGCAGAAATACGAATCTGTGGGCAGRAAGTTATGTGCCTAAGATCACACAGTTACAGAATCTTGTGCAAGCCACTGCTCTCTAACCAGAGACCTCTAGAACACTATACTATAACACAGTTGTGGTAGGCTGACCATGCCCAGCTGTCAGCTGCCACCCAGACACTCTCTCACTCCCTCTCCTCAACAGGCCAGATGAGGAAAACAGGATGGAAAAAGTCTTGGGCAGAGATAAAGACAAGGCTATCCCTCAGCAGTTACCATCATGGACAGAACAGACGTGACTTGGGTAAAATAAATTTATTCTATTGCAAATTAAAATAAATTTTGACAGTGAGAAATCACAAGCCCCAGGTGAGTTTTGATTCTTTGCTCTTGACTCCTCTCCCTTCAAGGGGAGGCAGACCTGTGCTTTATGTCCCTGTTGTCAGAGTCACCCCGTTTTGGCTGGGGAAGCCCTGAGGCACAATCCTCAGATCCAGCTTTCCAAACACAACCTCTTCCCTATTAAAAACTACATTTGAAAACCCCTCAGGGTTTTACCTTAGGGTAACAGCAACCTTTACACTCTGGTTTTGTCTTATGATAGGAATGCCACAGACATTGGATGAGGGATCCAGGGATTTCTGGCCATCCACAAGTGAGGCTGCTGCCACTGCAGCCTGCAGGTCCAGGAAGTAACAACTATGAGCAGGTGTCAAAAATGTCAACTACACTGAGCAGATAAGAGGCCAGGCATGATAACAAAGAGCAGTGTTTTAACCTATAACCACACAGAAACCAGCAGCACTCGCACAGGCATGAGAAACACAGAGGTCTTTATCCTGYCTCTCCTTTTCAGATGACCAAATCTGAGGTTCATTAATAGACACAAACACTTTAAAATTTCTAGTAGCTAAGTGTAAGTCCCAGGCTCCCCACTCAGCCACCAGCTGTAAGCTGGGGTCTTTTCAGGTGTTGGCTGCCCAGTTCAGTTTGAAGTTAATGTGTGAGTCACATGGAAAGGGAGGTCACACCCTCAGTAAATCTGAAGGTGCCACCAAGCTGACAGGTGCCATTGACACACCTGAGGGATGGGRTGCCATCCAGAGGGAGCTGGACAAGCTGGAGAAGTGGCTCCATGAGCCAAGACCAAGTGCAAGGGGCTGTGCCTGGCTCCAGGCATTCCCCAGTATCAGTCCAGGCTGGGGCAGGAACAGATGAAGAGCAGCCCTGCCCAGAAYRAGCTGGGGATGCTGGTGAGCATGCTGGACATGAGCTGGCAGTGTGCACTCACAGCCCAGAAACAAATCCAGAGCACTGTGGGCAGCAGTGGGGATTCTGCCCCTCTGCTCTGCTCAGACCCCACCTGCAATTCTGCATCCAGCTCTGGGGTCCAGAGCAGCTGCTGGAGCAGGTCAAGAGCAGGGCCATGCAGGTGATCAGGRGGCTGGAACACCTCTCACAGGGAGATTGTCTGAGGTCTCTGGGGGTWCCTTCTTGCACCTTCCAGTGCCTAAAGGGGGTTTATATAAAAGATGGGGGMAGAGATTTTAWCAGGGCYTGTTGTGATAGAACAAGGTGCAAAGGCTTTAAACTAAMAGARGGCAGACTTGGACTAGTTATAAGAAGAAAKTTTTTACAAWGAGGCTGTTAAAGCACTASATCAGGTTGCCAAGAGATGTATCCCTAGAAATATTTAAGGGCAGGTGAAACAGGGGTTTTAGCAACCTGCTCTAGCAGAAAGTGTGCCAGTCTGTGGCAGGAGGGTTGCAAGTCTCTTCCAAAACAAAATATTTTGTGATTGTAAGAAAATAGGAATAGGATTTAATGAGAAGGAAGCACAGACTGCAGTTCTCAATTTGCCATGCTTGTTCCACCCCAATGCACTTTGATCCCTCCCTTTGTCACATTTAGCCCCTCCTCTAAATGTCCCATAATAATTTCCATGTTTCCTCCAGATTTCCTCAAAGCATTCTGTAAGCAGCTTTATACACCCCTACAAGTCTCATCAACTATCCCACAATCAGTTTTTTTTTTCCTGTGTTGCACATGGGATACTGATTTCCTCCCTTCTTGATCAGCTACAAAATTCTGGTTCAGCCCTCAAAAGGCTTTTAGTCATTTGCTCAATGGCCTCTCAGAAAATGACCTGGTGGCTCAGGTTTTTGCTGGTGTCTATTATCTTGTTTTCCTTTGGGCTTGTGTGTTTAGGTGTTTAATTTACTATTTTTCCTGCCTCTTATCTTTGTCTGTTATCTTTGTCTCTTATGCTGATAGCTGTTAACCAGATGTCCTCAGAGTCCACRTGTCTGCATCAGTCAGGGCTTGCATTAAAGAGTCTGAATTAAAAAGACAGAAAGTGCAGAGCAGACCTGAAAGCAGACCTAAAGGCTTCTGCTCCAGGGGCTCAGCTCAACATCTGAATGGCAAATTTCAGTTTACAAGAGGTGTCAAGCCTCTTCCCTCTCTGTGTTTACCAGCTATTTATAAACATCACAGGAAAGACCAAGGCTATGTGGAAATGAATGTGCTGTGTATTTGGTCTGCTATGAGCTGTAGAAACTTTGGGATGAACTAGTCCTGATCTCATGGCATTGACAACAAAATTACACAAGAACAAAATAATAGTATTTCTGCTTTATGTCTAAGGGTCTGGGACAMAGACACTGAATGGCTAATCCTAAATCACAGGAGTTCTGTGACAGACTGACAATTGGACCTTTCTTACTTCCTCAGCTCACAACCTAGTGATGCAGACACATCAAAAATCACAAAATTCACCTTTGGAACTTTTCCCAAATACATAGGTAAAAGCTAAAATATTAAATCAGTGCTCTTTACAAGGTGCCYGTCAGCTTCCTTTGAGGCTTACCAAGATTTCATTATTCTTTCTGAGTCCAAAAGGGTCTCAAAGCTTCCACTCACAGACAAATCCTTCTCCTTGTTCCGAGAACAGACTTTTGATGGTTTTATGCTCCAGTGAGAAGGTCTCACCCAACCCTAATTCTATAAGACAGACAGAAAATGTCAGAGGAAAGAAATAAAGAGCACAACTGGAAAATCTTAATGTAGATTACACAGCACAATGATGTGATCCTTTGCCCTTWGATTCAGCTCACAGCAATATAAAAATTGTGGGTAAGAAACCAAAATTCTAGTGGAAAAACAAACTGCTTGGGAAGTCAATTGTGATGCAATTCAGAGTCTACCAGATGATTTTTTTAGTCTGTCAATGATTCTGTATGAACTTTGTGTGAAATGTGTTRCTGCTAATCTGCATTTTTGTTTTGTTGATTACAAAATATAAAAAAACCCACAACAATGATTGATTATAGCACATTAAAAAAGACATTAAAAAAAAAAAAGTTGGAAGAGTGTTGTTTTGTTGCTAAGTGATTTTCCTGAATAGATGTTGGTRAAGCCAATGCCAGCCACAAACCCAGATTTGGCTTGAATTTCTAAAATCCCCCATTTCTTTATAAAAAATAATTTTCTTGTTGAAGAACCATAGGGTAGAAACTTTTAATTTAAATGGTGCCTGGACTGTAGGTTTCTGAATTGGAAGTTGTTTTATCTGAAGAAGGGGAAGTGAGTGAGAAGGAAGGAGCAGCAGAGATAACGTGTGATGARCAGACTGCAACCTCCATTCCCTGYTGCCCTGTTCTTCTTAGGGTGAAGAAGTAATCTTTGTGAATCAATTTTACCCAAACAAGAACTAGAGATACTCTGATGCTCTGACTGTGTAGTCATTTTCATCTCTCTTTTTTTAACCCCTTTTCTCCCCCAGTATTATCTTATTTTTTTAATTATGCAGATTTGAAAAACTTGTTTTGATGATATTTGTAAAATCTTTATAATCATAATATTTGGTGCAGTATATTTAAAGGCAGGTGCATGATCACTGATATGTCCACATTCAAAGTCCACAATAAAAATCCAAAATTTAACTGTAGTTTATCAGGAGACAAATATTCAAATTGGAAATAACAAAATAAAAATAAAAATAAAAATATCATTTCTTAAGTCAATCAATTGATGCTGCAATTTCAGTATCATACTCCYGACCAAAGTAAAAAACACACAAACAAGCAAACAAAAAATCATAGTTTGTAATGAAGGAATGGACATCTTGCTGGAAATATTTGATTATTGTTTCATGCCCTGACTGCTGTTCTCATTTTTTGCAGGTGCAGTGCTCCTGTTATCAGTTAGTAGTTSGTTTATGGCTGATATGCTTTAGTTTATCCCATTTGGCATGGATAAGARCTGTTATCAACTCAGAGGCAGGCCTAACTCAAATTTCAGGCATGCTCATGTAGTTATCTGCAGTGGGTGACTAAGCTGCRGGCATCAAAAAATGAAAATGGAATCAATACCTCTAGCATGAAACCAGCTGGGAGATACTTTAACCTGGTTTGATCAGTGTGCTCCAAAATCAGCCTCATTTTGYGAATGAAATGTTCCTTTTTGACTTGAAAGGAAGCTGAACCAAGTCTCTCATTCTGTTTATAGGCCAGAGCAGAGGGCCTTCTCTTCAGACAGATCTTCTGAGTGCAGTTACAGACCTGTAACAGAGAGGGGTGATTACACTTGATTACATTTCCATATTTAAAATCAAACTTGCCGCGTGCCCTGGTTTGAGACATCRCTCCTTCAGAATAATTGTATCCAGGGCATTTATACACTGCCCTGAGAAGTGTAAATTATTCCCTTTCCTGTCCTTTTTCTTTCCCCTAGGGACAAGTGACAAGGAACCAGAGCCAAGCTGAGAAGAGTCAACACCTGCTTGTGCAGAATTTAGGAGCTGCTCATCCTTTCCTCTCT
The DNA here is from genome assembly GCA_902810485.1 of Alauda arvensis. Taxonomy (NCBI): domain Eukaryota; kingdom Metazoa; phylum Chordata; class Aves; order Passeriformes; family Alaudidae; genus Alauda; species Alauda arvensis. The sequence goes on from CADDXX010000324.1 coordinate 664,214, forward strand.
GTTCCTCTCTGCTGTGGTTCAAAGAAACCATGAGCAGCACCAGCTTTTATCTAGGARTGCTTTTACTCATTAACCCTGGGGTAAATAAATGGTTGAATGCTGACAAGGGTATGAGAAAATGAGGCCTTTCTTGATATTAAATCTTTAATTTCAGCTGGACGATGTTTTCGTTACCTGTTGACCCTTCATGGTTCTCCAGTTACTCAAGGTAAAAGGGTAAAATAAAGAATAAAAARTGCCATTTCTCTGTTGCTTGGGGAAATGTAAAACCCAGCTTAATTCTGGAGCTGTGGTTCATGTCCAGAGCTCTTTGATAATACAGYCTATAGCCAAGGGAATTTCTTAATTCTGTTCAGTTTTCTCATCTCCACTCACACCCGTAATGAGTTCCTGAATAAATTAAATTATAATTAATCGTGTGACATTTCAGACCACGTGTTGTGGATTTTAGAGTTAAGATTTCCTGATGGAATCCAATCCATGGGTTTAGTTTCTCCTTGTTTACTATAACATTTTTTCCAAGCTTTTTCATACTGAAGAGTTTGCAGTGTGGTTCCATGCATAATAATCAGATCAGGGTAAGGTTACATAACAAGAAAGAACTTCACTTTCATCCTCTCTAGGTAATAGATGAGCAAGTCAGACAGGAAATCAGTCTGCTTTCAAACAGGGTACATTAAAAAATTTATGATGCAACGATATCTTGTACTCCCTGGGTTTAGAGGAAAAAGTGTGGTTTGATGAAGAGGCATCCTTTAGCCAAAGCAAAATGGTAACACAATTGCAAGTGTACAACATGAAAAAGAACCGGTGACAATACCAACACTGYGATTAATCATTCTGTTGAGGACAGCTATTTATCAAGAGATGAATCTCTCAGCAACYATGGCTCACATGGCTTGAACTTAAAGAGCCCCGAATGATCCTTGAAGGATAAAGGAAATGTTAAATTTTCACATAAGTAACACAGCCTCTGTTTTCCTGGGTCAGGAGAAAAATATGTAACTACCATTCAGGCCATGAGTGTTCAGCTTGGGCTTGTTGCAACAAATCACAGAAGAAGCAACGKGACCATAGGAAGAAAGCTTCCCCTCCAATTCTCGAAATAAAAGTTTCCCAAGAAGGAATGACTCTTCCTGGAGAAGAGGACTTGTTTGCAGCCCTTCTAACAGTGGTCTTGTGCTGGTTTTGGCAGGAATAGAGATCATTTTCTGGGATACCCTAGACATAAGGCATCATGTTCAGCATATAAAGCTGGGGGAAGAAGGAAAGGGGAATGTTCATAGGGATGGTGTTTGTCTTCCCAAGTCCTGGTTGGGTATAATGGAACCCACCCATGGGATGTGATGGATGAGCTCCTTGTGCTGCTTTGCTTGTGTGCACAGATTGTGTTTTACCTATTGAACTCAACCCATGAGCTTTCTCACTTTTACTCCTCTGATTCTTTCCCCATCCCACTCCAGGGAGTGAGTGTCTGTGTAGGGCTCAGCTGCTGCTGGAGTTAAGCCACAGCAGGTGTTCTTCACCTGCCTTCACATGGGCCCTTCCTTGCAGAGCTGTCCTAAAGCAGACAAGAGACATTCCCAGGACACTCACCTCTTTCCAGGTGGGCAGGAGATGGATTAACAGRCATGGAGACCAACTCATCTTCTCAGAACCAGCCCTGAGCTTCCTACAAATCAGAAGCATCAAAGGAAGGCTACAGAAGTTGCAGCCTGGGACAACCTTCCTGGCTGAGGTGGTAGCTCARAGTCACCACCAGCCCTCATGATTGGAGCTTCCTCTACTGCTGATATTCCAGAGGGCACACTCTTGTGTGTGGGTAATTGTGTGGACACAGTTTGTCTCTGAGGAGGGGCAGCAGGGMACTGCTTGTGGTGCCAGCACATCCATTTATGCATCTGGTATTCAGGACACTCTTTCCCCTGGCTTCAATGAGGGAAAGAAGCACTGTGCACTGAGGGAAGTTTGCCCTGCTGGCATTGTAGCTCTCCATCTGTTCTGCAGGCAGAGTGAAAACTTCCATGTCAAGAGCAATGACATTAACAAAAAGTGTTCTTTTTCCTCCTTTTTTTTTTCAGAAAAAGACCCCATAAAATTAAGAGAATCAGAAAGAAGTGGATAAAAGTGCATAACTTTCCACAGGCACTTGTCCTCTGAAGAGAGAAAACAGTCTGGGTGGATGCTGAGTTGAAAGAATTCAAGAGTGAATGTGTCAGTTAACAGCGATTTGGCTTGAATGATTCCTTCCCAGAGTAAAGAGGTAACTCATAAAACTTTCCTTCTGGAAGCTCTCAGATTCCGGCTAATTAATTRCAGCGAGGTATCTTTTAAACTTGAGGTGTGCCAAGGCAGATCCAGTTGCTTCTGAATCACTGCTGCCAAGACTTTTCATTATTACTTTAAAGACCATCTCCAACATWTATCAATGCAAAAATCCTTGGCAGTACAAAGATAATGCAGAAGTGCAGCAGTTTATTTATAAGACACAGTATCTCAATAAAGATGAGATGGGGAGGGAGCACAGAAAACCACAGCTGGCTGTGAAGCCTTTGAACTTGGACACTTTGCATAAAGGTCTGTGCCTTGCAGGCTCAGGGGCTGGTGGGCACTGCAGCTGCTTTGCCAGGGGAACAGTTTGGGGAGACCACATCATTTCCCTCTTTAAATCTATCCCTGTAGAGGTGTTCAGCGCCTTCCTCCCTACAACCACACTGACCTGGATAGGGGAGTGTTGTTTTTCCTGCACCTTCTTTCCTTGACATGACACYCCTGTGCTGGGATTTGTCCTCTAGTGAAAGTTCTTGCTTTTTTTGTGTGCTCCTGGGGTTTTGCAATGCAGCCTGAGCACAAGAGTCTATTGACTGAGCTGSAGAGAGCTCCAGGAGTCACACTGGGGATGTGAGATGCTACAGGGAAGGCAAAGATCATTGGAGTGTCTTTTCATGCCAAATGCAAACTGATGTGTTTGACTTTGCTCTCCCATGGCAATTCCCCCAAATGCAGCAGCTGACTTGTGCTTGTTACAAAGTAAATAGAGAAATTCTCCACAATAACCTTCAGCTTTATTCCTGGTCACAAAGCTGGCGTAGGTGGGACACATGGTTATACACAAACTAATAAATAAAGATAATCTCATTACAGCTTGTTAATGCCAGTTAAGAAAGCTGTGCAGACAAGGACATTTGSTTTTTAACTAGCAATAGCAGGTCATGACAAAACCCTCAGATCCTGCCAAAGCAAACAAAAGTCTATATTGCTGTTTGTTTCTTTTTTGTTTCTCACYGGTATTTTAACCTGTGATAAGACCACAGCTTTTCTAGTGACGGGTGGATTGACCTAGATTAACCCTTCCCAGATTTCTGAATCATACAGAGGACATTCAAATATGAGGGTGACAGCTAACCTCAGAAAAACTTGGATGCACACCTTGTAATTCATGTGCAATTCTGAAAGAKGAACAGGAAAGATTGAAGTCTGTTGCATACAGTTTTGTTTTGACACTGTGTTCCTCTCCAAAAAAAAAAGGAAAACAAAGGTAAAAAAAGAATGTGCAATGACCTAAATAAGCTGTGTTTTATGATACTTAAACATGAAAAGCAAAGTGGAATGCCCATGTTTATATCCCTGAGCCCCACAGAGCCGCAGATGGAGATTGYCACTTGGAATTTTTAAATGAACTTTTTTTTCCCCTAAAAAGTACAGAGGAATAATGGATAGCAGAAAATTTGCTCAGCTATTATTGGTGTCATTCTGTTAGAAAGAGGTAGGAAAAAGAGATAACAATGATTATCACAAAGTGAGAGAATGAGGTGGAAAAATAAACTACAATTTCAAAGCCATAAAAGCACTTGGGAGGCAGTTTTTCATCCACCTTTTTCTATGTCTGACTTTYTCACATAAGAGCAGAGAGCTCTCAATAGAAAGACAGTTTGAAAAGATTGATGAGAGTTAACAGGACCTGAATCTTCCTTTGGAAATGACTGCGCATTTTGATTTAATATTCAGGCTTATTAAATGCAAAAGTGTAAAGCTCACGGTTCTGATTCAAGACAGAGACCAGAAAAATGGTACTGCAGGAGGTCTGAGGCAGGGATTGTACAGCTGGGGGTTGTTACTCTCAGCCTCACCATGCTCACACTGTTTCCTGGGGTAGGTGCCTTCTTGGGGGACACCTAAAGGGGCTCCCTCACCTGCTTAACTACCAGAGTTCCCAGCTCAAAAGTGATCCTGATTTACTTCAAAAACACCAGTTTTTGCAGAGGTTGGCAGCTGTTGCAAGAGAAGATGATGCAGTTCTGCAGATTTTTTTTTTAGAAAGGGGGTCAAAAGGACAACTGGGTTAGGAAATACCACAGGTGTCCGGAGTTAAGCTGAACTCCTTCATAACAAGGGACAGAAATTTGCCCTCACTCAAGGTACCTAAATGTGTGCTTAAATTAAAGATGTGCTTAAACTCCATTGATTATGTTAGAGTTTAAAAGTATACTTAAATATTAGCATACATGAACATGATTTCAAGGAAGGTTTGGTCTTGAGTCAGAGTCCAAGCTAACTGAGACAACCAGCTCATCCTGAATTCACTGAAGTCAAGATGAAATTTTTACTGTTACTGATAATGAGCACCAAATTTGTATGATGAATACATGAGCTGTCCCAAAATTTTATTCCTCCGATGGATTATAAATTTTTTGATAATTGATGGAGTCTGATACATTACATCATCTGTCTACAATTGTGATAACACAATGCTCTTCAAATAAAGCAAGTGCTTGAGACTTTACTTAATTAGTAAGTTCTAGGTTTGAATATTATCTCAAGGATCCCATGATCAGTGAATTACATCGTGGTGGTAAGTTTGCAGTAGATTTTCAGAGGTTTAAGCCATAGCACATGACAACAGCAAGTTCAGCCTCTGACCCAGTGTGTCTGTCCTGACCAACACCACAGCTGGGCTCACAGGCATGTTTGTAAACAGAGCCAGATCCAGCCAGCTCCTGTTTAATATTCTGTGACTTCAGGGCAAAGGAGACTCCTAAGCCCTCAAGCACCAGCCCAAGTGACTTCTTGTWGCGACACATTCAATAAATATGCAGTATCATCTTGCAGAACTAGTGCACAAAGGCTTTCAACAGGAGACCTTCTGCAGGATTGTTGTGACAGCAGCATCTGTTCATAAGGGCTGCTTGAGTGAAAGTAGAATAGCTGTGTGCCTCTCTTTCTTCCACCTCAGRGCACGCCCAGTTTGTTATCTGAATKATTTTAGACCCATTTTCTGAAAAATTCATGGAGTTTTAGCTATTCCCTAAATTTTCCAACATTTCTATTTGCTTYTTATTTTAACATCTCAGTGATTCCTCGGTTCCCTCTGATTCTGAAGTGCTCATACTGAGCTCTCTCCTTTAATCTATTTTCCTGGGAGTTATTTACATCTATATTATGGTTTATAACCCTGCAGGCAGTCTCTTCAGTCTGCCTAGTAGAATTACCATAGCAAATTTTGAGAGCTTCTCACCAATATCGATAGCAAATTCTCTCTGTGAGTCTTCTGAAATCAAAGTTCTAGCTGAGAGTCAAAAGGCAGGGTGCTTTCTGATCTTTGCTCAAATTCCTGCTAGATTCAGGAATCTAAGGGGGTGGTCATCTATGGTGTGGCACTTATAAACTGAAAATCTCCTGAGACTTGCTCTTTAGGCACAATTGACCAGACACTGTGTCTCAGTTTCCAAAGCTGAGAATGTTCAGTGCAGTTATCAAGCCTTGGCCCCAGGTCTTGATCATCTCCATGAAGCCAGCGAAGTTCTGTCCTTGTCCTGAAGGCTGCTCTAAGTGAGGTGGGAGTTCTTGACTGGCTTAAGAGTTAGATCTGATCATTCAGGCTTTCACTTYGTATGGACTGAAACTATTAAAGTTACTCGTGTGAATGACTTTCTCATGGATACTTAAACCACAGGATGAAAAATGGTTGCATTATTATAGCACTGAGAAATGGTCGTTAGATTCTCTCCAGACAATGAAGACAATTGAACATTGTGGTAGTGACAAACACTTGGATCAGGGCTGCCAGCAGTCTCCTTGTTCTTTGCAGGCCCATGTGCCTGGCCTGGTGGGCTGGGCTTTGTACACAGTCATCATCCTATTATTTTATGCAATAAAAGCAGGTGTGGATTTTGCAGTGCTCAAGGGTTTGAGGTCCACAGCTCATCTGTTAAATCAGGAAAAAACACMATGTAGTACCTCAGTCCCCAGCAGCCCTGAGACCTGGGACTGCAGTGTTTTACAAGCATCTTTTGTGCACCACAGCAATTTTCTCACGGTTTTCTCACTTGAATTCCCAGCCTATTGTACCAGCTGCACTTACAGGAGGAACGGCTTGGCCCTGAGGTCTCCTGTGACCACTCCTTCTCACATTGCACTCCTGCTCCCTCCCTTTGGGAAGGGAGTTACACTGGCTGCAGCTTTTATCTTCATTCCTATTCAGTCTTTAGCAGTTCCCCTTTGATGCTTCCTGCCATCTCTCTCTYTCTTGCTGTGCTTTGACGGCTCTCTACTGCAGGCACAAGTAAGATCATGCTGTGATGATCTCCCTCAAAGCAATGTCTTGCTGGTAGCAGGTACCTGTGCAGTGGAGGCAGGCAGTGTACTGCTGTAGGGAGACAATATGCTCCTCTCTGTCTTTTCACATTCATCCCCTCTCGGGACTCACAAGGGCACCCCTCTTGACCAGAAATGTCAAACCACAGTTTGAAGCTGGCAGCAGATAAACTCTGACAGGGTTCAAGTCTACAAGCCCTGAGAGCAGTGGCTTGCATTGATGTGCTTCCTAAAAGGTCTGCATCTGCATTAGGAGTGCTGCTGATCTTTTTGCTTAAAGGTTTGGCTTTTTAAAAGGTACCACGGTGAAACACAGGGAGGGAGCATTAGCCCGTTTCTGAGATCCTGAAATTCTTAAAACAAAGCCTAAATGGATTATCTCTTCTCCTGAGAGATGAAACATTAAAAAAAATAATGGAGGTTCTACATTTATATGCAGAAAAACAAAATAATTGAGAAGGAATGTATAGCGTTTAAAAAAATTAAGATTGATGAGCTGAAATGGTTTCAAGCGCAAGAGGTGACTGGATCTCACAGTGAACAGAAAGAAAAGAAAGAACAACACTCAAAACCCACTAGATGGGAGAAAAATTCCTTACGCCTTCTGTTTACTCTCAGGAAAATGTAGTTCCACATTTAAACTCAGCAAACACCATGAGCTGTAAAAGAATGAAGCATCATTCTGCTCTCTATGGCTGAGCAATGTCAAGATAAAATGGTTACAGGTTCAAGAAGTAGCCAGAGAAGCTCCATTGTCAGCTCATTAACTTGAGGGCATTCCTGAGTTATATCCTTAGCCCAGGAATGAGGAGGAAAAAAATGAGTTACATCCCTCTTTCACTGTATACAAGTAAAGTGGATGAGGTCAAAGAACCTCCCTCCTCCATGTAGCAGTCTTTACCAATCAAAAAAAACACACAAAAACCCAAATAATCAAACCAAAAAACGCCAAAAGCAAACAAACAAACCCCCCCCCCCAAAAAAAAACCCCCCCAAAAAAACCCAAGGAGAGCAGTCTAATGAACTAAATCCCAGCAGTGCAGTGTGACAACTGAGCATCTCACAGTCTTTGTACATGTATAAAAATTCAATGACAAGTGCTTTGGAGGTTGGGCTTGAAAATTTGGGGAGTTTCTCAGTAGCCTGAATCATAACAAAAGTCTTAAAATTTTTGCTGGTGGTTGTCTCTCAGCCAGGCATCTGCCCAGACTGCTRAGAAAGGTGTGGAACCCTCATGCTGGCTCTGAAGAACAAAAGACAAAGAGTTGGAAAAGGTGCATGTAGGGTCTATGATTTTTATTTCATTAAGAGTAAGACGCAGGAGGAAGTATCTTATTTTTGCTGCAATATATTTAGTTGGAGAGAGAAGTGACTATCAGAGGAAGATCTGGAGTAGGCCTGAGTCAAGTGGAAATCCAAATTCATTRGTGTTTAATATTTTGAAACATCCTCTGTGGGATGGTTGGGCAAAGGCTACATCCTGGCATCCTTTTGGTGAAGGTGGTTGCACATGAGTGACACCTGGAGAGGCAGAATCCAACCCTCAGTGTCTCATAATAAGAAAGTTACAGTGAAAACTGATTTCAACATAGAATCCTGCCTCTGTTTGAAAAACTAGAGGAAATATGCACAAAGCATTTATCTGACAATGTAAGCTGTATAAAGGAACAGATGAGAGAAYGAAAACTCCTGAAAATAAGTAAAAAAAAAAAAAAAATTTGCCCCACCCCCTGAACTTTAGACAACTAGTAGTTTTGAAATTGTTTTGGCTGCTTCTTGTTAAATTATGCCTACATGCATATGATCAGAGCTATAAAAATAAAATTGTTCTGCTCTGACACCTACCAACTCTCACTTTCTGTAGTCAGTTCACGATATTGGCATCCATACGGCTGTGAGGGGGCCTGGGGGAGAGCATTTCACTTCAGGCCAGCCTGTTGCTGTGAGATCTCTTTAAAAACACCTTCCTGAAGAGCAGAGCTGCTACTTAAGGCCAAACCACACCACTGCTAAAATGGTGCATGCATTGTAATTAGGTATCCTTGCAGACAGGATTGTTTTTTAACATATAAGATTTTGACACAGAGATTCTTTGTTMAGTGTCCTTAAATGCTTCTGCAAAAGTTCCTTTGTGAGGGAGTGTTTTAAATGCAAGAGGAGCCAAGAGCTGCTTGCACACCATCAACCTATTGCTTCAGATACAGACAATTTTCCTTTGCACTCTGAACTACCACAATTTTGCTGTAACTACTCAAGTCCCTTACAAAAGAATTATATTTCGTGCAAAAACAAAGAAAATGCTGAAAGAGCTAGTGCAGCATCCTTCTGCTTCCTTTCAACATCTCTCTTTCCTATGAGCTATTTTTTTGTTTCTAGTTTTTAAGTCTGGCTGAAGAATAGACAGTGGTGCATTAAAGGTGTTTCCTTTCTTTCTACACAAAATGATAAGCTTGATGTCCTGCTTTATATAAATGWTCCAGATGTAACCTGTTCTTAATATTTATAAGAATTTTAAACCTGATGCTAACACAGCACTGCATTCCTTAAAGATGTAACAAAGCACAATCCTCGAGGCAAAAGCYATGAAATAAATACTTTTTGAGATAGCACTCTTCTTCACTTTGCATAAATTTAACACTCTGCTCTCTGTACAATATGTGTTCTTYTTCCTAACTCCCCACAGACACAAATAGCTCTGGCAAGATGTCATGAAAGTAACAGAAGCTTTGGAAAACACCACACATTAAGGATTCTGAATTTAATTTTCTGCTTTTGTTTTGGATGGCCTACTTACTCTTCAAAAGCCTTGCCATGTCATGATGGGGATGAAGGAACTATTAGAATATATTTAGCCACATGCTAAACCTCAGCTATAAACACCCAACAAACAATAATTATGTGAGCCTTGAGCTGTCTATAAACAAAAATAATGGGATGGAGCAGTCACCTCTATTCAGAAAAAGAGTTTGTAGCAGTGGTCCTGCCTCCAGGTATTGGGCTGAGATTGCTGTTTTGCAGGCTGATAAGTACAGAGGGAACCTGCAGAGATCTGCCTGCAATAGCTGTTCTACAGAGGTCACCTCTTGGACACCTTGGACTTCTTACCTGAAACTCTCCGTTGTTTTTTAAGGACATTACATATTTCTGATGTAAAATGCATTCMTAAACTGGGCACATGGTGAATGTTTTACACAGATAGAAATGCAAAGGGTACAGGAGGAGTAGTAATCCTGGACAAAATTTTAAAATTGCAAATTATTGGCCAAATTTTTTTAAGTTCATGCTCTCAGTGTGGGATACCAACCATTCCTGATATTCTCCCTGTCTCCACTTTGCATTTCTCAATGATATTCTGCCACAGATTCATGAGTCATAGAGGATTCACCTCTCAGAGTTCAGTGTCTTCCCACATTCCCTTGGATTATCCCCTCAGCTGGCCACCTGCTGACCTATCCCTAACAAAACTAAAGTTTGGGAGTCCTTTGGACTTGCAGACTGGCCCCAGACACTGCAGCAGCTCTGTAACCCCACCAAACCTCTTCCAATGACTCCAGCAGGGAAGTGTCTTGGACTGCAGTCCAGGTTTCTGCTTCTTCCATAGCTGGTAGGTTTTCTTTGGAAGCTGAAGGCTTTCCTTGCCTCTCCATGGCTGGGCTCCATGTACCCTGTGTTCAAACTCAAGGAGGGGAGGAGATTCCMAACATATTTTTTAATCCTTGATTCAATCATCTGCACATTTTTTCAGCCTTTTTCACAAATCCTGCATTTTTATTGTCATTCTCTATGCCTTTCAGAGAAAGGAGCACAAAAGCAGCATCCTCTACTGCTCCCACAAACAGCAATTGATCTCTAATTTCTAATTACCAATGCATTGCCAATGATTAGYAATATTTTATCTAGGCTAGATAAGAACCATTAATGTCCTCATCTCTTAGAAAACTAAGAAACCTGAGGAAACTCTCAGGGTTTGAGGCTTTAACAGTGAACACGGAGCAGCAGSACAATGTGTTCTCTCTGTTTCAGTTTGTCTGCGTTGCTAAAGGCCTTAAGAATGACTGCAATGTTCTTTTAGACAAACATTTAGAGAATGCTTGTATGACAAATTGCTGCTTCCAAGCCTCACTATCCCTTCAYTGAACCATAAAGAGTTTGTGCAGATGCAGGTGCACAGCTCCMGGGTAGGAAACATAAAAATGATCAGAGGCTGAATTCTTGACTTGTAGGTAAGGAAAGCTGCACCAAAGTCACAGTGTGAGTCACTGTCCCTAAAATCTACTGATCCAGAAAACTGGTGTCTGATTACATGGCTTCAGTTCAAAATTGGTCTCCATTTTAATAAAATTAACCTGAAATACATTATTATTCAATGCCATTAATACATTCGAGCTGATTAGGGACAGATGCTTATGTAGCATCCAGTTTTACTTTGCTGGGTGAAAGTTTGCAGTGGTCCCTTCACTTTTTCCTGTGAAGGAGGTCCAACCCTCATTTCCCAGTGTTTCCCAGGGCATGATGCTTCAAACAAACTCACAGCAAAGCAGGAGGAGAGAGGGAAATTTTACAGCTCTGGAGAAACATCATAACACAGACATCCTAATTTTAGTATCACTAATGCATTTCTAAATTATGAAGCTTGTAACTTTAAATAGACCATTCCAGACTGCATAATCAACTTAGATTTGATTGAATATTTAGTAATTTGACTTAGCCTTATCATCAAACAGTTTTCTTAGTTCACAAAAAAAGTGGAGAACTCAGCTCACCTGTATGGAAGGAAACTGAATTTGAGCCATTGGAACAAAACATCTTGATTTGATTTCTCTTAAAAATAATATAAAAATAATGAAAAAGCTCAAGAAAAAATCCAAACTTAATGGGCTGATGATCCAGGGTTACTAAGTTTAGCTGTCAAAAGCAGCTTAAGACATTTTTGAAAACTTTACCTTGSTGAATTAAGAAAAAAAACCCTGAAAATCCTGAAACTTCCTGCTAAAATATGACATGAAGCCACCTAACTTACTCAGCATGGAACTGCACAGATCCAAATTACCTGAGACCAGATACTAATGAGCAAAACCAGAAGTATTCCTCTGTAGTGATTAAACAAATGTTTTACTCATCTGGTCTGGAAAAATGGGCTGTGGGGAGAATTTTCATTTGTGGAAGAAATATAACTTTTTAGAGTTTATTTAATGAAATTTACATRAAACAAATCCTTTTCCTTATCTTGCCATATCATTTTTTGTTCAAATGGTAATGTATCTGTAGATGTTTTTAAATTCTCTGTCTTTTTTATTTGGCTACAGCTGTTAACAAAATGCACTGCAAGTTTAGAAATAAGTACTCTTAAAATCCGGTTTTCAGTGATTTATGAATTAATAACATGGAACTGAAACAGTAGGTATGGAGCTAGATGAAGTATATTTATTTATGGTTTGATGTTGAATTTAATAATTGTAAAAAGTAATTTGAGTCAAAATGAAAAAGAAATGTGATCATCTTGGGTGCTGGAAAAAACAAAAGTGGTATCAAAAATAATTTTCTTTAAATTTAAAACTTTATATATACCAGTTCTTATATGCTGCACAATGTTTTTTTTTTTTCCTAGATGTACTAGTTGGTAAAGCAAATAATTTATTCTTTATGAGATTTTACTGCTTAACTCCTTAAATCATTATTGCTAGAAAAAGCATGGAAGGAAAACTTAACATCATCCAATGCAGCACACTTTAAAAAAAAAGCAAACAGTATAAAATTCAACAAGCATTTGTGAATTATTTTATCTCTCTCTCACCAAAAACCTCGATTTTCCAGCAAATTGCTGGTTCTATTCTGTGTTCAATCAGCATTAACATCTGAAGAGCTTCGAATCTTCATGCTTCAGCGAGATGCACTTCTGGCTGTGCTCAAGGAGAATTTGCCCTCAGTGCAGGAACCACGGTGGTGTTGGCATTGTCAGGATCCCTCCCACTCCCCTCAGTGCAGGACTCATGGTGGTGTTGGCATTGTCCGAATTCCTCCCACTCCCCTCAGTGCAGGACCCATGGTGGCTTTGGCATTGTCAGGATCCCTCCATCCCTCCCACTCAGTGCAGGACCCACGGTGGTGTTGGCATTGTCAGGATCCCTCCATCCCTCCCACTCAGTGCAGGAACCACGGTGGTGTTGGCATTGTCAGGATCCCTCCATCCCTCCCACTCAGTGCAGGACCCACGGTGGTGTTGGCATTGTCAGGATCCCTCCATCCCTCCCACTCCCTCCCAGCCTGCTGCTCCCCAGCCAGGGCCCACAGAACCACCTCACAAGCTCCCATCATTTCAGGCAGATTATAATTACAGCCTGAGTAAACTGACTTCACCAGTCATGACAACATTTAATTCAGTCCATTAATCCACCCCTAACTGTTTCACAGTTCTGCAGAAGAGCTCACAGATGTCTCCAATATTTACAGCAGGATCAGTTGGAAGGTGACTGCGTCTGATTCCCCGGAGAAGTYTCTTCCCAAAATCCTTCATATTAGAGAGGTGCAAAGCTACTCTTGTTCTCACATMTTCCTGGGCAAGCAACAGGTAAATCTGTCTGCTCAGCCCTTCACACATTAATGTGATTTTCRGTATTAAAAAGATTGTGAGAAACTCTTGCCAATGGCAGAAATCATCCAGTTACACTGAAAACAGCAGTCAACACAAGGTGGATAAATCCTGCATGACCTACTTCTGTGGACCAGAGGTTTCCTTCAAATTATCCCAATCACATAAATGTGGGGTTTATGCATATTTTTGTGCACAAGAGTTCTTGGGGGCAGAAAGTGCCAGCCTGAGATATAAGAGGGTTTGATGTAAACTTCACAGATTATTGCTTGGAGCCCTCACCATAACACATGGCCAAAAAACCCCATTCCAGATTCCCWGATTCCTGTTTCCCTTCCCATGGGTACATTTCCCAATAAGACAAGGAGCATTTTTAGAGGGTGAGGGCAGCAGGTAATGATTCTGGGGACAAAGAACTGAGGTTGAATACCAGTACGTGCATAGAAAGGCTAAGAAAATATTTCTCCCTGCAATGTCACACATGGCAGCTACACRTCCCCAATTTGTCATCACTCTGATCCTTCAGTGAGCAAATGTCCTTTTACATTCTGCTCTTAGTTCTCTGCTCTCCTCACAGCATTTATCAACCCTGCTTTTAAAGTGATTTCAGCCCTCTGCATATCCCATGGGAAGGGAATTCCTTCTGTCCCACAGCCTTCATGCAACCTACACATGTTGTCTCTCATTATATTCTCACTTCCCAATGTGCTTCTGGGTCTTGGACCAGCCCATTGCATTTCTGTGACCCCAAAAAGAACTGATGAACCACCCTGCAAGCTCAGGTTTGGTGTTTTGTTCCTGATGTTTTTTCTCTTAACACAAAGGCCATGAAATCAGGACATCTGGGTTATCCCAGGACCCAGCATTACTGAACCTGGCTGCAGGTCCTCCAGAGGGCTGTGAAGCCCTCTCACTGCTGGGATTTACCTCAAGAAAGCAATAAGGGCTGCTGTGTGCAGTCCCAAGCAAGTCARTGTGCAGTTCTGCACACTTGGATGTGTGGCATCTATGGCCACTGAGAGAAACTTGTGTGGAGGTACTTTGCACTTAGGAAAAATCAAAATGAAAATCATTATGTACATAAAATTCCTGTCAATTAACAGCCATTTTTCTCTCCCAGTACCAAGGGGTTCACCTGATTGTACAGAGCCAGAGACAAGAGATCARGTCATAAACCATTTAGATGTTGGGGCCGTTTTTTTGTTTGTTTTCTGGTTTTTGTTTTGTTTTGTTTTGGTTTTTTTTTTGCATGTAATATCACTTATCTTTCAGACAAACTGCTGTTCTGAGTCTGCTAAGAAGAACATGAAGACACATCAGAGAATCTGGGAATCCAGAATTTATTTATCCAGACTMTATTATTCCATTATTATTTCTATTTTGTCTGTGTGTCTGCATGTAAATAGTCTTTAATGTACATAATTCTCTCTTATCTGTGGTTCCTTGGATTAAGAACAAGTCTTCATCTCTCCTGTCAGCATTTACTGGCATTGCTTAGGTAWGAAAATGGCTCCCCCTTCAAGAGCCTTCCTCCACAGCCTCATGGGCTCTCACAGCTGTGAAGAAGAAAAGTGCATTGTGTTGGTCCAGTTCATTCTGAAGGAGGTTCAGCCTGTGTCAAATTACAGAGCATTCTCTGCCTTCAAGAGATGCTCTGCTGAACCACAGTTCTGGCAGGTGCCCTAGAGGATGACAGTCCTTTAGAGAAAAAGACAGTTTCACTTGTTTAGCCTTTGGAGTTTTTGTCTTTTTTTTTTTCTGCAATGATGAATAAAAATTTTAATGGAGGGAGGAGAAGAGAAGAGTAATTGAAACACAYAAGGAACTCCAAGGAGTCATTTCAACAAGATAAAAACACTATTGGCTTTATCAGAACCCYCCATACTGACTAATATGCTTGCATCCTGGTTGCAAAGATTTCAGACAGACCTGTAGTATTAGAAAATGGCAATCATTATTTATCAGAAATTAATTCCTGTTGGACATTTACATGCAGATCATTCAGTGCAATTCATCAGAGACCATTGAGGGCCAACAAATGGAGAGAGACTATTTACAAAGCATGTAGGAACAGGACAAAGGGGAATGGCTTTTAACAGAAAGAGAATAGGTTTAGATTAGATATTAGGAAGAAATATTTTTCTGTGAGGGTGGTGAGACCCTGSCACAGAYTGCCCAGAGAAGCTGTGGATGCCTCWTCCTTGGAAGTGTTCAAGGCCAAGYTGGATGGGACTTGGAGCAACCTGGGATAGTGGAGGATGTCCCTGACCATGGCAGGGAGYTGGGATAAGATGATCTTCAGGGTCCCTTCAACACAAACCATTCTGTGATTCTGCATGGGGAAGAATGAGTTAAACAAAACCAGGACTTTAAGCAGCAGACWGCCATCGGGCTGAGTAGCAAAAGCTTGCAGTCATATTTCTACCAGGAAAAGTCTGATAAAGTAGATTTTTATTGGATCAACAATTACTGTAAAAGGCATTAAAGGTCAAAATGGATAAATATCAAGTCATACAAAGCCCATTTTTAGCTAACAGCAATTTGGAAGGTTTTGCTGTTTAATAACAATTCATTGTACAAAAGCTGCTGAAAATGTATCACAGAGTTCTTGTAGAAATCCTGTGTTGAAACTGCATCTTCCTAGCTATTAATAATACTGCAACAAGCATCATCCTGTATCATATCAGTGGTTTTAAACTGATCTTCATAAATATTTCTGGAGCTGGTTGAATTAGACTTCAATGATTTCTCCATTAAATGTGGTCTGATCAATTTTTACGGCATCGCCTGAGGAATGAAATCAAACAAATGTCATGCTGGACTCACATTTCCTCTATGGATTTTTGAGGCATTCCTTTAAAAATGTATTTTTGTTTGACAGCAGAGACATCGATTTGACAACTTGCTTTATAAAATTAGAGTAGCTTTCAAGTAAGGTAGTTATGCTGGGTGATCTGTGGACTACTTCTGTGTTATTTGAGGCTTCAGCTCACATCCCAGTCACACGGGGCAATTTGTCATTATCTCTGCTAATGACTGTGTGAATCTGGATCAAACAGAGGAGCTGGTAAGTAAACATGTTGATTTCTGGAATCAAAGAGCTTGGTTTTAATATTTGTCATTAAAAAAGTGACATAGCTCCCTTAATGCTACGACRTGGCACTGTGAAAGATGAGACATATCACTTATCAAAGGTGCAATTTTAAATCTAATTTGAGAGCAAAGGACTTGTGAACTGCCACAAGTCAGGCTAAAGGGCCTTCAGTTCAGTRTCATGATAGCCTGGCAAGTAGCTCCTGCTTAGAGAAAAGCCATGGCCACTGTTGAAGTTGATTGGAAAAGCTGAATATTATACATTCAACTATTAACAAGATATCAAGGGTCATTCTAGTTGAAAAATGAAGGGMTTTTTTTAAGCTATGTTGTAAAAAATTCAGGAAATGTAGGGCTGAGATGAAGAGGAAAGACACATTGAGCTTAGCTAAAAGCACCTCATTAAACCCCCGTTTCATTAGCACAGCTTGTTAAGTCACTTAGGGCTTAACGAAGGTCTATCCACYGCAGCAGCTGTGCTCCTGCAGGGTTCTAGGTAGAACATCAATGGAATTATCCTGACAAACAGCAGAGAAGGGTCTAACAGCTTCCTCTTTCAGGTAACTTTTGCTGGTACRACTGAACAGAGAGCAGGTTGTGCAGGAAACCTTTTTCAAGTCTTGCAAAATCACTGAAAATGGTCAGATTTCAGAACACCTGAACAATAGCTGTGATTAATTCTGATCTGTTCTGAAATAAAAATAATGGGTTAACTACCTTGTAATGGGAGCCTGTGGGGAGCCTGCAGAAGACTTATCCTTTCTGCTCATTTGAAATAGCTTTCATTGTGTTAAATAAAATATATTAAATCAGCTTTTGATTTTATAATATGGTCAGGAGTAAGGCTGAGTAATATCAGTTTTCTGATTCAGGGAATAAGAAGTTAGAAGAGATAATTTTAAACTTGTCCCACCTAAGCCYTTGAACTAATCCCCAAACTTTCTGCTGGTTGAAATCATATTAARAATAATTTTTGTTTTATTTTAAAGGCATTGAGTAATCTGGAAGATGAAAAGTCAGCTATGTGTTTTGTACCACAACTATGTGATACCTGARCACTTTTAAAA
Source organism: Alauda arvensis (assembly GCA_902810485.1). Classification (NCBI taxonomy): domain Eukaryota; kingdom Metazoa; phylum Chordata; class Aves; order Passeriformes; family Alaudidae; genus Alauda; species Alauda arvensis. The sequence continues at coordinate 681,557 of CADDXX010000324.1, forward strand.
AAGGAGAAAATTCTTTGTAAAAAAAAAAAAAGAAAAAAAGTGTGGCCCATTGAAGAACATGGACTGCATCTATTTGCAAGACTATGAAATACAGTATTTTATTACCACCAGCTTTAAAGCACAGATTACTTCAATGTAAGTGAAGCGTGACTTCAGTGACTGAACCATTTGACACAGGTAGAACTAATCCAAAACTGCTTCAACGTGAGGCTGCACAAAAAATACGTCCAAAGTGAGATAGCTTTAACATTGGATCTGTCACTGACATTGCTTTCACCAGGCAGGGAGCCAATGGTTTGAAAGGATCCAAAGAGTCGTGAATTGAGCCCTGTCCCCCATCACCCTCCCTGCAGTCAACCAAAAATCCTAAGGAAAGGGTTAGCGTGAGCTATGCCACCAGCAGTAAACACACAGTTAACTCCAGGCTTKTAGGGGACTGCACACCTGAACCAATTTGTCCTGAGAAATTCTGAGTCACCTTGTTTTTCCCCATGGTTAAACAATTCCCAGCCTCAGAGATGATACAGCCTCATGTACCACTTCCATCTGTGGACATTCATTCCCACGCTTGCCATAAARTCCCATGATTTGTGAGAAAGCACCTGAAGGGGAGCTCCAGAGCCTGGAGRAAAAGGCTCTAAAGTTTTCCCATTTAAGCTTTTCCACTTTGGTCAGATTCCCTGAATATTTATTAGACCACCAAGAGATAAAACTCATGAGAACTATTCTGCAAACACAGAGGCTGAGTCACCAGGCAGGAAGAGAAAGAAACCGAATGCTAATGATTGCTGAAGTTAACAGCTACTGCTACTACTACTACTCCCCAACTATTACTTAACTTWGCCTTAAAAAGGGAATGAGCTCCAGCAGAACATATGGAAATTGTAAAGACTTCCTTCAAATACAATTTCTTCCTGTTGTGGTCCAGATTCTTTCCTAAGGTAGAGATCTCCGGCAAAGGTGACACTGAATCTCCCAAGTCTGGCATTTGTTCTAATCAATAGACTACAGGGTAAAATGTTCTGTACAARTCTCCTCATCCTCTAAAACATCTCTGCAGATGGGACTCAAGGGGAACAGGGTGGTATAACAGTGTCTTTATTGTGAATATAAGCAAAGAACAATGGTGAGATAGAGACTGATTATTCACAATGCATTGATGATGGCTGACCTTGGGCAATGTTACCACCAAAAAATGGCATTTTCTGGTCCTTCAGGATTTGGTTACCAACTGAGGAGCTGCTTAGCCGAAGTTCTATGGTTTCAATTATGCAGCAGTTTGGCCTCTAATCCCTTCCATGGATTGAGCTCTAAAATGCTAAAAAA
>CADDXX010000324.1:682946-732342 GCA_902810485.1 Alauda arvensis
CCCCCAAAAACCCCAAAAACCAAACACAAACCCACACCCCAACAAAAACCCCAAAGAATCCTCAAAAAACCAACAAGTAAGGTTTCTCATTCACTTGGATGTCGCTGAGATTTTTATCCCTGAAATTTGAGTTCAGTGAGCTCTGATCTCAGAGAATCTCATGTGCACTGYCTTTTGTTCCCAAGATTTTCCTGAATTGCTAGAAGAAATGACTAATCTTTAGCATTAGTCTACATTTGTTCCATGGTCTGGCTTCTCCCACGTTCCATTGCTATAAATCTGATTTTTCATAAATATGCACAACCCTGGACTCCACTGTGCTTTGTTACAGACCTAAACTGAAGTTACCTACAGTGACTGGCATAGCTATAAGTTAAAAAACCTCCTCAAAACCAGACAACAAACCAGTTCCAACAGTGGCATGAAGAGTTAAATTATTTAACAYGAGATTCACTCAGCTCAAAAAGTCAGCATTCCCAAATCTCTGCCATTCTTTTACATACTTCATAGCCAGACTGGGTCTCCATATGTTCAGAATAATCCAGCTCATGGTGAGACTAATCTCCCAGAAACTAGCTCATTAAATTAATGGCAGTGATTTTGTATGCCTGACTTGTGGAAACAACTCATGGGAGGATGACAGGTCCTATGTGCTTACAGCCCTGCCACCACTGCCATTGATCTGACCCTTATGGACAGCTTGAACTCCAGTGCTGAATTAGGCAAATTAGTTTCAGGTTTACTGGAATCCAAGAGCAACATGGGCGTATCTGCCCTGTCAGGACAGCTTTTGCTGATGCCTATTGGCAGAGGATGCTGTCAGAAGTGAAATCTTTTGGCCAGGCATCTATTTCCACAAGCTATCTYATCGTTAGACTATTCAGCAGTCAAATGGATCATCCCTCAAATGAGTGATTGCAACAGCAGTAGCATTTGGAGGTTAGAAAGGATGTGATATCAAACACAGGCCAATACTGCAATGCTGCCACAAAAAGGGATAACCTGCACAGGGTTGAACTCATGGATGTGCAAAATATAAAAGATGTTAAGTGTTTTTATCACTGTTCTTGGCCTGGAGTAAGGTTCAGTGGCAGTGATTTACTGCTTTTGGTTCTGGTGTTACTGACCAAATTAATTGCTGGTGTTCTGACATTGATTTACTATTTGTAGTGTTTTAGAAATAGGTGCCACTCTCATGAACCATGTCCCTCTTGTTCCACAGGCTTTGCCACCAGGAGACAGAGTTGTGGCTGGTGCTGGAAGAGTTCCCAGTGGAAAGCAAGGGATGCAGACAGATGGGAGAGCAGAAGAAGCCAGAGCATCCATACTGGGCCCTGGTCTCAGCACAACTGCAGCCCAACAGCACTGAGCTTGTCATGCACACCAGAGGAATTTGAGGTGGGATTTGAAGGGGGAAATGAAATCACTATGGGATTTTTTATAAGGAGACACCCAAAAAAAAAAATAGGCTTGGACAGATCCAATCTGGGCTGGGTATGAGGGAACTGTCATCTTGATAAAGCATGGGCAAAGRCTGGGCTATGAATGAGCTTGGAAGTAAAGACAGAAGGTGTGCTTGATGCCATGGAGAGGGGGAAACTCAAATGGGGAGGGAAATCAGAAGGGCCAAAAACAACTGGAAATTAATTTTTACAGCAGTRTTTTGAATTGGTACAGGAGAAGGTGAACAGGCAAGAACATAGACATGACAAAAATGGGAATGCCATGTAAGATGACTAAAGAATGGATGAGCTTGTTCCAGGCAATACAGAAAGGGAAAATAGGTAGTTCCTCTCTTTTGTTCAGTTTTGGCTGTCATAGAGGAGTTTTATTCCAATATTAAGGAAAACTCCTAATCTGCCTATAGCTGAACTCCTTCCCTGTAGAAGATGGATAATAACCTTTGTTCTTCTTGTTAGGAGATATTCCTTTTTGGTAGAGAATTTTCTGACTGTGGTTTATTCCTCACTTAGTACAAGTCTGGGTTTTTATCAAACCTACRCTTAAAATGAAGCAATAAAAAAGAATAACTTTTAAAAGCTATTGACAAATGTAAAGCAGTTTGAAAAAAGCAGAAGATATGAGGCAGAGAAGACAAGAAGAAAAAGCATTGAGAATGGAACTTGGGGATAAAGTTTTACATGTGAGAAAGTGACTGCACTGGCACAGCCCCAGTAGAAACACAGCATTGTCACCACATCAGGGCAACACATCACTTGACTTGTAATGTGGATGTTTGAGCAGTAAAACACAAGGATCCAAGTGGATGCTGTCTGCTAGGATTTCTCCAAAGCTTGAGATACACCCCTACTGTTTGCTTGGTTTATCAGTTGGGGTTTTATTTTTTTTTTTTTTCTGATTGTCACAATGCATTCAGGAGCAAAGGGTTTGTTGAGTTCCCTCCTGGCAGGGTAACACAGACAAATGTGTACTAAAGGCAAGCCAAAATGGCCAAGRAGGGAAAATTCGGAGAACTGGACATGTTTATGGATATAATAAAAAATTATTCCATTTTCTTTCTTTCTTCTCTCTGATTCATTAACTTACATTATTTAGTTAAGAAAAATACACATGCTGATCTGAACTAGAACACAAAGACCCACACGGTTTTCAGTAGAATTTTTGGGATTTTTTTTATTTTTAATTTTTTTTCAATTCCTATTAAGAATTTTATTTGGGTTTATTGAAAAGTTGTAAGYGCTGAAAACTCTCCCTTTGCAAAATGCATGGTATCAAGGTGAATTTGACTTAAATTCTCAGCACGCACCCTCTGGCAGAGGGCAGCTCTGGCCTCTCTTTGAGAGGTGAAATATTGAGCTTGATCCACATAAAAGTAAAATCTGTGCTAACAACAACAAACCTAAATGACCTTTACTAACGTGTACATACTTAAGGATTTTAAAAAATCTTCCTGGAAAAGGACATTCCCTTCCTTCTTTTCCTCTTCAGTGAAAGTATAAATGTAATGAGAGAAGAGAGAACAGGTTGGTACCATGAAAACTGAGGCTTCATGTAAGAAAAAAATCAATCTCTCTGTAAAAGTGTTTCTAAAAACTGCATACAGGGAGACATTCTGGTAACAAACTAAAGGAAAAAAAATCAATCTGGAAACAAAGCTTGTTTTTGTTATTGTGATGAGAACAAGATTCGTGTTGAGAAAATAAATTCCAGTGAAGAGCCCATGTTACATCTCCTCACTCAGGTATAAGCACTGAGAAACAGAATGTACAGACAAGTCACAAGAGAGAGCCAGTTCAAGCAAAGGTACCCAGGAAGACACKAATACAATGGCTGTTTGAAAAGAATTATGAACATTTGTATATGTTTCAGCTGTAGCATGTCCCATTGCTGTCTCAGARGAAATCTTCACAAATTCAATTACCACAGCAGAGGCTGTGGATAATGTTTGTATAGTATAAAGCCCWTTTTTTTTTTCTGAAAGTGTGTGATTAATGTGCCTCATGTCATAAATCTGGTCTCTGGTAGGATGATTAATCAGACTCACTGGTCCCCTCTCCCAGATCATTCCTGGTTTATCGATTATCGCGTGGCTTTTTCTCCCCTACTGTTAGAGCTCACTAGTTTTCACTTAAAATGATCAGATTAGACCTGATATGTTTGCTGTGTGTAAGATAATTCTAGTCACTTGAAACTTCACATAGCATATATTCTGGGTGAGTCTGATTGGAATGGACAATTGACTTCTGATCTGTGCTCACTGCAAGGGACAGCRCAGCAGCCCCCAACACGCAATTAGACCGAGCACACAGAGCCCCCTGCACAGGGGGAGGCAGCAGCTCCTGGCCAGTCTGCCTCTTACCATTACCCAAACCAACAGAGGATGCCCCTGAAACAAGAGCTGAAGTCAAAAGGCAGAGAGAGACTGAAAAGTGCCTGGTCTCTGAGTGCTGTAAATGACMTTGAGATATTTCCTGCAAATGTCAGGGAGTCTGGCTCTATTGTCAGGCAAGAACCCACAGTGATGCTTTTCTCAGTCATGAAATACTGTTTTTGAAATACCATTCTTGTACTTTAAGACTCCACAGGATAAATAAAATTTGTGGTGGGCAGAYCTATTTGTGTTTACAGGAGGCGTTGAGCTCTTTCTGGATTCTGRTTTATGGTTATCCATGGCTCCTTCTTTCTGCTCTGCTCTTCCAGGACTTCAGAGCTCTTACTCATAATAAGCCCCTAGTGTCTATTTTCTACTCAGCTGCCCTCAGACAGTTCACACAGTCAGACACATTATTTCTTAAAATTAGACATTTCCCTCTCTCTGAATATAGGCATSCTGTAACCCCAGTTTCCTCCTTCCCCTTTTCTGTTCACGCTTTTATTCTTTTCATTTCATAGATTCTACAATTTTACTTTTCCATCTTCTCACATCTATGAAGTCCTCAGAAGCTCAGCCTCTGCACTGTCCATTATTTTACTCAGCCATTTTTGACTAGAGCCTGCAAACACRCTTCTCCACCCTTGGCATGTCTGTTCCACCAACCTTTGTCTGKGGAGCTTCTCCCCTTGCTAACAGCTAAATGGAGCTGCCACAAAATGGGCTGCTTTGGCCTCTTATCCAAGCTGTGGTTTTCATGTGCAAGGCAGGAAGAATGTTAGTCTAGATTTCACCTCTGGCCTCCTGATTGCTGCCCTGCTCTTCAATCTGTTCTCTGATATGATATTTGCTTTTTATAGGCGCTACACCTATTTTCTTGAGTCCCTTCACGATTCCTCTGTGAGTCACTGACATCAGATGGAGGTTACCTCTGCATCTTTATCTGCACAAAAATAGTTGCACTTGCCCTTGTACATTTCCATGACCTCCCTCTTCCCAGGTCTCTCCTGTTCACACAACTCTTTGATAGCATCCCTTATGTGCTTTTYAACAGGATTCTTTAAGTCTAACCTACAACTCAGGAATAATCTTGAAGGTCCATCCCTCTTTTAAGTCCCTCTTTAAAGTCTCTTCAAKAATGCTCCCCCACCTGTGCTTCCTGTAACAGATTATCAGGACTGGCCAGAACACAAAGACCTTCAGCTATTTGTAGGCGCCTCATTGTACGGATCTGACTTTAATTTACTAAAGTCCAAAGTGTAAAGATGTTCAGTCAGAACATGCAGCCTTCCTCCTGCTCCATTGGGACCTTTTACCTGGGCTTTTCTACATGTCTGGGACACCAACTTCCATTTTTCATAAATAAGATATAGTTAATGAGGAAAATGTCCTGCACCTTTCACTGAGAAATGATCCTCACTGGAGGGTCTCAGATATCTTGCAACAWAACCAGCAGGAAAAGCCATAATAAATGCACTATGAATAAAATGTCTTTTTTTAAGAACAAAGCAAAAAAAAMCTGGCTTTATGGACACAYCCCTATAGATGCAAGCCCTGAGAARAGCTGATATTCACATTAMAAAGRCAAGGATTTAATAGAAATAACTCACAACAGCAGGATCAAACAAAAGAAAATWTTTCAGAAAGACAAAAAGAGGGAGGAAGTGACCACTTCTATCAATGTAAGGAAATGAACTGACCTTGCAGTTTCACCAAGAMGAGATTATTTTTATTATTTCTTTTGTGACAGAACTGAATTCCTTTTCTCTTGCTTTTATCAAGCAGTAGGAATACAATATCTCCTTTCACAAGAGAACTGGAGTCTATTTTCTAGCCTCAAAGAAACAACAAATCTTGCAAGTGCTTTAAAAATGGATCAGCACATAGAGGCGAGAATAGATGTAAATTCCTAATTTAGGGCAGCATTTTCTTACACCATTTCAGAGTAATTTTGGTGTTTTATGTAGTATTTAAAGTCCTACAACTATAACTTTTAAGGGAAGAAAAAAGAAACCAGTAAAGCCTACAACAATTCTTTGCCCTATGAGCTGTGATTATTTTTAGACCYGCTATTAGGTTTTCAAGGAAAAAATAAGATAATGCTGTAAATTTAATCAAAATAATTGCAAAAAACAAAATGAGAAAKCTAGAGAGAAACAATAAAGACAAAAATAAGCTTCTTAACTGCAATATGAAACCTCCTATCAATGTGCCTCTCTTCTCTCTTGTAAAGGTAATAATCAGAGTATGTGAAAATGGCCTGGTCATTTTTTCATTATAATTCTTTTTAAATTGGGTAGTCAACAGCAAGTATGAAGGTCAAAAAAGAATTCTGTACCAGTGGGCAGAACATGCTAAGTGTGCCCTCTCCTTCCTTGCCCCTTCCCTGCCACACACATTTGGTTCACAAAGAACAGAGACCTGCAGTCCACAGGCACAAGGGTGGCTCATTTGTGCTCCTAAAGAGGGGGGTGGCCACCTCTTCATCTGTGGCTTCCAGCATTGAGGGGTGTGTTGGGGGGCAAAAAAAGAGAGAGAGAGGCAAAAAAAGGACTAAGGGTCCTAAACCTATATGGCAATACAGTGTCCTAAACCTATATGGCAATACAGGATGGGATACACATAAGTTACCCAGATATGTCCATATATACAACTCACCATGGGCTCCCATACTAATCAAAGACGTTTAGACCATGGTCTGTTGATTTTTATAACTGGTGTTGACATTTGGTCCATTSAATCATGCTCTAAATGTCACTGACTGGCCAATGGGTCTCCACTGAAAAGGCAAAAAGCTTCAACATGGATGTTGACACCACTGACACCTGAACCCAGGGAGGTGGATCCCACTGGAAGAATCGGATTCTGCTGCTGAAACAAAGGTGCTTATAGAACTYTGAGATGTGTCAGACCACCTCAGACATCTCACTCAGGTACCAGGAGGAAAGGAAAGGACTCTTGGGAGCTCCAGGACTTTTGGATTGTCAGACAGAGGTCAGGCATGATGTCCTGGAGGATTGAAAATCCTCCTTAACTGGAGTCCAACACATGGACTTTATTTTATAACCTGGTATTGGAAACTCAATATACCTAAATATGTGAGGAGATACAGAACTTCTAAGAATTTTAAAGAGCATAAATATGAATACAAATATGATTTTCAGAACAGTCATTTTTGTATGTGTGAAAGAACCTGAAGATGTTTACACAGGTTACTCTGAGTGCAAAGGCAATAGAGATGCCCTGAACACCAGGACTAGCACAAGAGAGTGTTGTCATGGTTTAACCCCAGGCAGCAGCCAAGCCCCAGGCAGCTGCTTGCTCACCCCCCAGCAGTAGGATTGGGAGAGAATGAGAAAAGCTGGAATACTCATGAGTGGAGTTCAAGACAGTTTGTTAGAGAAAGCAAAAGCTGTGCCCAGAAGCAAAACAAAGCAAGGAATCAACTCCCTGCTTCCCATGGGCAGGCAGGTGTTCAGCCATCAACAGGAGAGCAGGGCCCCATCAAGGTAATCGTTACTTGGGAAGAAAAATGCCATCACTGCAAATGTCCCTGCCTTCCTCCCTTCACTTTATTTACTGAGCATGATGTCACATAGTCTGGAATATCCCTTTGGTCAGTTTGGGTCACCTGTCCTGGCTGTGTCTGTTCCCAACCTCCCCTGCACCCCCAACTCCCTCCCCACTGTGTCTGTACAAAAGCAGAAAAGGCCTTGGCTCTGTGYRGGCCCTGCTCAGCAATAACACAAACATCTCTGTGTTATCAACACAGATCCAAAACACAGCCCCACAGCAGCCACTGGGAAGAAAATTAACTCCACYCCAGCCAAAACCAGCACAGGGTGAGAAAGTAGAAACGGCAAATTTATAGGAAGTGCTGATATTTTGCAGCAGTTCCTCCAATTTTTTTGCTTGGTAYTGAACTATTGTGATTTGTCTCTGCTTTGAGACTTTTGTGCCTAGCTCTAAGTGTTCATTTTATGGTTGTTTGTGGAATAAATGCTTTTTATTTGCTTKTCTACATGCCAAATATCCTATTTTAATGAGCAATATTTTGTTTTGCTTACATATAGAAGACATTTTCTCAGTGAAATGTCCCTGAAAATTGATGGGTTTTATATGAAGGAAAAACACAGCTCCATGGTGCTTTAACCAAGATTGTGTATTGTGATACTGTAATAGAAAATAGAGATTACAAAACTTATAATAAAGTCATCATATTTGTCCTTTATAATGAAGARTTCATCTCTTTTCTTTCCTTGTTGCCATGATATTCTTTTGTGACTTTATTTATGAGTGCTTTCTGTAGAATTCATGGTCTTTTTCTTGGATTGGATTTTTTTTTTCAGTCTCTGTATATTGCCAAAATCTCCTCCTGTACACAAATTTCAAGTTCAGGCATCATTGAAAAAGCTCACATTGAAGATTTTCAGAACTATCTATAGTGAGTAGCAACTCAGACTTTATAAGAAAAATTGCTGTCTTCAGCTKTTGCATGAAGCATAGGCCTTTTCAAACTCTCCCAAAAATCAGTGAAAGATCTTACWGGATTCCTCAGCAGGAAGTTAAAARGYTCTCCATATAATATYCAGGCATTTTCCTGYRTMTTTTYYGACTTACCAAAAAAGCCAAAGTTTCATGACCCAGAAAAACAAAAAACGAAGTCCCATATCTACACACAAAGAAGTAGCTTATTTAACTGCACTCTAAAAATACTCATTCCTAAAAGTTTGGAATGACACCAAAACAAAACATATGAAATTAGTACCAAAGCACTGAGTAGCTTTGCCTGGAGCAGGGGTTCAAAAACCTCTGAAGAATTAAAGGCTGAATGCACACCTCCTGCATGATRAATCAGTGCCATGGCCACACTGGAAAGGAGACACTGGCTGGGCTCCAGGTGTTTCTCCTGTAAGATCTCAAAAAAAAACCTTTGAAAATCCTACTTTAGTAGCTAAAGACCTGAGCAGGATGTGGACATCAGCAGCCAGAACTGGATGTGATATAAATGGGCAGGAGACAATAGTTTTAACTCCTTTTAAGCCTTTATTAAAAAGGGGTGTCCTTTAAGGGATAGCCTGCGCCGCCGCCTCACCAAGGGGAGTGGACCTCTTCAGCAGCGCCGCTTGTGCTGCTGCAATGCTGGGAGTCCGTCCACAACGACAGTTCCCAGGAACTCAGATAGGCTCGTTAGAGTCCAGGGGTGTCTCTGGTCGGCCACCTCCGAAGACAGGCCAAGTCCGGCTGGCCCGCAGCAAGGGTCCCCAAGTAGTCCCCTTGGTGTTATGGTACTCCAGTCCGCCGGGCCATAAAGCATTTTGGTGGAAACTGGTGATTTATGGCTCGATCCTGTCCCAGGGGGCTCCGGGCGCCCCGATTTGTATAGAGGCGTCGCCTTCTTGTCGACAGACAGCTCGAGGTGGTGAGGCGGAGTTGTGGGCGGGAGGGACGTCTGCACATTGACAGCAGCCCCGTCCTGCAGCATGGCGGGAGCGGCTGAGGGGGGTCCGAATGGCGGGAGCGGCTGGGGGGGTCCAAATGGCGGGAGCGGCTGAGGGGGTGCGAATGGCGGGAGCAGCGGCTGTGGCAGGTGAGGAGGGGATATCAAGGGACAGGAGGCATTGGGACAAGAAACTAGGACCAGGGAAAGGAGTTTCCAACTGGGGGAAATCAGCAGGGAAAGGCTTTTGGGGTACAATCGAGCAGAACTGGGGAACGTAACCACTCCAACACGAGGGTCTACAAAACGCTGGCAAGGGAGCTCGCAGGCTCCAACAGGGAGCCCAACAAACCATCAATGGGGAGCTCGCAGGCTCCAAACACAACTCACTACCCACTGTGATTATTCAGCTATGGTCTTTATATTCATTACAGGATGCCTTGGGGATTACACAAGAGCTGAACGTGCCTCTGAATGCTTGGAAAGGCCAGCAGGTGCTCCAAGGCCACCACAGCTCCCATGGCTTGTAGGTCTGGCATGGTAGAGGTGGACTGGGTGTGAAAGCCAGCAGTATGCAAAGGAGAGATGAGATTAACACTGATTCCTGGAAAAAYTGCTTCCCTGGAGGGACTCAGAGGCAGTGGCTGGCTGAAAGCAAGGGGAGGCTTCTGCTTGGAGTTTGCAGTTGTGTCCGAGCATCAGAGGAGCTTGCCTTTGCCTCTATGGCTGCACAGACAGCTCCAAGGACCTGCTCTTCCTCAGCCACCAGGGGACACAAAGTCTCAGGAACATACAGGACCTCACTCCCCAAGGTGCTCCATTCAGGGTTTTGCAGCAGATTGTCTGAAAACTKGAAATCTGAAGCTGGTGACTGTTGTGAGCAGCTGTGGCAGAGCCCCAGGGTGTAAGCAAAGGGACAGGCTGCCCCCCTCCTCACAGGCAGCCACTCCTACCAGATGTCAGAGTTCAGCAGAGGTCACTGGAGTCTGCAGACAGTCTGTCACCAAGATTCAAGGCAAGAGCCTCACACAGGCTTTTACAGTCTGTAGCCATCAGAGTTTTTCTTGATTTGAGGGGGACTGTAGCAGTTTTGTGTGGTGGTAACTCTCACTTCTGTGGCCATTTCACACTGTCTCCATGCTGACACCCACCAGCCCTGCAGTTTCACTGCCTGTTTGTTCAGCCACAGAAAGGTTTGAATTGTGAGTCTCCTTTCCTTCCTGCACAGCCCGTGCTGCTAAATTTGTGATGTCTTTTTCTGGGGTGCTGCAAGAACACTCTGCCTTTCTCTTACTGCTCCTGTTMTGTTTTGATTTTTTTCTTCATGTCCCAGAAATTCTACACAACCAAGCCACATATAACAAAGATGCTCTCAGGTATTGCTGCTCTCTGCTTGGCAAAGAAAGGAAACACAGCAGGTTCTGAGTGCTGCTTTCACATGTTCATAAGGGACATGGTACAAATCTTTTCTAGCTGGCTTAACTGCTCCTGTGATCTTGTCTGATTGTTGTCATACCTCTTGCTTTTCTCCAGAGCATTTCACAATGATGCTACAATTCATCCTGTCTTCTTGTATGCTGAGAACATGATCTGTGGAAGGATCTTTGTCACTGTGTCTCTGCTGAGAAAACCATTAATTTATCTACTTTTCTTTATTATTGTTATTCAACTTTTTTTGTTAAACAGATGCAATAATGGTACTGACAGTGCAGTGACAGGATTACACAAGTTTGATTAGTGCATAATGAAAATTGCCTGTACCATAAGTACTTTGCAATTATGTAAAAAGCACAATGCCATCTGGGTCCTGCTCATATTTCTCTTTTTTTTTTTCCCCTAATAAATGACAACTAACAATAAAATTTTACTCCGTAGTAAAATGTGAATTGCATCAACAAGAAAWTATTATAAACATTTTGTGTTTTCTTAGCATTTTAAGATTTAGAAATCAGGCCAGGAAATGTTTTGCCTCTGAGTAGTCCTTACTCACAGAAGGAGCCATTTACTTTAATAGCATGACCTATCTGGTTAAAGATTATTTGCAAGAGCCAAAAGTTTCCAGGTCTCATAGAGAATGGGGAGAGATTGACTCAGACTCCTGCAGAGTAATCATTTCCTGTCTTTTTTTCATTTACCTGACCCCTGAAAATACAGCAGATTGCAATGCTCCAGCCCACAGTGTATGCATCACTTCTATTATTATTGTTATTGTTATTTAGTGCATGTGCCCCCCAGGKTTTTGGGACAGTGCATGCCACAGTGGCCATAAACTGGCAACCAGGACCTGGMATCCTCTTGACTCTTTGACTTCACAGTAAGATGTCTTTGGAGCACCAAAACTGAGTCCTTGGTTTGTCTCAGCAGRCACTCAGAAATCAGTGAAAGCAACTGGCCTGTCAAAGACCCTTGGAAAAGCTGAGGTAAATTACCTGATAGGAATCCCAGCATGAGCCAGTGAGGGAACTGGGATTACCAGACAGGGTTAACTGCATCTCAAACTTTTGCTACATCCCCTGCAAGAAAAAAAAAAAGTTTATCCAACTCCTTGTTAAAACAGTGGTGGGTGAGAAGAAGAAGGTAATTATCCTTCTATAAATGTTGAAAATTAGATAAGAACTTCTGGTACAAGGGTCTGCTGGATTTGGGCTTTTATCTCTGCAGAACAGTATTCCTTAGGCACCAAAATACATAGTTAGAAAAGTTCTTGCAAGATTCATGATTCCATGCATGTATAATGAATTCAAACAAGAATTATATAAACCTCCACGAACCACTTTCATCTGTGCCTGGGAAGTCCTCTGTGTTTTTGCAGTCAAAATGCTGTTTGAGATTACTTTAGCTGGATGTAAAGAATGGCCTGTTTACATAAAGAAAAATAACACAGTGCTCCTCTAAAGTTGCAGGGAGAGCTGTAAAGAACTTTCACTCCTGGTAAGCACTAGATAAAGCATTTCCCTGAGCTGCCTGTGGCCCTTGGGAATAGAATGTCTTCATTTTCTGTTGGGAAAATGGCACCAAGCACAGGGCAAAGGGATGATGAGGGGTAGTGGAAAAGGAAAGCTCCATGTCTGAGGAAAGGAGTCAAGTGGGCAGGCTGGGCTGCTCTCTGCTCAGACTCCAGGGGTTCTGGCAGGTGAAGGTGCTGAATGACAAAGAAGGGTTTAAGTCACTGTACCTGAGATCAGTTTGTCTTTAAGCCAGGCAGAAGGGAAATGACTGCAATAAGATACAGTCCCAGAGCTTTGACTTCAACACTCAATAGATTTAAAACAAATTTTTGAAAAATGAGGAATGTTAGTTACATGAGGTAAACAGAAAATGAGATAAAATGCTAAATAGTTTACCAAGATTAGATAATGCTCAAATAGTCATACATCTCCCTTTGATAGCAGAACTGATTACGCAGACAAAGGAARTGCAGTGGATGAACTCTGTCTGCATTAGCTCAGGCATTACACATGGTGCCACAAGGGAAGACACCAGTGAGGGAGAAAAATGGAGAATCAGTGTAACATCTGTAAAGTGGGGAGGAATTTAGCTAAAGAGTCTGATAGCTACTGCACTCAGCAGGGAGGTGYCACACTGGAGAGAAACTATTAGGGAAGTTCTCCAGAGTTCCTCCAGACTTGCCTTTAATATTTTAATTACTGRACACAGTGTAAAACACCTTTTGAAATCCTCCATTGAACTAAAGTTGTGAGAAGCACAGATCAGTACTGTGAGGATCCAGAGGAGCCATGGTTTGTCTGAGTCCTGCCACACTGGAAATGGGTGACACTCACTTGGACTGAACACAGGGTCATGTGCTACTGATTGAGAAGAAAAATTTGTGCTATAAAGTGGGAATAAAGATGGAATCAGATGGACATCCTGGGAAGATGTGAATGATTCTTCAGCTGTTCTATTTAACAGATCCTCTTGGAAAAGTTCTCTCAGAGTAGAAATGAAAGGAGGAGTAGGAAAACATGCAGGTATTTCCTGCTTAGGCTTTTGCAAATGAGAGCAGAGTTGGAAGTCAAGGAATGGAACAAAGGTCACCTCCAATTTCCACTGCTCTGTCAGCAGCTGCATCATGGCAGAGAAGAGAAATGAATTCTGTAAATGTGGGCAACAGACATGAGCAGAAAGCTCTTCCAGCCTTCAAGATTCCCTATTCCCTGTACCTGGAGATGCTCTTTGCCACCATTTGCTCTCCACTGGGAATCCCATCCAGCACTTGCAGCTGCTGGTGTCCACCTTTCAGTTTGCTCCCTTGAGAGTGACCCTGATTTGATGTCTCAGACCCTCACTGCCACCTGAACAGCTACAAAAAGTAAAGGCAGAACATTTGCTCATTTTACAACTGCATCAAAATGGCTTTTGGGCTGCYTAAATGCCTTTTTGATGAAAAGTTTTACTGAAAGACACAAAGGAATCTTTTATTTAAATACTTGTGAGACAGGAGTTGTGTTTGTGGAAAAAAGTCATAGTCACACAAAGTGATGTTAAAAGCAGCACTAGCTATCTCCAAAACAAATTGCAAAAGTTACAAAAAAACCCCCAATATTTGTCTGTTGTTGAATTTCAGGAGACGTTTTAATAATGAATTGAGATGTGTAACCTGTTTTTCTTAATTAATCTGAACTGGCTCAGTGAATTATGTAATTCTGGGACTATTTCCAGTCTGCAAATTGTTTAAGTCCATACTAGTTTATGATAATTCTTGTGTATGAAATGTATTAATCCTGTGGAAAACAAAATACTAGCATTTGTTTAATGAAATCATTATCACTAAACACTTATCATCTGTTTAATGAAATTCARAAATTCACAGATGGTTGTTCTCTTATACAGCAAATGCATGTTTAGCAGAAACAATGTTGAGAAGTAAACACAGTAATCAGTATTACAAATGTCCCTCTTCTGCAATAAAACTGAAACAATTTTTTTCAAACACGGATATGGACTATCAGCCCACAGTAAGATTACTTATCTCTTCAAAAGAGTCCTCTTTGAAATTAAAACAGGAAATAATCTGCTTTTTGTAACAACAGATTAAAACAAACCCAAAAATGCAAAATGCTATCCTGATCCAGAGGCTCACAACTCTCCAGACTTCTCAAATCCCCAGCCACCACATGCATAATAAACTTCAGTGAGGCTGATAATTATACTGAGGAATTATCCAGGATAACAATGGCAATAATTGTTATCTCCTACCTAAAACTGGTRTAAGTTTAGCCAGCACTCATCACAAGCACGTTTCTCCTGTTATGCAGAATGTGCAGCTTTGCAATTTTCTTCCTTCTGTAGATTTGGCCTGCCTGTAGGCATTTACCCCTCACTGCCTGATTTTGTTCTGCTCTGCTTTAGATGTTCTCAGTTATTTAACTGCTCCCATATGAAWTTCTGGGTCTGCCTGAAGTCATGTCATGTTGAACTGAAGCTGAGATGTTAAAGGATGTGATTTAGCCATACAGCACAGCCTCACTCCTCTCCCACATCCACAGAGGTTCTGGGGATACAGCTTGACAAAGTGTCTACAAAATCAAATTGMTTCTCAACATTTTGTCCTTGGATTTGTTCTTCCCATATCCAAGGACASCAAGCAGGAGAGTAACTAACACAGGGAAGGAAGCTGTAAGGGAGCATTTACTTGTGGGGATTAACATGATACAGCACACTGACTTTGCAATCTGCACTGTAAAGTACCAGATGTCCCATCACAGTAATTCCCATTATTAAAGGAGTACATGTGCAATTTCTTTCTGCCCTGCTTTACTTCTGTAAATAAAATCTGTGTTGCTGTCCCACTGAAAAGGCCAAATCCAATCTGTTTTCAGTTTGCTGATAATCTGAGAGAGATAAGTCTCAGGTGAAAGCAACTCTTTCATTGAAAACTTGGCAAGAGTTGGTTGCATTAGACACAGAATTGTTACAATGGGTGAAATTTTAATTAATTAAATATAGATTTCATCTTTTKCCACTTCACCATTTTGTGGAAGTGCCAGAAGACTTGTCAGAGTACTCTTCCAAGAAAGCTACATGTGAATGATTTCATAAACATATTTCATACATCCAGGCTGTAAATTGGGCAGACTCCAGAGATAACAGCCTGGAATTACTCCCACCTTTCACAATCAGGGGGAAGAAAAGGTTTCTAGTTTTCTATTTTTTTTTTTTTTTCTATTTCTATTGCCACTCTTTCATGGTTCAGGTCTGTGGCTAAATCTGCTCTCAGTTCAAGGCAAGGCTGATGGGATGAAAAAGGAAATCTGAGCAGAGAGCAGAGCAGGGAGATCTTCCCTAAAGGAGGGATCAGCCCTGGGGRAAATGGGGGATATTATTAGTGCAGCCAAATTCTCTGTTGCTTTATTATGGTGGCTTTCTGTGTCTGKGAAGACCTGATGGAGGCAGCCAGACTCCAGCTGCAGGACTGCCTGAGAGCAGGTGGGAGAAGTGAGAAGCTCTGGAGTCCAGGACAAAAACCTGACATGGAATAGCTCTTCTCCTGCAGAGGAGAGCTAGAGCGGGAGCATGGACCACTTCTTCCACTCTACAGGGAATATCCACTCTCCAAAACTTAAAAAAAAAATATATATATATATATATATATATATATATATATATATAAGCTGCTGAAGCTGTCAGAAATACTATGATCAGTGGAAAAATAATAAAATAATATGACCTCTTTGGATTTCCCTTCTTCAAGACTTTCTTCAGGAGCAGTCCAAGCCAAGGCAGTATCAGGGATAGTTTCTCTATCTGGTTAAGTGTAGCATAATTAAGGAATCACAGACAATAGTGGCTGGCACACTGGGATCTCTAATACTTAGGCATAATTTTCACAAGAGTGAAACTGGAAAACTTGGCCCTGYAAAAAAATCCCCATGGAACCTTAAAGCCAAGGTAATTACTGTGCATTTTCTTTCCAACTGCTTCTCTGCCACTTTGYGTTTCTCAGACTTGTATTATTGAAAGGAAAAAACTGAAGGGCATTTTCTTGCCTCTACCACATGGTTAAATCTTTGAAAGCTTTCTATTTTCATCTAGCACAGATCCTTCTCTGATTTATCCCTGCCCACCCTCCAAGCAACAGCAAATCCAGATTATGTGTTAGAAACAAAAAGCATTCAGTGCATATGCACATTCTATTAAAAAAAACCAAAACACAAAACCCAAAAAAACCCCCCCTAAAAACCAACAACTCCTTCCTGATGTCTCCCTTTAAGTTTTGTCTTATTTTTCCCCTCTGGGAAACCAGTCTATACTTTACCTCCCTTCTTAAAATTTTCTGAAGGCCCTAAACTCTGTCCTCTTAGCATTGTCATGCATTTAATTTAGTTAAGCAAATTTAGTTTGTATCAGTCCCTTTGCTGTTCCTGCCAATGCTCTGAGCCTTCTGTGTTAGCACAGGGACTGCAGGAGCWGCACTGAGGTTTTAATCTGGATCTACAGTCAACAGAGGAATTTATAGCACTGGCAGACCCTTGTGTTTGTGCTGGACTGTGAGACATCAGTCATGTCCAGAGGCTTTCACCAAGAAGGTGAATGGCCAAATGTCTTGTTTTGGTAAGTTTGTAATTCTTTCTAAACAGGGAAATAATCTTTCTSCAGCAGACATGAATCCCCTCCAGAAGCACCACCTCCAGTTATGAAGCCCCACATAATACAGCTCATTGGCTTTCAAAATACCCACTGAGCTCAAGTGTCCCACATTCAGCAAATGCAAGATTTAGTTAATGAGCACATTTACAGACTGACATTCACTCCTTTTTTTCTTACTCTTACTTTTGATTGGAATCAAAAGTCCAAGTGTACACTTTTAGAAATGTATACATCTTGGAGTAGATTTACATAAAAAATCCCAATAACTTYAATTTCCAAAGCATCAGTTAATTTCATTGTAACAGGAGACAGGAAACACTTTTTCTGTTCAATATATTTCAGTAAGTCTTGGGCCCACTGAAGATTGTAACATTCCTCACAACCCCAGCAGCTTAGTCAGTTGTAGCAATACCACTGYCA
This sequence comes from Alauda arvensis, assembly GCA_902810485.1. Taxonomy (NCBI): domain Eukaryota; kingdom Metazoa; phylum Chordata; class Aves; order Passeriformes; family Alaudidae; genus Alauda; species Alauda arvensis. Next base: position 700,229 of record CADDXX010000324.1, read on the forward strand.
TTAATGTGGCTGGGGTGTTTTACCTCTCATTTAATTTAAAATAACATCAAAATAATTACAACTCCCCCTCCTCCCCAAAATATAAAATAGAAAATTCCAAACTTATTTTTCAAAGTAGTTTTCTAAAAAATCCWAATCACAATATTGTAATTCCATTTTATTTTCCCTATGAGGTTTTCTTTTGACACCATTTCAGAAGAAACTCCTTCAACCTCTTTTGAAAGAACAATAAAGAGGAGAAAAAGGTTGCAGGATCACTTTATCCTTCAACAAAACACACATTGAGCTTCCTCACTGGTCTTATTACAGCCACCTGAATGGATGGAACAATTGGATTCCACCACGTGTTCCAGCAGAAGAAAAAGACAACTTCACTGCCTCTAAATCTTGTAATCTTAATACTGATTTATTCTTACATTCATTCACAAGTTGCTACCATTGTCCACAAGCAAAGCAATTTGTTCAGCAGAGCTGAGCTGAGCCTTTAGGCTTGTTTGAATCTGCTCWCACACACCCCTGAATGGAAAAGAGATGAAAACCCATCTGCTGTAACTGGGAGCAAGATGATGCAGCAAAAAGTGAAAAGGATAAATATTTTTCCCCACTTTGTGGGTGAAGTGTTGACATCACATGAATTCCAGGAGATAAAAATGGTAGTCAAGGGGTGACAGATGAATATAAAAAGCAKTTCTGCTGAAAAAATAGTCTCAAACATGTGGTATAGATTCAAGGGAAAAATTAGTGCTAATTTTTCTCATGTGTTTTTCTCATTATATAAAAGTCAAGTAACAACACAGTATTGGCATCATTTGGTGATGGTTTTGATCCAGGATGAGTGAGGCAATGAAGACTAGAACTCATTCCTTGAGCTGTTCTGTAGGTTTACTGATAAATACAGCAGCAACACCAAAATCTTAATGAAAGAGAAGGAGAACTGTTTAACTATTGTGCATTCCTGAGGTGGAGTTTAGGTGGGGARCAATCAAAGTCCTTGCAGATTTTTGCCAGTCTCTAGTGAACCACCAACCACTGGATGTAAGCTCCCAGATTCCCACTCATGCCACAGTTACTGCCTCCCACCATCTTGTATAACACTCAACAATCCTACGTTAGAAAAAAGATKTTGAGGATTTCTGCATCCTGTGTACTCTACAGAACAGCTTGAAAGGAAGATGAATCACAGGCAACCAGTTGGCACCTTCRTCTCCTGTTTATTGAAGTGCAGAGCTGAAAAGAGAAAACGTAACAAGTGTAAGTTGGATGAGCTATAAAATTAGTTTAATCCTTTAATAACTGGAACTGCAAAACATCCCGAGTGTGAAGTTTTAACAAAGCACGTTATTTGGACAATTGCCATTCTCTTCATTGAGTAAAACCAAAATGATGATTGAGGAAGCCTTACTGGATACTGGTGAAGCTTCTGGACACAGAGTTCCAAAATAATGTATCCCTTTTCATGGATGCAAAAGCTATTAATAATTTGTCAGCCATTTTAAACAGGAACAAAACCCTACAAAACAATTATGTGCATTCAGGGCTTGGTTCATCTGTTTGTACAGGCATGCCTGCTCTTACAGAGTTATATTTGCCATGTATTTAATGATATCTCAGTCCACTCCAAGTGGCTCCACATTTAGGTGCCAATGGTGGATGGTATTGGATCACGCTGAAATCTTCCTTTGTTTCTCTTCTAATTAGCAAATTGGACTGTGCCATAACAACTGTGGAAGGACAATATTGTACTGCTAAAAAAAATTCCATATACTTATTTTTTGAGCATCTCTTGTATAATTTTCCTTTTTACTTCCTCAAGAATATYGAAATCTAAATGAAATGAATCCTCCAAATGAAATCGAAGACATGATAGGGTTTGGTCTTATGTTCAACTGGCCTAATTTGATGAGTGTTTTACCAGGATTCCTGTGATAGGAATTACATGGCYTTTGTGTAGTGTAAAAGTCACAAGAAGGGAGGAATTGTGAAAATAACAAGGAGCTTTTAACTGCAAGCTGAAAATAGAAACCACAGCACTTGACAATCTTTTGAGCAGAAGGGCTTTTTGAAAAAGAACAGTTTGTAAAGGGAGAAACAGAGGTCAAGTGACAAAGAACAGGTCTGTGGTACAGGGAAAGCAGCTGAAAAGTGAAGGTACTGAACTGCAAAGCAAACAGCAAAGGAATTTACTGACTTTACAAATCRTGCCCCAGAAGCCCTGCAAAGAAGTTACACTATTTTCCTTTTCTCTTCGTTTTTTTTTTTTTAGGGTAGAAAGGAGCACATACATTTCAGAGCAGTGCAGTATGCTGGTAGCCCCATTCCACTATTTTAAAATTATTTTTTATACCYCTCATTTATTTTCTTTATCATTATTCAGGAGGTTGCTTAAATATGCAATGAATCCTTCAGCAATCAACTRAATGACATGCATAAATTCTGGCAACTATTAAAATACCCAAGTGAAATGGGGCCTTAAATGAGATTTTGTATGTGACTGAGGCAGGCCCTACAYAGATATGCAGAGATGACATGTAATGGTCACATCCATTTCTGAAMTATTAATACACTTACATGGATTTCAAAGTAAGAGTGATTTATGCTGCTAAAGACTTCTCTCACTGTATATATAATATATAAAAACTGTGGGTTTGTGTTGTTAAGTAAATATCACTTTTYAGATGATTGAAACACTATGTCAGACAATATAAAAACAAAACTCTTCAAAAAATATTCTATGACAAGGTCCAGAACAGAAGGTTTGGAGCAAGTTAAGTTAATTTTTAAATTATTAATAAGGAAATTTGCACTTTCCCTTGATTTTTGAAGGGCTAGACATCATTCTTGTCGCATGTTGTTGAAACTGAAACATGTCATAATTGAAAAATGCAATATTCCATCAAAGTATAAAAGAAACCAAATAAGGGTCAAGAAATAAAGTCAACCAAAGTAACTGTTTACAATGCTGAATTTGTGCTGTTTCCTGCTTAGCATGGATCCATTCTTRATTGGTCTTATTATTAAAATGCATGACTAATAATAGCTTAAAATTATAGAAACCTGGAATAACTTGGATGGGTAACGACCTTGGGATGWCTCCAGCACAGTTTCCAGCAGAGCCAGTTATGGGTTCAGTCCAGGTTGCTTTGGGATTTATCCAATTTTGTCTTAAAACCCTCCAAGGATGGAGATGGCACAGCCTTTCAAACTGGGCAGAAGCTCCAGATGGACCATGTCAGTGGTCAGTGCCTTCCAGCTTTCTGCCTTTCCACTGGACTGTGGAAAACTGGATATGCACTGTCCTAAACTGTCCTAAACTGGATATGYACYGTCCTAAACTCTTCACAGATGACTCTGGTATTTGACTTATAAAAGCTGAATACTGCTTTTTTTTTCACCACTGGCTGCTCAGGTACCCCAGGGTAACTGGTTCCCCCAGGGCAGCAGGGAGCAGCGTGGGCTGCCCCATGGGCAGGGCAGGGCCTCACAAGGCACATCCTGCCCCACAGCCCCRGGTAAGAGCATCAGGGATCTCTGTGGGGCTGGGAAAAGAGATGGGGATGGGGATGGATAAGGCCAGGCCAGCCCAGGACATTCACCTGGGGCTCAGAAACAGAGCCTGTCTCAGCATCAGCCACAGCCAAGCAATGCAGGGCTGCAATCCAGCACAGCCACAGCTGGGGCAGGGACTGAGCAGCAGAGCTGAGGGGCACAGAACTCCCCTGGGCCAGAAGCCAGCCCCAGACAAGGGCTGCCCATGATGTTCCCGGCAGGTTCTCCCACAGCCACCCAAGGGAAGGGGCTCCCAAGRGAAAGGGCCACTCCTGGCTTTACTGGGGCTGAACTGGTCCCAGCCCCGGCACTTAAAGACCCATAAGTTGGGTTTTGTCAAAAAAAGACAATAATTTTCCTGCTTAGGAGAATGTCTTTGAAATTAAAATCTACATAAAACAAGGTAATTTCTTTCTAGAAGGAATCCTCAGACGAGAGAGGTGAGGTCCCATCAGAAGGTGAAACAGACTTCTACTCATTCAGTTCTCCAGTCTGGTGGAGAGATTTTACACCCAGAGGAAGAAATTTCAGCCTTATGAAACCCAAGGCAGCATGCTTTATTCTGGACTCTGTACTCCTGACCACTTGTGAAGTTCAGAGCACACACCATCAGTACTTCAGTTATTCTCCCAGCAGAATAGGAACGTTCTTTCTTCAWGCTGGAAGTGTAGGATCTGTCCATATCAACATACTACTACAATATTTTTCACATGAGGATGTCACTCCACAGATGATGATGCTCCACACTACACCCCTTGAGATTTTTATCTCCAGACAGTGAGATTTTGATGTAAGTCCAGTGATACAATTGCAGAAAAACAAGTGTAGAAGCAATAACAGACCCTCTAGGTCATTCCTCCTGGGAAAGACACACCAGTAAGTCTGGCTTCCATCACTCACAAGATGGTTGAAGCTTTAACAAAGAGTAAGATCACTTTGTTCATGGATAAACACAATGCAYTGGATAAAAGTTGTCAAGGGAAATCCTGTTTTACCAATCCAGTCACAGTTTCATGGAGATTGAGGAAGTGTGTGGCTAATGGATGTGCAGAATACACTTTTAAAAGGTTTTGCATAAGATTCCATGACATTATTTGGGAAACCAAGTTGTCAAGTGACACTAATCCAAGTTTTTGGACTGAAGCTGCYGAAATGGTGCTAAATCACACATTGCAGGACTTAGCAGCAGGGTGCTCTTGGATCCTTAAGTCAGTAATTCTCATAAATAAACATAACATTTTGGGGGGGGAAATAAGACAGAAAGACATAGTAAGTAATTAAACTTGGAAAAGTTTATTAATACACAATTAATTGAGAAGACAATGCCCTGCTTCCTTCACAGATATCAGGAGTTATAATGACCCTTAGAGCTGTGAAGAGCTTATGAGTTAAATGACTGCTTCTCCCTCCTGTGAATCTTCTCTCAGTTGGCTGTTCAGGTTTGGAGTCAGCATTGTGGAGATACTTCTCCTCTTCAGAAAATTGCAGCTAAAGTGTTCTTCTGTGTCTCTTGTGTTTGATCATAAATAGGSCCCACACTGGACTCCTGCAATTAGGCTGCTAGTGTCAAAACTCMAGTAATCTGAGGCCCTTGCCACTCCTGGGGTAATATCCTCCTCACTGTCTCAGCTTCCCAGAGAAAAATCAATGTTACAAAGAATCACATTGATGTTTTGTCCACAAATAGGCCCTTTGAGCAGAAAAATGCTTGTTTCCAGCTAAACTAGACAAGTTGGTGTTCAAGGTTACTCACCTCCTCCCTAGACCCTGAATCCCCTGACATGATTCATCTGCCATTTCCTCAGTAGACTGCAATAACAGCTTCTTTACCATTAAACACAAATATCTCAAAAATCAACAACACAGTCAGAGAGAATCAGTAGGTTTCTCTTGTTCCACAAAGGTTTCCTCCTRCTTGAGATATTGGATTATTATCTGGATTTCTCATAAGCATTTCCATTCAAATTCCCCCTTCATTCTCTGAAGATTTAATCTCCACRCTTCTCACCTCACATCTTCAGGTAAATTCTGAGGGAGGATGTAATATGCACAGCACAGTCTGGATGTGTAACTGTTACAAATCAATATGAARAAGTCATACCTAAATAAACAGAATTAAAATCTCAATTGGAACTGCACCATCAAAATCAGTAACACATTTAGCTGAGAATTCATACTATGTTCAATATGAAATATGGGTGTCATAACAGCTGAGCTATTTCCAGATGTCTTTCAGGCTGATAAGTAATAACATGCTATTCAGAGACACAGATTCAACCCCTCCAGCCCTCCTAACAATGGGAGAACAAATTTCCCTTTGTTCAGTGCCTCGTTATACCTATTTTGCTGTAGATAATTTTAGTCCTAAAAGTTCTCTGTGATTGCTGTTTATGTTGTGCTTCTGCACCTCAAAGTGATGGTGGAGCTCCATAAGCACTGCATGCCAGTGATGTTCTTATCAAATAAGCTCAGTTTAAAATACAAGTTTTTTTCTTTCACTACTTCCAAGTTGGCAAAGTCAAGCCAGCACCCACACTATGATGATCAKAGCTGGGGTTTTCCACAGTTARAGCCACACAGACAACCCCACCAAGGGTCTGGAGGATGTTTCAGGGCTRTGTTTGCTCCAGYGTTTACTTAAACACCAAGTGTTTCTGGCTCCCAAAGTCATCTCCCCAAGAGCCAGATCTCCTTTCTGAACCCACTGGACACACACAGCTCAGATTTTTTTTCCTGTGTCACTACTGGCAATAAAGGTGGTGTTCCATTTTTATCCATGTTGTCTTCAGGTTGTGTTCCAGCATCTGCACATGATGCCAATCTCCACCCCTACAAGGGCACCTTCTGCAAAGAAGTTTTTCCTTGGTGTAACTTCAGGGATGAGCAAATGGCAATRGGGTTATGGAGGTGTTATTGAATTGTTACTGCTGGCAATAAAGCACCAGCAGAGCACAGCACAGTGCCACTGCCATATTCCAAACTGAGTTACCAGCACTGACAGCTATGAGTACATATCTTTTTTTTGCTGATGAAGTGATCACACTTGACTCAAAGGCCCTGGAACACTGTGAGTTTGGGATGATATGTTACAGCCTTTATAGCCACTAATCACAGGAGAAATGTGGTTTGCTATAACTTCTTTTGATGCAGACATCTGGATGATACAAGCTAACTGCACCCAGAAAATCTTACAGGAACTTAAATTCTGATCCAAAGTTTTGCAATAACCATGCATACCTACAGTAATAGCTTCAGCTCCCTAATCTTTATTGCATGTGTGGTGCACCACTTTGGTAGAATAGTATACTTTATAGTCATTTGTTTKTCAGCACTGAAAATTTAAATAATGTTAACCTCCCTTTAGATTTGATGTAAATTTAACTTGCTTATAAAGCAAACTCCAATCTTTCCCTGGATAGATTCTGCATTCCACTTCTGTCTTGACCTTTTAAAATCTTCCCCATGACTACCAGTCAAAACACTCTAAACATCAGAAATTCTTTCAGATCTTGCTGGAGGATTAATCATTCTGTGTTCCAAAATATTCAGTTGAGAGCCTTTTAGTTAGTTAATTTCCTCAAATCTCACTCAAATAGTATCTAAGTAYTAAAAATTGACAGGAATGATTAGTGGCAGAACCCTGCAATTGCCATTGMAAAGGATGTGAATACTTCCTAACCAAAGATATTCATTCCCTGAAGTGTACTTTTTGCTTCCTAAGTTAGCTCCAATAAGAGACTTGTATGCCTGGAAGCCAATATATGATATTTAGARTCTGATTCTCCCTAGGCAAAATACAGAACTCTTTTCTGTGTGTCTGGACTCTGGGTATGAGRCACAGAGAATCACACACCACAAAATGAGACCAGGGGCAGCCACTGTGCTGAGCAGAAAGCTGACAGGAGCATTTATGCCCAGAGTGCAGCCACCTGGGTGTTGACATTAAAAAAAAAGACTCTGGACATAGCTTTAAAACAATTTAAAACACCTCTTCTCTGTCTCCTTACACAGACTAGTTTCTTTTGAGGAATACTGAGATCCACAGATAATCCAAGTATRGGAGCAGACAGGTTTAAGAAAGAGCTGTCAAGCTCTATCCAGCAGCTCTCCCAAAGCACACTGGCAATCAGCACAGACACACTCCAAACAACTTGCCAAAGTCAAGGCTTGCCATACCCACAAAATATGGGATTAAAGTGTGTGTGTGTGTGTTTGCAGAGTGTTCATACCTTAAGCCTCTGTTCCTTCATCTGTTTGATGGAAAGTAGAAAGTTAATTAGATAAGAAATCTCAAAAAGGGGCTCTGGGGTTTGCTGTGCTAACATGGCACASCCACTCACACAGGGGCACACAGTCCCAAGAGGTCACTATTCCCACAGGTCTAACTCCTCATTTCTTCTGCACTGGAAACACATGTGGCCAAGAGAAGGCTCTGAATTTAGAGCAGAGGGAGATGAGTCTTTAACTGCAGGTTCATGTAAGTACTCATCTCCCCAACACTGCACTTTTCCCCAGAAAGTTATTTTATTTTTAATTCCCTTGTATATCATAAAATCACGTCTGTTAGAATTCCTCCTTGGAAAGTACCTGCAGGGTCGTTCAAGATGAAAGACACTTTTAAAAAACATTAATCATCATGGTGATATCAGAATTTATCTTTTGTGAAGWGTATAACTAATGTCTTAGTAGTCTTCCCTAACTTTATGTTTTTGCTTCCAGTAATTGGTATCTCTCTTGGGATTTGTCACCACCAGATGGGTGACCATATGGATAGGGACACTTGTTTATAAACCCTGTTATGTATGCACCTACAGGGTTACCTAGGGAAAATAAACTTCCACTAGATTTTATTAGGAAGACAGACATTGAAGTATTCCATAATGGTAGATATTATGTTTTCCTTTTCAATTGGAAGTTAGAGAAAAACTCAGGCTTTGGCTGATTTCTGGTGGGTTTTTTTTTTTTTGGCTTTTTTTTGTTTGTTTGGGTTTTTTTTAATAACTTCTTAAAGAAAGTGAGGATTTAAATTAAGGTAAAAAGTTACCTGTGCAACTGCATGACTTTTTTTTCTCCAAAGAAAGAGCACACAGAATGGTGAAAGGAAAAAAAAATGTTTTGCGAGACTGCTAACTCTAATAAAGAACAGTCTGTTTGAATATTAGCCACTGCACCAGAAATACCAGCTGGAAAACCAGCAAAGGAAACCTGCATTTKAAGTCCCACCAAGAAGAAAAAGGGGTCTGGATTCTGATCTATTCCATCACAAAATGTTAAGAAAAAGTTTAGTTGTGCTAAGTTAATAGCTATCTGCATTTACACCAGTGCAATTGAGATCAGTCCCTGCCCTGGAAACTGTAGTAAAACTAATAATGTTAGAATAACATTTTAGGCTAATGATAATTTACAGTACTTAATTTGCCATTTACCTAAAGCCRTTTAATCCACCAGAAAAATTTATTCACTGTTAAAAGACCTCTTATATCCCATTGACTGCAATGGACATCAGATAAACCTCTGTTCACAGTAGTTCACAGCAATTTTCAAAAGGGAATATTATAAGTAGTAGGACAGTTTAACACTGATGAACTGAGACAGTGCAAACATTGGAACAGGCTGCCCAGGGCAGTTGTGGAGTCACCATCCCTGGAGGTWTTTAAAAGCTGTGYAGATGTGGCCCCTGGGGACWGGGTTTAGTGCTGGGTTAATGGCTTGGACCATTAAGTGCTGGACTYGATGATCTCAGAGGTCTTTTCCAACCTGCATGAGTCTAAGTGAGGAAMRCTATGAAATATTTTACACCAAATAATTTTTATGTAATTCCTGTAAGCCAACAAAAGAGGTTTTTTTCTAACAYCAAGTTAATAATTGCATTACTAACACACACAACAAATGCAATTGCACAGGGCCCTACACTGCAAATAAATGGAATAGTTTTGCATTGCTGTGTGTGACATTGACTCTGTATGGATACACCAGGTGAGGAAACCTTGTAAAACATTAACCCAAGTAACAAAACATGTATTAGTATTATTTCTGTGAGCATTAAACAGTCTGATGCCATGGTTGGACTGAAGGGCTGAAGCATGGCCATGTGGCATGTGCAATAAAAGGCAGAGTTATACCTACCCTTTCCTAGCAGGCCTGCTATGTTCATCCCTAGGCATCATTGTCAAACCTCAAAGGCCCCATCAGCTTCTCTGAGCCCAGGTCTTCCAGGCTGAACACCTTACTGGGCCCTGYTGGGAGCCTGTTTCTCTTCCCAGTTAACAGATAAAGGGAAAAAAGACAGGGTTTCTGAGCCTCATCAGGGCACGAAGTGAAATGTGAGCAGGGCCTGAAAGTTAATGCAGAAGCTGGGCACACACAACTCAGATTGTTGAGGTTTTTGTTTAGTTTTGTTTGGTGTTTTCAGATATAGCTCAAGAAACTGCTTGATTTGTGTTTAGCCTGCACAGCCACTTGAAAGTGAGGTTATAGCAAAGCTGAGCTAACATTTTCAGATTGTTGGTTTCAGCAACACAGCACTGCAGGGAGTTTTCACAAAGCAGCTCACCTTCAAAGCCCAGTGTGCAGGAATGCCTCATTTCCTCTTTGAAGCCCTGGAAGGGAAATAACTAGTTGGTGTGAGACGGGGGAAGAATTCTGCGCTATGATTCTCTACTTTATTTGTCTGAAATTCTGCTTTACTTTGATATCAGTCGAGTTAATTCAGCTGTGAGGTTAAATTTAGGTAGAAGGCTTGCATTGGCACTCCTCCCTCTTCTGTGTAATCCTCCAGTAATGCCCACAGCAAACACAGCAGCAGGCTGGGTACCCTAGTACTGATTTCTCACAACTGTCTRAAAGAYACACACTTTCAATGACAGAGCAGCACAGAAAGCATYTTCTAAGGTCAAAGGCTTCTTCCTGTTTACCTAATAGCCACATTAATGCAGCTTTCCTGCAGAATTTATGGTTGTTTCTACATGAAACRGTGCCAGGAAACATCCCCAGACATGGATATTCAATTGTGCTGTTAAATCACTCAGATGGTCCCTGTTTTGGTCCATGCCAACCAGCAGTCCCCCAAATATTCTGGGAGTTAGCACAGGCCAGGGATCGCTCCTAAGAGGAAGTTTGGATGTAGTCACCCTGGTTTGGAAGCCACAGAGTTTCAGCAAACTAATTCCTTTAGGGGCAGACAATGGTCTTGGTTACTTTTGACCTTTAAGTGTAGCAGTAGTCTTTGATTTTGTTGTATGAAAATGTTCATGTCAAGAAAGAGATGCTTAGGAAAGGCTGAGATTTATAGTCATCACAGACCATAAAAATCACATTCCTGTTGTAGTAGGCAGCAGTGCATGTTATTAAGGYAGTTTATAAAAATAATGATAGGATATAGGGGATGAAGACAATTCCTGACAAGATGGATCCAACAGGTAAAATACCCTGTGAGGGTGACCGAGCACTGGCACAGGTTGCTGATGGAGGTTGTGTCCATCCTTGGAGATATTTAGAAGCCATTTGGATGTGGTCCTGGGCAAATGRCCATAGATGGCCCTGCTTGACCTCCAGAGGTCCCTTCCAGCCCCAACCATTCACTGATTCTGTGATTCAAATGAAGAAAAATAATTTTAATTTCTTTTAATTTATTTGTGTCAAAGGCCACRAAGAAGATGAAGGGAAAATATCCTYCCTTCTGTACTGYATGGCAGCAGAATTGGATGTTTGACTGKGACTGCATAAGGCTTAGGCAGCAGAGTTTGACTCATGGAAATGCTGYACTCCTGGGTATGCTACATTATAATGTGCAGGAAAAGGGGAAAAGAGACTGGTGGCCAGGTGAGCTAAGAGAATAGAACAAAGAAGAAAAAACAGCTCTGCCACTTCTCCCTTTCATTGATAAAACATCAAACATCAGTACTTTCTAACTCCAGCTGGAATGTGACATTTCCCCTTAAAGGCAGAATGTATTACATTACAAAAGGTAATGAATTGTTCAGCTTCTGCCTGGAATGGGAAAAGAACAAGGAATAAATAAAGAAAACTTCTTTGTCATGAATTGACAAGCAWGTTATTAAAGCTATTTATTCTGAAAACATGCCTCCAGAAGTAAGCTGTCATCCTTTCATCTGAAAGAACTGCAGAGGCCAATGAGTAGGGTCTGACCACTAGAAACGTCTGAGAACACTGCACTCACTTTTGACCACAGGCTGCAGTATAAAAGGTCTCACATCCAATAATTCATCAGGTTTATAAAGTCAGAAACATGGCCACATTTGTGGTCCTATTTACTGAATATACTTGGGTATSAAAGTACCGATAAATCAACTTTTAGGCAAAATCTGCAAGAGAAACATWTCAGATGTGTCTTAATATCTCACAGCTGGAAGAGGATTACTGGCCCCTTACCTCTCATATCACAGAGGGCTGGGAGTTTGAAAGACATGCATATACTACCTCCTCATATCAACTGCACCACRTTATTCCCTCTAAATAAACTACATTTTGGACTTGATTATTCAATTTTTTTTATAACCAAGTTGAAATATTTTGATCTTACACAATGAAGCAATTGAAGGTTTCAGGGAAAGCAACAGCTTGTGAAATGACTGATCAGACATTCGAGTCAGATCAGGGTGGAGGGAGGGAAAAGGTGTTGGCAAGTGGAAAGCAGAAGGAGTAAATCCAAATGGGGCTCAGCYCAGCTGGTAGCCACCASTGGGRCCCTTCAGGCAAAGCAAGTTTCTCCTCCTGGCCTTGAACTCACTGTGCATGCCTAGAATTGCCCTGGCAAATAGRATAGGTCCCTATCTCTTCCTTTCTACCTGGGCTGGAAATAAAAAGAGTAAGACAGTAGGTTTACAGTGTCTTGATGACCCCATCCAGTCTGTTCAGAGTCACACGATCATCGTACCAACCCCTGTGTGGAAGCTGCAGATTATGTTTCTATTTGCAGTGACTCCTGATGGCACTACCAACATTTTCTATGCAGCATATGACCTAGTAGAGTCCTCTCAGGCAGCAGACTGCACTAGCAGAGAAGAGGATCTCTGTCCCTATTGGTGGCATAGATAATGTTTGAACAGAGAGGTGCAGCTTCTTTAAAACCACTGTGCCTTGGACCTGGGTCACATTTTGTGAGTAAGTTTCCGACCACTTGTATTGAAGGTAAAGTGCAGCTTCTCCTGCATCTTTAAAAAGACAAGAGTGAATCATCACCACATGAGCTCTTTGACAGACTGTAGGGGCTTTTCTTAAAGAGGACTTTGGGCTCTAGCTTCCAAATAGACACYCTCTAAAAGACCTTTATTGGGACTGCTCATCTCTGGATGACAGTGAAGGTTGGAAAAGCATCCAGATGCTTGGCAAATTCAACAGACTGCATGGAGAGAACCCTSAGCTCTGAAAGGGTCGAGTTGATCTAATACCTCATGATAATTAGGAGTGACCTACCTATGGTTATACACTCTCGTTGCAGCTTACATCCCTAGAGATTTTGGAGATCCAGGAGAAAAATGCTGAGTTCTTCATCTTAGAGCAGTTTTCTTCAAGCATAACAGAGGGAAAAAGAGAGAGGAGCAGGAAGAAAGCTGTATCTCTTGCCAAAATGAAACCTCATCCGTCCTCTGAGTGCACATTCCTAACTTGCTTTCTTYGCCTAAATCTCCCTTTACATCACATGAAAAGTGAAAACTCTGAGATCTGGATGCAGTCCCAGGCATCAGGGAACTCCACTTGTAGGTACTTAAGTCGTACACTGAATTAATTCAACAAGAGTCAATAGTGCAAAAAATCTCAGTGCCCAATAACCACAGGTCAAACCACAGTAAACAGATCTGAGCTCTGCTGCACTTTCCTAATGACCCTCTGGCTAAGTTAAATTTTCTTCTTCATTGCTCAAAGAYGGTGACTAATGCAGAGAAAGTGATRTATCTTGGCGTGTGGGAAACCCTTTGGAAATCCCCCGAGAAATGGGTATTTCATTGTGCAAGTGAAAACCATTTTCACCACCATTTGAAAGTACGCCTTTGTGTCAAACTGATCTCATGAAAACAGATGTTACAAATAGATAATTCRACCTTTTAGTAACTCAGTCATTTAACATTTTTATTATTGTTATTAATAATGTTGGGATCATTGTTAATCCAGGATCTTACTTACTTTTGAGCCATTAGGATTAACTCAGGCTGGAATTCCTTTTTTTTTTTTTTTTTTTAATGTGTTAAATGGTAGTTGTTGCACTCAGACAAATCCTAATGGACAAGCCATAAGAGGTGAGTTCCAGTGCCCTCACAAGTGCAATTACTATGGAAAAGACTGGAGACCTTAATGGGATCAAGAAGCAGTGTGTGAAAGTGGAAGAGAGGATTTTGAAAACAACATATTATTTCAGCATGACTCATCAAAATGCACAATTTAGAGCTAATCAATAGTGGTAATTACAACTCCTTACTGATCTAACCAATATCAGATGGTAATACTRTATAAATATCCATGTTATTTGAATGGATTGTTATTAGTATTCACAGCTGTATTAATTTTTATAGTGACATAATGGTCAAAATCCTCTTCATCCATGCGTGGCATATTAAAATTTTTGTTTTGGTACAAAGAGATCTGCTCCATCCATCTTAGCATAATTCAGCTGATGATGAATTTTCTGATTACTTAACCCTAAAGAATTATTCCCGCTAAACTGCCATTTTCTCTCACCCAGTCACAATCTGCAATTCAGAATAGCAGGACAAGCACAGGGAGGTGTCAAGCATTTATAATTTGACTTCAGTGAAAGTTACAGATGCTTGATACTTTTCAGGTCATGAACCACCGTCTGCTTCTCCAGCTCCTGGAACACTGATGCTGTCCATTGTAATTTGAGCTCACTTTYAAATCATGGGCTTGATTGTCAAGTGCTGGAGTTAATGGCTGTCTTGCCGTTCATCCCACATGGSCAAGAGAGAGCTGCATGCAMAGCATAACAGAAATTTATTTTRCATKATTTCATTGAGKATTACRTGAGGGAACTAAGTAATAATACAACAGATTTTRTACACAAGTCATGAAACTAATTTGCCAATAGCATGTGGCTGCACTTCATGTCCAGCTCCCAGAGATTCAGAAAAACTCTTGTGGTAAGATTTGGTCAGGCTTTGCCAAGATCAAAGATTCAGGTAAAACAACAAAGTATTCATTTACCAACAAAAACAAACAAACAAACAAACAAACAAACAAACAAACAAACAATTTCTGTAAATAATAACTTAGTTGGATTATTCAGTAAAACTATCAATTTTAAAAATACAAAATTTTGGCTTAAAAATCAGGTTAAAATCTAAAAGGAGATAAATATATAAATAAATTATTGCAGTGTTCACGTACAGCAGTGTGTTTCTGTGCCTAGAGAGTAGATGGTGTTTTGGAGAGGGTCACATGAATTTCAAATATTTCTCTATAGGCTATATACTATTTTCTGTATACATTATATATATATACATATATACAGAAAATGTATATATATACATTATATATATATATAATGTATACACATAGTATACATTTCTGATATGAATCTTTTTGGCAAAAATAGAGTTGCATTGATGTTTCAGCAAGGGTAAGATTTGATGCACCACTGTTTCCCAGCTGATCTGTATTTGCACAGCAGTTCTGAAACTTCCCCAAATGGGCTGACCATCCAAGGAGTGGAGTCTGTGAGTCCCCCTGAAGAGGCACTGAGCACATTGTGATTGCACAAAATTGCACAAAATCTTGTAATTCCAGTGAAACTGAAGCTTCATGCAAAAAAAAAAAAAAGATGTGACTGAGAAAATGTCGACATCTGGTAGCCATAAACCATTGTGCTCTGCAAAGTAGAGATATGAAGCAGAAGGAGAAAGGTAAATTAAGTGTCTTGCATGATGCTACATATGAAAAATAGTTCCATTAAAAGTTGAGCGTTAAAGAAATCTCTGTAGTGACAAAGTCTCAGAGGTGACAGAGACAATGTACAACCATCAAGACCACTGCAAGTTCACAGCTCGTTATTTGTTGTATTTTTGGAAGGATTTTGATCTTGAGAGATCTTCATCACTTATAAATGAACTAGTCATTAGTAGTCTTCTATGTATCTCCAGAGAGCTATCACAGCTCTCATTAACTGCTGTATCTAAACAACTGAAATCTCCTSTTGCACTGGCACGTGATTCAAATCTGAATCCTTACCCACTACCATGTCCTATCTCACAAAAGCAGAATAAAGCCTGAATAAATTAGGGTAAACCACAAAACTTTCCAGGATGTATACAAGATATATTGAACTTCACYGTTCAGACTCAAAGATTCCTTCAAGAAAATAAGGCAAAAAGTAAAGGACCRSCACAAATTTTTCTTCTGAACTGACAGAACTGGGTTTTTTCCACAAATTGTTGGTGATCTAGTTTATATCAGTCATTTGTTAGCTACGAATGTGATCATTTATCAGAAAAGAGAACWGTAACAAGAAAAGTTTTATACAAAACCAGTGAGGACAACTATGGAATTCTATCAAGAAAAGCAGCTGTGTTGCTTATTTGCTCTTTGCCACAGTTTCCTAGAGGAAAAAAAAATCCAGAAATTAGTTTTCACCTAATTCTTAGTTTCCACATTGCCTTTTGCATGATTCTTTGCCCTAGAGTGTGTGAAAACACTATATGTACTTAATAAATGAAATAATTTTGCTTCTCTCAGTCTTACTATTATTCTTTATTTTAGTTAGAAATATAAACCATATGAATACTGAGTTAGAGAACAGGTCCAGCCTGCTGAGTCCTGTCTGCAACRGTGGCCAGTAGCTGCTATTTATAGAGAGGTATAAAATCAAACTAAGGTCCAACAGTGTTTTCTCTCACACACATTCCCAGTTTCCTGCAAAAATGTAATGTGTTACTTCATACCCATGTTTTTGCCCAATTTCTTCCCTCCCTGCTAASGTGAAGGATTTTATGAAGCACTATAACTACACAATCACTGTCCTCTTTTATGGGCACAGACAACATTTCCCCCCACCCCCTTCTTTTATGACATTTATGGTCTTTGCCTGCCAAGATACTTTTATGGTGGCGGAAACGATTGCCTCACTCTTGATAAAGTCTGGAGTATCCCTTGGTGCTCTGTATAACTTGTCACAGTGCTCTCAACAACAGCTCCTTGTGTGCTCCTGAGTGCCTGACACTTGTACCAACTCCCCTGATGTGCTTCCTGACATGGGCAGAGAATATTCTCCTTTACAGCATCTCCCACACAGGGCTCTGCACCCGTTCTTTCCAACATCTGCTCTTGCTCCCTTCACTTGTCTTAACTCCTGGGCTTTTGCCTCTGGAGACAATGAAAATTTTTGTGTTTGTTTTGCACAGCAGTTACTCAAACAATTTAAAGAAAAACATTTCCTTTGCTGCCTCACAGTTCTGTTGAGAGTGTTGTGTGCAGGGTGTATCCCCAGCCCTTTTTTAAATGTAACCAGAAACAGGCAAGTTTACCTCACAGTATCTTGCACAGAGCAGCCTGCATTGTTGCAAACTCTTGGTTTTCCATTCAGCACAGCCTTGTTGCCTGGTTCATCTGCATTTCCAGCTCACTGAGGATTACAAGCATACTTTCTGTACTGAAATGTGGGACCTAAAGGCAATAAAAGACCAGGCAATGGAATAAAATTGATTCTTCTTCAGAGATCTAAATGGGAAAGAATTATTGAAGGTACTTTTAGGGCCCCTTGCTGAATCATCAAACTATTTTGCAGTGGTAATTGAGACAGCATATAAATACTGCATAGATATCTCTTCAGGCCCTCTTCATAGAGCAGTTGTATTCCATTAAAGTGTTTTTCTTGTACAGGTTAATCTCTCAAAATAAAAGTGGAAAATACAGCAACAAAACAAGATGATATTTTCACTACTCAATAAACCTCTCTTCCCTTGTCTGTAAATAAATGATTCCCAGAGGCACCCTCTCCAGGGCTCCTGAAAACTCAAAAGGGCAAGGAAAGGAATTAAAAAATATCACAGACTGATCTTCATAGTGCTTATTCAAACAAACAAACAATCAAACAAACAAACCAGCACATCAAAGGCTGTGCTGCTTTATCCTGCATTTACATGGTATGAAAGTTAAATCAGATTTGGATCCAGTCTGCCTGTGGGAGAGAATATTCCTTGTACTCCCATTGATTGACATAAAGGTGAAAACAACCTCCCCATTGATATGAAGCAGGAAAGCTGAGGGCTTTTTGAAAATGAGAATGACAAATCAGGCTTAATGATCAGGACAAATCCTAAGTGTAAAGAAGGCACAGAATAAGTGCATTATCACCCACTGTAATTTTTTGCACATCCCTCATTTTCTTTTTTTCTTGTCCTGTGATTTTTTTATTCCCAGTTCCAGAACTCTATCTACAGCAACTGAATAGCATCTGATTTATTTTGGATACTAAGACAGTGTAACTACCAGTGACAAAAATACATTTTCATTGCAGCTGCACACATGGGAAAGTATTTCAACACTCAGAGTTGGATTGATTTCACATTATATGTYAAAAAATACAAACGTCTCTCCTAAGGGAAGTGAAATCCTGCAGTTTAATGGCTAGATTCCAGGGTGCTTAGATAAATTGCTTTTATTCATAATATATCTAATTATATACATTATCTCTTATTCTGTTTTGACACCTTTGTCCTTCTCTTCCTGTCCCAAACTGGTGTACTGCATATTTTTCCAGACAACTGTTTCTTGTTCAAGAAGTTCTTCATGGCCCTTGCATTTCCTCTCAAAAAGTGTTTGAAGGAGTTCATAAAAATGCTTTGGGATATTTGAGGGATGAGAGGAACTATCTAAATCTTAGTTCTTATTAAAAGAGCCCTGAATGAGTTGTCTAGAGTATGTGRTTTGGATCTTTATTGTAAATCATAGAAACCTGCATTACTGGTCTGCTTGACTGTAGATGAACCAAGTGTTGGATGACACCTTGTATTTCACCAGCTGCTTTCCTGCAATTTTTCAAAGAAAGTAACACAATATATGGTCCACCTGCTGTGAGAACATCTGAAATAGCACAGACAGTAAAAAGCCTCTGAGTAAAGTTCTTCCAGAGAGTGTTTTGTTGATATGCTTTATGGCATATACATAGACCTTACATATAACATATACATATTATATACCTTACTCAGTTTTCAGGCAGTATCTCCAGTTTCCCATGAAAAAGAACCATGCTTTATATCACTATTAATTTTTTATGTGAATGAAAATTCAATGAGACTAGTATTTTAAAATGTTCTTTTCCTTTTTTGTTTTAGGCTTCTAGATTTTTTTTTAATTTTAATTTAGGTTTCCACAAAGGATCAAACAGCCCATTATTAACTCACTGAGATCAAATACAAATTTAGGTCCAGCAAGAGTCCTAACAAAGGRTGAATTTTGGATCCTTCACCTATGYAAATAAATTGTCAGATGTTGGTGGAACTAATTACGAGAGYATTGCTTTCTGCTTTCATCAGGACATCAAGGCCTCATTGAAGCATGGTCAATACACACCACTGTCTCCCAATAACATTTTTATTTCAGATCTTGATTTAAAAAGTAGTGTCCTCTTTGAAGAGTGTGAATGAACTTTATAAGAATTAATTCCTGTACTGACCTGGAAGGGGGCTACAGCCAGTTGCAGGAAGGCTTGGTGGTTCATCTTRCAGATCYTCATCAGCCACATTTTTCACAACCCACACAATTTCCATCATTAAATTCAGCTCAATTCCCTACAAGCACTCTGTGTCTTTGATTCATACTCAGTTCCTTCACACCCACAAAGCAGACACTAATTGTGCTGTATGTACACAGTGGAATGGGACCTTAAGGGATAGGTCTTTAGTAACTCTTATGACACCTTTCTAGTTAGTGCAGTGTAGCAGGATCCTATTTAAGATTGCTTTGTTTAATTATTTAAGAGCCATTATGGTAACTGGATATACTCTAACTGTAATTTATTAACTCATACAGCTTGAATTATCCAAGTCTCTACATCCACTTCACAGAAYTACAGAGGAACTAGAATAAGATAATGGTATTGAAACACTACAGAATATTCCCTCTGCTGAGAAGTAGGGAAGCTCTCTTATCTCTCATAGCAAAGGGGTTCATAAGCTTTTTCAAASTATGCACTAAAACTACAAGAATCATTTTATACTAGCAGCAGATGTTCCTATAGACTCTATTAAGAAAATGTGTGCATTTTTCTATATGTGTATGTATAAGTAAATACTTACACATATATATGCATACATAGATGTCTTCAATCTAGTACTACAATTTTTTTCCCTTTTTTTTGTGTAAAATATGATACTGCATCAATCTGTTCATTCCTCTTTCTCTGTTCTTCTGAATATCCTTCTCCATACTCTGTTCCTTGTCTCTTTGTACTTTGTGCTTTCTTCTTGTCTCCACATTTTATCTAAGTTTGGATGTTGTGTTAGAACTGTAAACACTGCCCATTCGCCTTCATCCTCTTCACCACGATCCTCTGAGCACACTGCTTGTCTGCCTTCTGCCTGCYTGCATGGGACATCCTTTTCCTCTGGAAAATGACAGCTCTGAGAGCATCACCTCGAGAGTGCTCCGATATAGAGTCTGCTCTTGCCATCAGCAGCTGCATTCTCTTCTTGCCATGTGGGCACTTTTGAGCAGAGCTGTCATTTGCAAAAAAAGAAYAGAGACACATGGAGCAGCAGACAATGGAAAAAACATCTAGACTAAATCATGTGATCAGCCCTGAAAGCTATAGCAGGTACTGACAGATCAGCTCAGTGTCATAAATTAATTGGGAASTGCTTAGAAAGGCAAAACTTCAGCTCTCCAGGTTCTTATTTACATCAGTCTCTTCCACAGAATATTGCTTGAGTTTCAGCATGTATCTTAACCTGAGATGCTTCCCACAATTCTGCTGTGCTCCAGACAACAGSTCATAAACATCAGGAACGTGGAGCAGAGCCATTATCAGTCCTGTATTCTGGGCTGCAGCATCCCTGCTGTTCAAATATACTGGCATAGGACAGAAAACTGATAACAGTAATTCTACAGAGGTTTTGAGCCAGGAGAAGAGGATTGTTAACAATTACTGCCTTGGAGGCTCACATGTTCTAAAGCAAAAAGGGGGAAAAAAATCATAATTTACCTAGACTGACCATTTTTGCAATAAAAAAATAATTTGCTCTAAATTAAGAGCCTGCCAAAACTGAAAAGTTAGACAGTCATGCCTGAGAAAGATTATTAACAGATACAGAATGCTTTCCTGTGTAATCACTAATGCACAATATCCTTCTTGCACTTAACCTTTATGTGCTACCAAAGGACAGCATCAAGATTGTCCTTCCAGCACACGCCTGTTACTGAAAGCTTTTAATATCCTCCTTCCATCTCCATCAAAGGCAAGATATCAGGAACATAGAAAGATTTAACCACTTATTAAACAGCACTATCACGTCAGGCAATATGTTCTTTTCTACAGGGCACTGGTGAATTGAATGTGCAAGAGAGACAAAGTGTCTAACAAAGAGAAAGCTGCTGCAGGACAAGCATTGCCTCCCCTCTCCCAAGCAACTTGACTAGCAAGGCAATTTTACGGAGTTCAAACCAGAGCAAGCCAACGACAGCAAATGAGGCAATGGAAAATCACAGAATAAAGGTGTGGAAAGAGACTTGAGGACATGAAACATTTGGTTTTTGTTTGGGTTTTTGTTTGATTGTTTGGGGATTTTGTTTGTTTAGTTACACTTTTATAGGTTTGTTTGTGGTTTCAGTTGTATTTTTTGTTTTTAAATATTATATCAATAGTAAACAAAAACTTCATAGAATCATGGATTGATCAAACAGTTTGGGTTGGAAGRGACCTTAAAGATCATCCAGTTCCATGGGTAAGGATGCCACACACTAAATCAGGTTACTTAGGGCTCCATTTAAACATGCTTGAGCCCCATAAAAAGTTGCTTGTTGGATCCAACTTAGGATCATCAATTGCTTCGATCACCTGGCTCAAGATGAACTTGACTCTCCCTTCCTCTTTTTCTGCACTGTGGACTTGGAAAACCAGGTCCCACYGTCATGTTTCCCATAACCTTTGCCCAAACACGGTGCACACCTGACTGGGTACAGAACACAGCTGAAAACCAGGCGCTGAGGCAGTCACTGCTATCACAGAATATCCTGAGCTGGAAGGGGCCAACAATGATTATTGAGTCCAACTCCTGGCCTTGCACAGGACACCTCAAGAGTCCCCTGTGTGCCTGAGAGCATTTTCCAAGTGATCATTGAACTCTGCCAGGCTTGGTTCTGTGACCACTTCCCTGTGGAGCCTGTTCCAGTGCCCAACCACCCTCTGGGGGAAGAACATTTTCCCAATATCCAACCTAAACCTCCCCTGGCACAGCTTCAGGCCATTCCCTGGGGTCCTGTCACTGATCACCTGAGAGAAGAGGTCTGTCTCTGCCCTTCCTTTTCCCCTTGTGAGAAAGTTGGAACTGGAATGAGGTGTCCCCTCAGTCTCCTCCAGGCTGAACAGACTGAGTGACCTCAGCCACTGCTTGTATGGATTCCCCTCAAGACCCTTTGCCATTTTTGGGTACTCTGAAATAGCTTTATATCCTTTTATGCTTAAGAACATGAAATAAATATCATTATATGACGACAGGTGCTTAACACTGTGGGAAAGCTGTCATCAGGGAGGGTTCCAGTGAAAGAAAACACAACAAAGAGCTCTCCCCTGGCAATATTCACACAACTCGATTGCACAGCACAGATGCGCACACACACTGACATAGAGAGGTCAGAATGAGCCTGTATCCAGCTTAACTACCCACAGCTTCAGCATATTGACACCTGCACTATCTGAGGACACAAAACAGTGCAAACAGTCCAGGACTCCTACATTCCTATGCTGGTAACTCTCATCTATCTCTGAAACTGCTGCTGATACAGATTCACACCACCTCACATTTGTTTCCTGTCTTTAAAACTGTGTTTAAATCCATAATTGCCAGTTGATGAATAGTCATGAGTCATACAGACAAAAGCCACCAGCAACTCCAGGCTCTTCAGTTACTGAAAACCAACCTGAGATGCGTTACAACCTACAACACCTCTCCCCACCTTGCAAACCTCTCTGCTAATTGGAGGACACAGGGACTTGGCCATACTTTTGGACAGAATTCCACCCAGGAAAAAAAAAAAAATGCAGCCAGTAATGTATGGGTGCATGGCAGCCATGAGTTTTAGACTTCCATGTTCAAAATGGTTACCTAAAATCTGGAACTATTTAAGACAAATGTTGCCTGTAAATATGTATTCAGGGCAGGCACTTTCTCATGGTTGTATGAGATGCCAGCTGCAGCACTAAAGTCAGAAAGAAAACATCAAAGCAACCCCCAAAACTACACCCCCAAAGTGAAATACACTTTCATTTCAATGGAAAACAAAAGTATTAATATTAAAAAAATCAGAATTAATTATCTTGTTYATTTCACTTTCAAAAAAGGGGAATTTTTTTTCAGTCAGCAAAACAGCCATTTAATTAGGCTTTGCAATTCAGACACAATTGAATAAAATACATGGGAAAAAGGCATAACTGCCTCAACTCATTATRCACTATTGTTTGAACAAATACAGCTTGCCCCCTTAGCCCCTTCACAGTGACTTTCCACAAATCATCTCTCTGAGGGCTGAGGGATTGAGAGGGCTTTGTGCAGACAGGTCAAGGGCACCTATGTGTTCTTGGAGAGTCATAAGCAACACAAAAAATCTAGTGCACGTAATTAGGCTGAAGGATACAGACTCATTAAATCATTTCCACCAAACAATGAGGAGTTTCCAGCAAACAAAATGCTCAGCATGCTGCAAAAGGAATTGCTCTGGATGCAAATTTGACTTGAGGAATAGAAAGCTTTATGAATCTTCCTTCAGAACCTTGCCAAGGCAGAATGAGAAGAAAACAGTGTATTGAAGTTTCCAGTCTGAGTCTCAGTTTCTGCGACTGTAGTAAAGCAATCACATGAAAAATTCAGAAAAAGGCATCCTGCAAAGCAGGTAGGGAGGCGACTGCAGCTTGTTGAACACAATTAAAAGGAGGCTACTTGTGCGYACTTCACATTCAAAATACAGAAGAAACAATACGATTCATTTCAGCCGAAAATCAGCTGTAAAACGTGAAGGCGTCGGGGATGCATGAGGGAGGGAGCCACCGGGAGGCACTATTGCCACTCAGCAAGTGCGTGATCAAAGCCTCTCCTGCGGCTGCAGGTCCCCGGCCAGCAGCGATGCAGCCTCGTGTGCAGGTCACCGTATGAACGACAGCGTCACTGTGCAGGAAATACACTTATTTTTGTGCATTTTTGTGCTGGTGCATTTTTGTGCTGATGCATTTTTACCTGCCTTGAATGGTGCTGAAAATGTTTGCAATAAAAGTGGTGTGCAACTATTTTTATTTACCAGAAACTAAAGTGGTTGTGGGTTTGTTTGTTTGTTCGATTTATTGTATGGCATAATCTAACTTTATCCTGAATAAAAAAAAGAGGGCTGTCATGAACAAGACCAAATCTTAAAAGATTATGAAGGAACTTCTTTGGAAATTAGAAATCTAGGAATGTCTGCAGAATGAATACTTACCTTTCAAAACTGCAAATTGCTATGCAAAAAAGGAATATTAAAGCAATGATAATATGACTCTCCTTGCAGTTGAAAAAACCCTTTAATTTTGTGTTTTATTAATTTTATACTGTATCAGGCACTTTGATTTTAATCTCAGAATAAAATAACAAAGCTGAGTGSAGTACAGATGAAAAATCAGAAACCATAGAAGCCTAAGATATCCTGTACTTATACTGACACTCATCAGAAGAAATGTCCACAAAAYCCAACTTCTTTTTTCTTCCAGGCACAACTAAGTAAAATCTTTTTCTTTTCATGTAATTAACAATTCTTTGGCAATTTGAAGTATATTGTACATCTTTTAAAACTCTGCACTCAAATATTTTGAAGGAACTTAATAAAAAGATTTGACTCTCACTTATGAAGTGTCACAGTCAGAGAAGGGTTTACCTAGTATTCTTGTCTTATGCATTTACTGCATTTTTAAATTGCCATAAGCTAGAAAAATGCAGCTTAAGATTTTTTCATTTTATAATGAAAATAGCATATGASAAATTCCATTTAAAATAATGCTTTATGGTATCTATTGATTCATGTGTACAAGAGTCTAATTCCTGAAGCAGATAATACATATAATATTTCCCTTTCCCTTTCCTGTTATCCACAATATTTCTGATGCAAGATATTTTCCCCTCAAGGAAGAAACACACCTTTAAATTATTGATAAATGTGATATCAGCTGCCTTTGACTGCCCAACAACAATTAACACAGAAAGATMAGCTGATAGCATTAAGGATAGAAATACAATACAAAGAACCCAAAGTGAACAATTTTAAGGCACATTATACTTTGAATTATTTAATTCACCACACAGAATTTACTCAGAGAAACACAATGCACATCTCAATTGAAACCCCTCCTTAGTGCAGAGTTTAATGTTAAAGTGGGTATGGTAAGTTAATCCATGGGAATATCAGATTTGCCTGTGCCAAGAGCGTGTGCTCAGGCAGCTGGAAACAGCTGGCTTTAAGTTGCTTCTACTCAAAGGTAGAAGAATGAAAATCASCTCCAGGTTTGATAGCTGTGCTCCTGTGAGAGTGTGTCACCTGAGATGATGGTTATGAGCAGAAACTGGAGTCAATGGCACTAAACAGTTTTGATTTCTGGCACAGCCACACACCTGGCTCGTGCTCAGCTGTGTGACAGCTCAGCAGAGTTAGCCCAGGTCAGGTAATGACGGGCACCAGAGGAAGGTGGTTTGCTCCACTGAAAGCTAATTGCTGCTCTGTCATRGCTTACCTCTGGACAATTTTCTGTGCCTCRGATCTTCATCTCCAAAAGATTAATTCTCTAATTACCACAGTATTGTGCAGATAATTCAATTTATAACTGCCATGCTCTTCAATACTGTTGTAATGAGGCTCATATAAAATACTTCAGAGAGGTCCTTAGAGCTAYCCACTACATAAGCTGGACAAGCAGAAGTTACAGGCCTCAGGCACAAGATAACCAGCAGCTTCAAGAAGAGCAAAAATATCTGCTTATTTCAGGTACTTATTTAGTTCTTATTGCTTGACAAGGGAAACAAAGAGCAATCATTTAGTTCTAATCCAGAGAGAGAGAGAAAAAAAAAAAAAGCTAAGTTCAAAAATGGATTCACTGAAGAGTGGTCAGGCATTGGAACAGGATGCCCAGAGAAATGGTGGAATCATCATCCCTGGAAGTGTATAAAAGACATTTAAATGTGGCACTTGGGGACATGGTTTAGTGCTGGACTTGCCAGTGCTGGGTTAATGGTTGAACTTGATGATCTTAGAGGTCTTTTCTCATCTTCAGAATTCTATGTTCTATGATAATATTCTGCCTGTTTTCTTCTACATTTATTAAATTCTACAAATTTATTAAAAACACTTGAGAAATTATAGTCAAGTTTAAATGTGGGATTCAGACCCACTTGTCTTTATGGGAGATTCCAACATCCCAGACAAAACTGGCAATATCACCCTGCTGTGACAAACTGACAGATCTTGAAAATTCTTGAAGTTTGTAGGAGATAGCTTCTTGTCACAGGTACTCAGTGAACCAACCAGGAAAGATGCCCTCCTRGATCTGCTGTTTGTGAAYAGAGAAGGATTCATGWGGCATGTGATGGTAAGTGGCTGTCCTGACCACAGAGATCACAACGTGGTTGTGTTTAAAATTTTCAGTGCAATGAGAAAAAGAGACAGGAAATTTGCTACCCTGAACTTCAGGTGAGCAAACTTAAAGCTATTCACAAGCTATTCAGCAGATTTCCCAAGAATCTGCTTTTGAGGGCTTGGAAGTCCTCAAGCACTCATCAGTCTTTAAGAAAAACCTTTTGGAAGCACAGGAATTCCAGCACAGCAATTCCACTGTGTCTTAAATCAAGAAAGTGGAAARGAAATCCAGCTTGGCTGAACAGGGAACTCCTTGTGGGGCTCAGGAGGGAAAATAAATGGTATGATCTTGCAA
Source organism: Alauda arvensis (assembly GCA_902810485.1). NCBI lineage: Eukaryota > Metazoa > Chordata > Aves > Passeriformes > Alaudidae > Alauda > Alauda arvensis. The sequence goes on from CADDXX010000324.1 coordinate 726,903, forward strand.
ATGAGCTCAAGCTTTTCAGGAAGAATACAGAGAATTGGATACTCTCCATCACAGCATCTTCTGGAGAAGTTGTCCAGCAATGGAAAGATCAGATACACGGAGCACTGGGTGAAGAATTGGCTGAAGGACAGAGTTCCAAAAGTYGTCACCAATGGTGTTCCTCTGTTTTTTTTTCTAGGGCCAGCCTTGTTCAGTATATTTATCAACAACCTGGATTCAGGATTTGGATGCACCATTATCAAGTTTGCTGAGGATACCAAAATGGGAGATGTGGTTTGCGTTTTTGAGAGACAAAAGGCCTTACAGAGGAAACTAGACAGATAGAGGAATTGGGTTATGATGTACAGGATGAAATTCAAAAGGYGAAACTCTGGATTCTGTACCTAGGCTGGAGTAATACCCAGCAAAAGACTAAACAGGGAGAGCAGTGGCTGTAGGTTAGCCCTGCAGACAAGGATCAGCTCACCAGGAGCTGGCAGTGAGCCCTGGCAGCCCAGAGGGCCAATGCCATCCTGGAGTGCATTAAACACAGCATGAGCAGCAGGAAAAAGAGAGCAATTGCTCAGCAATTGCTCAGCAATTTGCTCAGCATTGGAGCCCTGAGTGCAGGGCTGGGACCCACCTTCAGGAAGCTTCATGACTGTATCCAGAGGGAAACAAAGATGGTGATGGGGCTGGAAGTCATGTCCTGTGAGGAGCACCTGAGGGCTTTGGGCTTGTCTGGTTTGGAGGAGACTGAGGGGTAATCTCATTGCTCTGTAACAGCTTCCTGAGGGGGGAAGGGGAGAGGGAGGTGCTGAGCTCTTCTCCGTGGGATCCAGTGATAGAACATGTTGGAATGGTTCAAAACCATTCTTGGGAGGTTTAGACTGGGCATTAGGAAGCATTTCTTCACTGAGRGGGTGGTCAAACAGTGGAAGAGGCTTTCTAGAGATGTGGTCAATGCTCCAGGCCTGTCAGTGTTTAAGGGCATTTGGGCAATTTGGGCCCTTAAAACACTTTAACTTTTGGTCATCCCTGAACTGGTCAGGCWGTTGGATTAGATGATCTTATAAATCCCCTCCAACAGAAATAGTCTATTCTGTTTAGTTCTATTCTTGTGATTCACAGACAGTGATTAAAAATCAGCTCTGCCCCCACAGTGCTGAGTCCCCCCGAGTTTGCTCAGGAACCTGTGAGGAGCTGTGTGTGTGTTTTCATCCCAGTGCTAATGAGAATTAACAATAATACAGAATCCATTTTAAAAGCTGCCATTTCCAACGCTGATGTCAGAGATAACCTGCAGGCAGGAAACAGTTTCATTTGTTTTATTAAACAATTTAGTTGTTCACTTAGCCTRAGCCTTCTGGGGTTATGGGTAACCAGAAGAGATTTCTTGAACCAGTTGCACCCAGTACATCATCAGAGAGCATTTAGAAGATTATATTTCCATTGTTGTTATTAAAAATTAAGCCATTCAGGGCAGATAGTTCCAGAAAAATCTKAAAGTTGACCAAATGAAACTCATGTACCTTCATTATTTGGAAGATTAATTTGTACAGGACTGAGGATTCTTTGTCCTTTTTCTTTTTCCCTAAAGGATAATATTGTTTCTACAAGCTGGTGGGAGTAGAAAGCTATAAACAACTGCTGATGGGTTGTGAACTGAATAGAATAGCAGTCACAATTAATAACTTAGTAATATTCACTACAATGTCATGACCTGGCAGAAACTTTCATCTATAATTAATTATAGTCTTCATTTTGTATAGGCCTTTTTTTTTGGGTTTTTTTTTTTTTTTTTTTGGAAAAAAGAATGAGAGTATTTGTGCTTAACTATTTAACTGCTAACAAGAGTCTAATTTCATTAACAGTGAAATTTTGGGCTTGATTTGCAACAACAAAAACTCAGATGCATAAGCCCTGAAACTCACTAAATAATACCTTAAAACTAACTAAAGCTTTTCTTGTTTTTACCAAGATACAAAATCAGATTTTTTTTTCATATAAAAACAAGTTAAGAAAATATGCACTTGCATACACTTATTRTTTGGAAATTGCTGTCCATTTTTTCCACATCAATAATGTAGAAGCTGAAAGAGCTAAAAGATAGGCTTGGAGGACATTTGTTTTAAAATTTACTCCATGGAGATTTCCTGGATTCCTATGCTTTTATATGGGAAAGGGCAAACAAAAACAATGTTGAAAACTAGGTTATATAAATAGAGCATGCAACTAGTTATGTACTATAAATCATGCAGATGAGTATTTTTAACTGGGGGAAGGACACACAAGAACAATGAAGAAATATAGATGCTCCTAAAYTCCAAGGTGATGATATTCTGTTRTTTTGGACACACCAGAAATGCACAYAGACATTGATCTTGCTTCTCAAAGAGAACTGAGAAACGAGGGAAGACCTCCCAAGGAGTTCCCTTAGGTTCCTTAAGTTTAACAAAATCAAAAGTACTCCTCAGTACAATGCTTTTTTCTCACATCTTTCCTCAAATAAGTTTAGTTCAATTTGGATGCTTTGGAGTTTCTCTTATAATAAACAGGGCTCTGAGGACTTCTCTGTAAATGCTTTTCCTGTTTATTTATGTCATTTTTATCAAAACAAACTCTTATCTCAATCGCAACATCTTATCTCCCTCCAAAAACTCCATAAACCCAAATATTATTAATTTGGAGATGCTGAGATATGTTTAAGTCGCTGCTTCTCTTAATCTTTAAATCTGTAGAACAAATGGAATAGGAAAGTTTACATTCCTGCAGAATTGATGGTGAGATTTTTTTTTACATTCATTATATACTCAGAAAACTGATTCTCTGGCTGTTTAAGTTAATTTCATAACTAAGTTATCTGCAGGATTTAGAAATAGTCATGCACAATTAAAAAGAAAAGTGCAAAAACTACCCCAAAAAAACTGAGGATATTTTTATGGTAGCTCCATTCTTTACACAAATATGGCTTTTTTTCCCCAAACAGATGTAATTCAGTCTTCTTTCTCTCACAGCCCAAAGCATGAGCTCTGTCAGGATGCAGAAAATATGTAGAGCAGTGCCTAAGACTCAGACACCCGGTCTGGAAGATTCTTCTGAGAACAGTCAGGAGACATACTCAGGACAGAAGCTGCCAAAATAACTTGTAACTTTTTTCTTTATGAAAACTTTGCTGCAGCAGTATCTGCCATTATATTAGCCCAGAAGCTGCAGTATTTACCCAGACACTGATGACAAACAACATGCTTCGGGAATATCTTCCTCTCTTGGAAAGCTACCCTSGTCAGCAATTCACTCTTTCACATCCATTCTCCTCTTGCCATGTGAATCTTTCCTCCTTTTCAACACAGGCAAAGACTTCAAATGTACCCACAGGCTGCTGTGTTTTGCATTCAAAAGACACTGGATTTAAAGAAGAAATAATCTTGAGGGCAAGTTGAGAGTCTAGGACTCCACACTCTAAATTCAAGGCATTAAGCACTGGTGTCAAAGGATTTCTGATTGAGTGTTAAACCCAGAAGGTTATTTTGCACAAGAGCATCACAATGATTTTAGCACCAAATGTTTTCCATTTTTTTAGATTATACATCATGCCTCACAACTGGTTTTGACTCTGGACTCTGAGAAGGTTATCTAGAATGTCCTTAACAGGACTCTGTATGGTGYCTAAATTGCAGAAAGGACAGAAAAAATGGACTTCTCCCACACACCTCAGAATTTTCCACTGGAAACTGCTGAGGCACCAGCAGTGCCCTGGTGAATCTGCTTGTCTCCTCAAGGGAACTAGTTTTTCCTGGAGCATTGCAGAGAAGGCATATGGTAGACTCTGGCTTCCATTTCTTGGGACCAGCCACCTTAAAAAAAAAAAAAATTGCAAAAAATCACTGCAGTCCTTTATCCATCTGTCTTTAGTGTGCTGGYGTGAGACAATTTCACTCCAAGTTGTTCATACCTAAGAAGTCTTACTTAACTGAAGTACTGCCATAGAAAATAGCTGAGCAGATCAGCTCTTCTTGGAAGATAACTTTGCTCCCTGAAGCAGATGATAGTCCTCCACAGACTTACACTATCTTGAAAAAAGCAGGAAGACACAGAAGGTTCATTTCAGCTAAAATTTTGGTGGCTCTCTGTTCCCATTATAAATGAGCTCATTAGAGTCCATCATAAGAGGCCTTCACRTATGTTTGAAGTTAAACACCTACACAACCTTTTGCACAACAAGGTCATAGCCATTTCCAGTTATGCTGGTACTTATTTTTATATGCTCTCATCCTAGTTTGTTTATAAGAGGTTACCACAGAACTGTAATGTCATTAATTACTACCCAGACATGCAAACCTTGGTGGAGAACTTCAATCTCTACAGAAAAAAATATGGCTAAGCCAAAGAGGAACAAATATTTACATTTTTTTAAACATTTTTGAAATCACTAGCCTTACAGAGTAGACTTAATCTGTAAAAAAAATCTTGTTATGATTTCTTTGGGGTTAACATCAAGGAAACATCRTGTTGCCATGGGATACACCTCAGCCATTTAGAGGAGAATAAATACTGTCTGAAATCAATGTATTTCTCTCCTTAACCAAGATGATAAATCACAATCATTCCAATCATTCTTGTCTGTAGAAGGAGATGGTGTTTTTCAGGGACTTTCCATAAGCTRCAAAGAAATTCTCCATTGATGGGAAAGGGTTCAATTCAGTTGTGTAAGCACAAGCATCTTGTGCTACTAAATGGTGTAGACAGATATATATAGATATATCTATCTATCTATAGATAGATAGATATACATGCACCTTAGGGAACACCTATAAATTGTATGTATMTATTCTATACAGCTGGAGGTCAGGTGTGCTATTCCAGATTTGGCATGAAACATCAGACATGTGCTTGGTCCCTACCTCCTGCCAAGTGAATACTGTGTCACCTTTWTGCTGACAGAGAGCTCAGTCCTTGCTGTGCACTCTGTGCTGAAGCACAAGTGGTGACCTCGCTGCCCACCTTTACTGATGGTCAGTAATTTGAACAAAGAAGCCAGAACTGCACCCATGATTGTCAGCAATTCTTATTCACCCTCTRTTCTCCCTCCTTCACCTCTATAAGATGTGTTAAGATCTTAGCTAGAGGTAATTATTTTCCATATACGATATTTAAGCTATACATTTTTATTTCTCAGACACAGTTCAAGCAAAACCCAGTTTAGAAATAGGTGTTTTGATTTAAACATCCATTAGGAGGCTCAGATTGACAGCAAAAAGAATTCTCTGAGAACTTCTAAAAAGAAATKTCACACAGTTCTGGTGACCCTGTTACAAAATGTAAGAGATTGCTGTTTCACAAAGCAAATAGCAGGTCTCATYTTCCTAGAAATTCTTCTCTGTTCAGATTCAACACACTAAAACTGTTCTCCAGTGGTAGAGCAACACCTGCCTGCAGGGGAGCATTGCAGGAAAACTGA
>CADDXX010000324.1:732658-792216 GCA_902810485.1 Alauda arvensis
GTCTTCTTTGCAGAAAGAAATCAAAACACAGGCTCTAAACCCATCAGATAACCCAGACCAATGGGACCACAAACAAGGTTATGGACCCCTGTTGTACTCTTAACACTCCCTTGCTTGTGCCACAGTCTTTAACTGTAAGACAGAGTTTACCACACAACACCAACTCTTCATCTCTTTTTTCCCAGGGTGTTAATAAGGTTTCATTAGTAAAATAACMATTTGTAGTAGAACTACATTTCCCAGAGTGGTTTTCTTTTTGCAAAGCAGTTTGTTTTCAATACCTGTCAAGATCTATGTAACAGAGAACTTTCTTCTTGAACCTTTGTCAGGGAATGGATTTTAAGACCCAATTGAATTAGTCAATACAATTAGTATTGTAGAGTTGTTCTCAATYCAGAGTTTTCAAGTATTTGTAAACAAAGACCAAAGATTAAGTATTTACAGGGGCCTTAGCTTGTATCAGCTTACTCCACTGTTGCATCTGTATAATGTTTTATATTATAACTGATTACCTCATAACAAAATTTAAAAGAAGAATAAAATTTTCTGAGAAATTCCTCAGCCCAGGACGTGTTATATGACATGTGGCATAGGAAACATCTAGGGCTATATTGTGAGCTCTTTTTTTGGGGGGCGCTTCAAAATTTATAGAACACATAAAGGGTTTTTAATATGAGATAATATTTTTCATATTTTTCATGCATATTAACGTTTATTTCTTCCAAAATTTCTTATATTGGTGCTAATGCCCTTTTTGGCGGGTTGGTTCTAAGACTATGGAAAAGCAGAAATGGATTCAAAATTTCAGGGCTTTYTTTGTTCTCAATTTGGATAAAGAAACATATTATAAATAGCAATAGCTGTGTGTGAGGCCTTAGGGTTTTATGGGTTTTAAGGGTGGACATTGATGGCTTTTTTTAAACCAGGTTAGAAATTATTCCARTAAAAACTCCTGCTGTGTCAGCAGATCTGGATAAAAGTAATCAGTACAAAATGATGTACGGGTTTCTTTTCTTTAATAACAAACCCATATCAAACCAAACAAAGCCCCAAAAGAAAACATAAATTGAGAGCTCAATGTAAATAAGGAAAAGCTAGCTGCTGCTGCCACAAATGAGTGGTTTAGGTTGCTTAAAGAATCACCAGCAAGGGATCAGCAAAAGAAGGTTTGATATAAATTTGCAAAAGCATGACAAAGTTTGCTGGCAAGGTTCACTCTACGACTTACAATACAAATAAAGCCCACGAATGAAAAATGGTTGAGGAGTAATCTACAAAGACTTTTGCTGAGACCAGGGACACAAATGGGTAAGGAGGGAAACGAGTAAGGGATGCAACAGGGTAACAGAGATCCTCCTGTTGATTCCCAAGGTTCAGAGTGGATGCCAAACTTTGCCTCAGACTGGATCAGCACTTTAGGTCTACAGGATTTATCATAATAATACCACAGGAAATCTTTTCCATATATAGTGAGGGGTAYTATAGTGGCAGGTAAATCTAGGCTTTAATCTTTTGTTTGATATAAGAATGGGTAACTGGGCACTCCTATAGATATCTAGGTTTGAAAAATATCACATAATTGTTTACATTCTTTAGGTTGGCTGAATATAACTAAGCAAAATACAGGATGCATAAAAACACCCTGCAAAACCTGRACAAGTGGGATAAACTTTATTGTCTCACAGCTTCAGGGCAGAAGCTCAGGCCCTGTAGTGAGCTCTCTCCTGGCACACTCACAGCCCTCAATGTTTTATATCAAAGGAGCTGTCTGAAGGTCCAAGGGAAGGCCATTACTGGGGCCATTGTATGCAAGTTTTGGCAAGGCAGTTCAGCAGATGTTAGTGCACTCTGGACTCTTTCCTTGGGCAAACTGTTGGATTAGATGACCCTTTGGGATCTGTTTCCCTCTCCTTTTCTTTGGTTCTGTATCATGCAGTTCACTGTAAGACTGTGCTGCCTGTGCTGTCAAAAAAAAAATCCATGTTAGTATTTTTCATGCATGTAAAGGAAAACAGCGACAGTTTTATAAAGCTGCACTTGACCACTAACCTGTTGTGTCAAAGACATTTGAATAGCTTTCCATATTGAAAAAACAGCAAGACTTCAACCACTGTAGATAAATACCATAAATCTTGAAATGAAAGCATGTGTTTCTTTCACACATTCCCACTTTTATGCTTCAATTTTTCCCAGCCTACCTGAAGTGTTYTACTGAAATTAGATCTGTTACTAGTATGAAATTATAGCTGTTCTATTTCTGTGATATAAAAAAAAAAGAAATAGAAATGTATCTGGTTATATTTAGCATTGGATATTTTTAGTATTGTTTCCTAATCTTGCTGTGGAAATCTAATGCAATATAGAACATAAGAGATSACATTATTATACTTATAGCTATAAAATAAGCAATCAGGAATAAAAAAAAMMCCCAACAAACAATAATGGATATTAAAAATCTAACTATTTGTGTTGTTTAGAGCATAGTATTTGTTTTATAATACAACCATGAATATGGCACATTTGTGTAACACATTCTGTTTATTGCAAAACAAATCCAAGATKAGATAATTTTAACTGCATATGGTATCATGGGAACAGGAGATTTGTGGCAAAACACCAGGCATAAAAAATCATCATAGTAATGAATGAAAAAATCAGTATCTGAGAAACTTACAGCAGGGACCCATTTGTTCTTTAGAATTGTTATGCTAATTTTTGGGACTTGCTGGAGCAGCAAAGTAGAGATTTTAGGATGAAGACATCAATTACGAATTACTAATGCTATAAAGATATCATTAGCTTCTCAAGGTAATTTCAAACACCCATTCATACCCTACTTTTCAAGCACTGCACTTTTACTTGAACTCTGTAAGAGGTAAAACTCTTGAAAAGTCGATAAAACTTAACAGTTTCCTTAAGAAAACAAAAGTGGTTTCCTTGGGAAATATTATGTACTAATCCTCCACTAATTTGAAAAAAAGATAATAAACTATCTGGAGGCCCCTAAATAAGACTCAGAATTGAGATATTAGACTACTGCTGTATTATTTTTAAGGAACTGTGTGCTTGGATACATTTTAAGCCTTACTAAGCACTTCTTACCTGAGTATACGTTTGTGGCTGTTCACTGCCAAAATAAGGCAGTGCATGAATAAAATTCAAACYATTGATTTTTAGTAACTTATTTTGACAAAAATATATTTCTCAATATAAGTCACATAATTGCATTAAGTCAGAATCCCAAATTATTAGGGGAAATGATGGGGTGAGGGAAGGACACTGCTTCTAATGAAAATATTCCAGCAGGAAAGAAAGCAGAGACATATTTTTGCCCTCACATTTCACTTTATACATTGACCTATAATGAAATAGTCCTGCTATAATGAAATAGTCCTGCTTCTTACTTTCCCTCATTTTGCARAAACTTAATACATAGATGGAMGTGCTGCTATACTTGTGAATGCATGGTCAGGWCTATTTTCTTTCCATTTGAGTTCTAAATTAAAAATCTGAAATCAGGCCATTATCACCCATGGAATTCTCAGGTATAGTTTATAGAAACAGGTGTTTGGGGGTTTATTGTGYTTTTGTTTRTTTAYTTTTGTTTTCCCAGTGACTTCTCTTTCTCTTCTCACAGCCACATTTTTTTAACATCCCCCAAAGCAACAGCTCTGCCAATTCTTCTTGCAGTATCTTGCAGTGCCAACTCTTCTTGAGRTGTCCTGTGCAGGGCCAAGAGTTGGGCTCAATGATCCCTTTGGGTCCCTTCCRACTCTGAATATTCTGTGATTCTATGATTCTGTCTATGTACTGTCTAAAGCTAAAGAACTACTAACTTAAATACATAATACATAGTTTGCTTGCTGCAAAAATTTAAAGTAAATTTAAGTAAGYAAACATTTTATTTCAAAATATAGGATGAAAATGATTGGAAGTTTCAACAGAAATTACTCTAAACTTATGTGACAGAATTAAAGAACAGATTTCTTGTGAAACAAAATTCATAAATATTGAATGTGACATAATTCTGCCTTGCTTCTCGAGGTATTTTTTTWAATTATTAGCAATTACCAATGTATGCACAGCTGAAATATTTTTAAAACAATTGTTTTGCATATATCAACTGCCTGGCTTTGTGGTATTAAAAACTAATCAATGAGATACACATGCAATAGTCACATCAACATTGTGGAGATGGTTTTGGTGGGTAGGTTGAAAGAATTGGCCTTAGAAAACAGATCTATTTTGTGTTATAAGTGCAAATGACATTATTTGGAGCTGGACATAAAAACCCAACAGCCTTCTCAGCAACTGCTGGTGAGCTGAGCAAAGGTTGATGGTTCTCTTTCTGTTCCTTAACTCTYTGCATCACAAAAGATACCAAGAACAGGATGCTGAGAACATTTTGCACTGCTTGATCCTTCCCCTACACCCTGGCAGAGTGCCTGTATAAAATCCACGTTTCACAGACTCATCTCTGTGTGTGCTTTGGGTGGCAGCTGAGTCCTGCTGCCTTACGTGGGGAGTTCCTCTTTCACCTGTTGCCTTGTAGAAGGTACAGAAGGAGAAYGGTTCCATTTCCAAACAGAAAATGCTTTATTGCCTTTATTGCCTTTTTCCTTTCCCTCCCCCCATTGCTTCCTTTGGGGCTGTCCTACAGCTGYTGCTTTGCTTCATAATCCCACTTCAAGTACACAGACTCTTGAAGGTCACTTAAGAGCAGCATTACTTTTGTACACACTCTGGTCTCAACATATTCTGCAAAGTTTTCATGAACTATGTTCTGGCTCACCCTGCAGCTTTTTAAATAAGATTTTTTATTCCAAGAGAAAAATGRACATTTTACTGCTCTCCCTCCTCCCTCTTAAGAGAGGCTTAAGAAATGCTTTTTATAACACTGCTTTATTGCTACTGTGTAGAGTTAAAGTTTAAAAGCAAATGCAATAAACCACCATCACCAAATGGCCTCTATTATATAATAACTTTAGTTTACTCTGACTCTCTGAGGATCTGAGCYGTCTGAACAATGTTATTTTCTGATATATTATCAGAAGAAAAGAAACTGTGGTTTTCATGCAGAATAATGAAAGAAACAGGCCATGGGTAAATCAGAAATGAAATATTGCAGAAAATAGTTGTATATAGAAGATATTAATGCAGCAGATTTATTTCAGGGTTGGAGTAGCTAATGTTCTTCACCTTGGTTCCACTAGGTAACAAGAAAAAAAGGCACTGATGTTTTCAAAGCTCAAGTATCCAGTAAACTCATGCAAGCAGCCAGGAAAACACAGATTGTAATTTTGAATTGAGTTCTGCTTCTTTTCCAAGAAAACCTCACCATACAAAGATAAATGTTGGGAGATACATCACGGCCTTTCTAAGACAATGGATAACTTATGGCTGATGAAGCCTTGGTAGTTAGAAAAGACAGTCAGTGAGAGACAGGCTTTTAATGGATTGAATATAATAAGAAAAAAATTAGCAACAAACAATTGCTGTCCTAAGAACAAAAGAGAACACTCATTAGCACACAACACAATGTGCTAAAAGATGTGAAAGCAGGAAGAGGACAGGTAGAACAGAGATAAGGGTACACTGGATTTGGCATCACCCACATTCAGAGCAATAAAAGAGGTATGTGGGAGGGCCAGATGCATCAAGGTTTGTAATACACAGTGATTGTCCCAGCACCAGAGAAGGCAGTCACAAAGTGCTCAGAGCAAACCACTTCTGTAAGCCTACTAGGCTGTAATATAGGAAATAAGAGAACATACAGTTTTGCAAGAGCTCCTGGCAGAGGAATTTAGCAATAGTACAACATTCCTTTATAGCTATAAGTATGAGATCAAGAAAGARTACTAAAAAAGTATTTATATTCAAATATGACACAAGAGAAAAAGACTATCAAGAAAAAGGTTTTTGCCATGATACTGTTTATATCTTTTGCATCATTAGAACCATAGGAATTGTGTATWAGCAAGTACATAATAGAAAATGACAAAATCTAGATTTTTAACAAATACTTGTACAAAACAAGAATTGTAAAATCATTGCACCTTATTCAAAACAAGATTAGAAAAGACCCTTTTAGTATGACAAATGCTTCAGAATAGAGAACACAAAATTCATCAAGATGCCTCCAGTCACATATGACCAAGGCACATGTGTGTGCAGCAGGACTATGTGCACTACTACAACTGCCATTAGCAAAAATAGCTAGAGGAAAGAAAAAAAAAACCCTTCAGATCGTGGCACACTTGAATATAATGAGGTGGTGAGCTCACTGCAATGTATTGACTCAATTATTGCACTAGAAATTGGAGAGACTGTTCTGATACAATGTGTTAGCCTCTAAGACCTAGAAAGAAAGTAAAGTGACCTGCTCCAGATGATGTAATCATTTTCCTCTACAGGACTCATACACTCTGTGTACTATGTTCTACCTTAGCTTGGCTGATTAGCTTGATTAGGTCCAAAAAAGCCTAAACATTGAACTATGAGGCAAAATGTATAAAAGAGAGAGAAAAGCTTTTGAAAACAATTTGTCACGGATGTTTTGATATGACAGTACACTCACTCATTTTTTCATATTTTAAAACTCACGCAAGTTAAAAAAAAATTTAAAAAAGAAAAATGCCATAGGAATATTGGAGAAAGGAGTGTAATGGTACTTTAATCATGCCTAATAGAAATTGCCAAGTAACACACTGTAATATTAAGGAAGCCAGATCCCACTTAGCAACAAGCTAGTCAGAACTGTGGTGAGTCATATCAATCACTGAATGTGGCATTTGTGACAAATTATTTCCCCAAACAGACCCTTCTTCTACAGGTCTTCAGCTGTGTGCATTTTAGTGAGTTGAATTCTCAAATAAATAATTATTCTGTAACAGTCTGTTGTGKTCTGAGATTTAAATCAGGAGCCCAGGAGTTAATCAGAGGCAAGAAGTGCATTAGAGGCATGTAAAGTCTACCACGGAATTGGAAATGACCCCAGCAGGGTGACAGCCTGTGAGGGCAGTGCCTTCTGCATCTGGAGTGAGGGTGCTGTGTCCACAGGCTCCCCTTGGTCACGGGCCTTGTAGTAGATCCCCAATACAAGGTTTTGCCTGAATTACTCTGTCCACTCTGTTTGGTTTTTCTCCTKTGACAAGTGTTCCATCTATTCAATGATCACACCAAACTGTCACTGACTGTGGTGTGCTCCTATCCCGGAAAGCCAACCCTGTCCTGGGCTGCATCCAGAGCCCCGTGGGCAGCACAGTGAGAGACAGGGTTCTGCCCCTCTTCTCTCCTTTCATGAGACCCCCACCTGCAGTGCTGCATCCAGCTCTGGGATCCTCAGGAGAGGAAAGAGTTGGATCTATTGGAGCAAGTCCAGAGGAGGCCATGAAGATGGTCAGAGATCTGGAACACCCTTCCTGTGAAGACAGACTGAGTGAGCTGGGACAGCTCAGCCTGCAGAAGAGATGGCTCAGTGGAGACCTCATTAGCAGCATTTTGGTACCTAAAGGGGGCTTATAAGAAAGATCAGAACAAACATTTTAGCAGGAGATGTTATGGTAGGACAAGGGGTAATGGTTTTTAAGTAAAAGATAGTAGACTCAAACTAGATATAAAGAAATTCTTTACAATGACTGTGGTGAAACACTAGACCAGGTTGCCCAGAGAGATGACAGATGCCCCATCCCTGAAAACATTCAAGGTCAGTTTTGATGGGGCTCTAAGCAAGCTGATCTAGTTGAATATGTCCCTGCTCATTGCAGGAGTACACGACCCTTCCAACCCAAAGCATTCAATGATTCCATGGAAATGACAAATATTTAGCTGTACTTGCAATACCTGGAACAAAGACTTAATGGTGAAATTACTGCTTGCAATCACTGCTTGTTATGTTGATCCAAAATATAAAGAAAATCAAGTCAATTAATTTGTACAGAATTCATATTCCAGAGAGAGGACACAGTTCTCTCAGTTCTGCCTCTTTACACATGGTCCCCCCACATCCTGTGGTACAAGAAAGTGAATCTCACTCCTGAGAGTGAAGATACCAACACATCCTAATGCTTCTAGCACATATGAGTATTAATTTTGGCACCTATAATTTTAGCTTATAGATAGGCAGGCACGCTGTCGGGTCAGATAACTGGTGCTTAAAAAGGAGTAATGGATATTAGTCTGACATGGTTCCTGGCTGATGTCCACCCACCAAACTAACTTCCTGAGACTACCACATGCATTAAACAGCAAAGCAGATGTRTACTGTTAGAGAGAAAACACATTTAAGTCATGAGTTTAAAAGTTTGGACTCATGGCTTTTCAATATTCATGAATCCTACAGCCAATACTTACTGGGCAGCTCCTTGAACAAGCTACTTTTCAAGCTTTGCATACATTTCAGCAGTAAGAAAGATATCAGTCCTTAAGAAGATGATGTTTCCATCATTTCCTGGACAGTAAAAGTGATGCTTAGTAGGCTTTTCCCAGCTAACCACATCCTGGGCTGCTTTCTAGGGCCCAAGGCTCTTAATTTCCTTGTCTTGTTTTATTGCATCCGAGTGAATTTCACTGGAGAAAACAATATCCTGAAAACAATATGTGCAGGTTTGAGTTTGAACAATAGGGTACAATGTGGATAATTTTATAATTCCTATATTATTACAGACCTGGAGAAAGSCAAGTCTTCAGACTTCCAGTAAGTCTTTCTCTGTTGAAAGCCAGAGGAAATTAGTATAATCTGGGAAGAAATACTGTGGTTTCTTGAAACACCAAATGTTTATTTAGTCAGTTACCAGGGAGAATTTGTGTTGGAACCCTGGATGCTGACCTTCTTCTCCAAATACGATTCTTTCCAAGAAAAATGCATTTGTGTTTTAACAGTTTGTAATAACACAGCTACCTTTCTGTCTGAGCTCCTGCACACTTTAGTACAACTTCAAGTACATTTAGGCTTAACTGGCAAAATAGGGTTTTTTTTGCTCCAGGTCACTCAGTAAAGATTACACTCCTACATATTGTTCTGTGTCAGAGTTGTATGTGCCTGCCTGTTTCACAACAGATGGCTGCATCTCAGTAGTTTTATATAGAAGATGTATATGGAATGTTGAAAAAGCATTTGTTTTAACTTCTTCTAGCTGCTTATATGCTTTAGTTGTATCTATCAAGCTTGATGTCATGCAAATCAATTTTTTAAAAAGAACATTGCAAAGTTTTTTTCAGTTCATTCTGGATTTATTTGGAATAGTTGTACAAAGAGTGTAAATTGAGTATGTTTCATATGGTAACATACTAGGCATTGTTTCATGGGGTATTGCAATCTGTGAAATACAACAAGGAACAAGATACCTTAAAATACAGTCTTTTGGTTTTCAGGGTGAAAGAGCACTTGCAGTTCTGMGAAGGGAGCCTAAACCTCTGCTTCCAAGCTTTCAGCAAGCATTTCTCATGCTGGCTCCCCTCTTCAGAGATTTTTCCTCCCTGTATTGCAAGGATATGAGTAAGACATATCACAGATTTTTTTTTTTTTTTCATGAACTACAGAAGTAAACATATGATTATTCAATTCACAGATATAAGAGTATTTTTAGTGGTCTTTTAAGTCTAGATCATCGAAGTTCCTTATTGGCTTTCCCAGTAAGCATTGATTTAAAATGCTRCTTTATGCGTTTGGCTTCAGTGATTTAGTAATTTTCCTCAGCTTTGCCCTTGTGCTCTGTGACAGAGCAGAGCTGGGCTGGCTTTCTCCGGGCTTTTGTCACCCAAGATTCATTGATGAGACACCTCAGGACTAATAAGGAACCGATTTAAAGTCACAAAGCTGAAGAACAGAGTGAAYCATGACCTAGTATAACAAACGCACTCCTCTGGAAATATAGGAAAATAGGCTTGAGCAATGTCTTTTAAACTTCGCTGCTCTTTCCTGTTTTAGAACAGGGTGAATCCCAAACCCACTTACACCGCACATCTGGGCAACTCATCAGAAACACGGTTTTCTGGCTGGTATTTATAGGGTGCTTCGTAGTACTAAAAGGCGCAAGTACAGAACGCTGGATAGAGGACACCGCTGTTTGCGGCAGGGAAAAAGTAAATAAAACCGCGTTTGCAGCCCTTTCAACAAAAGATCTGCCTTTCTCTGTAAGATCGGACAGGGACAAGAAAGGACGGCCGTCCTGGATCCCCGACCCCCCTCATAGATCCTACCGCCCCGGGGAGGGCCCCGMAAAGGACTCGTGTGTCGGAAGGGTCGTTGTGGGGTCTGAGGGGGCTCTACGATTTTCGCTGGTCCAGGCACAGCCCCGCTCCGCGCCCGCCCCGCTCCCGGTGAGGCGCCGCTCTGGGAGCGCTCCCTCAGCACCGGCTCCTCACCGACGGCGGGGAGGCGGGGCCAACAGCAACGACCAATGACAAGCTGCGAATCCTCTCTGACTGACAGGTCACGCTATCCAATAGGAGCCTTCACTTGAGCATGGCGGTGGCACTTGGGGGGCTGTGCTAGCCCCGCCCATTGGCTGGAGTCGGGGCGGGGCACCGCTCCTGGGCGGGGCTAAGGGGGGCCGGGGGCGTGGTCTGGGGCGGTATATAAACCTGGTGCGGCGCATTTTCTCCGCTCAGTCGGCGCGGCGTCGCCGGGCGTTTTGTGTGTRCTGTGGGTTTGTGCACAGCGCCTTCCGCCGCCTAACAGTCCCTCTTTTATTGTGTGCGCAGCCCCGGTCTTGCTTGGGTCAGCGGCTCCCGGGGCGCGTCTCTTCTCCGTCTTACCTCTTTGTGGGCTTCCGCAGAGCGATTTCTCCGCGCCCCTTGCCCGCTGAGGGGGGGCGTCCCCCCRGCCCGCGCCCCTTTTCTCCCCGCTCCTGGCCGGGGGCTTGCGGCGCTTCCTCCTGGATGCGTCCCCGCAGCCCCGGGCGGGAGGCGGCCAGGGGGAAGCGCTGCCTCCGAGGATTTACCGCCGCCTGGGACTCGGACCCGCTCCTTCCCCGCGGGTGCACCCGGCGCCCCGGTTCTGCTGCYGCTCCGGGCCGCCGCCGCTGCCATGGACGAGAAGTACCTGCCCGAGTTGATGGCGGAGAAGGACTCGCTGGACCCGTCCTTCACCCACGCCTTGCGGCTGGTGAACCAAGGTGAGGGGCGGCGGAGCGGGGCGCCTTGTCCCGCGGTGGGGACGGGCAGTAGTGAGCGGTGGCGGCCGCGGATGCTTAGCCGAGGGTTCACCCTTCCTTGTTGCGCTTGGCGCGGTTTGTTGTGTTCAGGCTCCTGGTGAGGTTCTCGGTGAGGGGGTTCACCCTTGCCTCGCACCGCTTGGTGCGGTTTGTTGTGTTCGGGCTGTCGGTGTTTGCCGGCTCCCGGCGCCTTCCCCTTCSCCTGCCGGGCAGCATCGCCCGGGCAGCCGCGAACGCTGGATGCCTTCCAGCACTGCCCCCCTTCCATCGGTGTTTTCTCTGCCATCCTTACTGCTCGAGTTAGAGATTATTCCGAGTTGAACGGCTGTGTAARACGGCGGGGTCTGCTCGGGCTGCATGTCATTTAAAAACCCCAGAAGGTTTTCCTATTTTACCCCGTTTCTGAACAATGAACAGCTGATTGTTTACATGTGTGARAGCCTTAAGAACGAGCATACTACAGATGGCCTTTCCTAGAAACTTTGGGCTCCGCGGCTAAGATATTAAGGAATCAGCACTAAATTTTAGTAAACCTTTAAAAAAAACACAGAGTATATTTTGTTTTACATTTATATAACTCCAGATAATAAATTACTCCCATTCCTTCTGCATCTGTCATGTCAGATGTTCTTTAAAATGCTAGCTTTTTGTTTCAGTGATATAGTACTGGCTAGAAAAGTCGCTCTATGTGAATTAAAGCATGATTTAATGTATATTTGGAGATATTGTATAATTGGCAGGTGACTTTCCAGTACAGCTCTGGAGAGACAAATGCTTGATCKAGTGCTTAGGATGCTCAAGTGAAATAAGCTGTGAACTGATTCTCTAATACACCAAACATAGTGACAGCCAAAATGATTTTGGCTTCAGTTGCAATGATTACAAAGCCATGCTTGGTGTACTTTACATCCTGTTACAGGAACAAGTTGAAATTGATGTGGGTTCTTCTAATGCGTTGTAGGTTTTGATGTGTAATAGATGCAAATGCCTGTCTCAGAATCAGAAGGAAAATTACTGCTGTATGAAATACTCTGGAGTTAGGGGCAGCTGTCACAGTTTCAACTGTGGAATGCATATGCTAAGTGAATTGAAGGTCCATGTCCATGGGTGGTTGGCATTTTGCATATTTCTCCCAAACTTTGAATCTGTAAAAATGTCCCTGTTGATTCTGGGAAAAGAGGAATTATGTTTAAAAAGCAGTTTTTTGCTGTGTTTGCTGTAAATGAAAAAACTTGTAAAATTAAACTTGGCTACAAATTRAAGTTCCTCTCCAGGTAGTGAAGAATCTTTTTGCATGAGTAGATTATTCCAGGGAGTTACAGAAGTATGGGATTTACTATTTTGTGAAGAGTTTTAAAGGAAGTARATCTGTCCTTTTGACTCAGTTTATGGTATTTTTTGAGCTTCTCATTGAAATGATGAATTGGAGGACTGAAACTTTTGCCTTTCATCACAGTATCTGCATGTGTACATTCAGCTCAAAAAATTATACTGTCAGTGAAAAAATGTAAATGTATATTCATCATCTGTAATCTAGTAGGTGTCTTGGTTTTTTGTTTACTTTGAAAGTCTTGGATAATATCTGAAGTGTTTCACATGTTAGAGATGGGGAAAGGAAAGACTAAGGATGACTAATCTGGTTAACTGTAGTTTAAAATGGAAATATGTACAAGATCTATGTAAAAGAGAGTTTAATTGTAGGATCACCAAAGAACCATAAAAGATGAAGTGACTGTATAATATAGGTTGGAAATAAACTTCAGGAGGGGATGTTTTTACAAACCCATCCTGCCATGACCCCAACTTTATCAGGGACTGTTTTTTTTTCTCAATTGTAATAATTCTGTCCACTTAATGAATGACAGTTATTAGTGGGAATGTATGTGTAATGGTTCTGGCTTGGATTTTGTGTGCCATGTCCACTGAGTATTTTCTATACTAGTTCATGTGGAGACAAGTGAAATAGCTTGTCTAAGCTGGATTTGTTTATCTTTTAAGTTTAGAACAAAACTGCTTTCCAAGTTGGGCTTCTTATGGGTATCTGTGCGAATGTCTTAGCAAAGGGTTTAAGTGCTTTAAATAACCACCTTAATTATGTAATAGCATTTTGGTGTCTTAGTGGTATTACATTTGCTATGTGTATTTACTTAAACTGAAATACTGTACATCAGCTGCCTTTCTTCAGAAACTCAAGAGTAAATCTGAGATGCTGAGGTAATTCCCGTGTGTTTACTGCTTAGACARAAGAGACAAATTGTTAACAAATTTCCAGTCATGTTGAAATTTTGTTTCTACGGAAAATCCTGGGTCTAGACTTCTGAAATGTGGTAATTACAGTTTTCAAATGGAAGTGAATGAATTTGCATATTATGCTTATAATTACTCATTATAATTYGTGTACACACAAATTACATAATTTTACATCTAAAAAGGGGAGCTTGACCTGCTTCAAGTTCCTGGGTAACATTTCAGTTTAAAAAGAACAATTTGAAAATAACCAAGATGTTGTAAGTATATTTTTGTGGGCAGTATTATTAATCTGTCTTTCTGAACTAAGATATGACAGAAATTTTTCTGCCTCAAAACCTTGTTTTGAAAGCACTAAAATAAAACATCAGTGTCCTTCAATGTTCCTGCATAGGAAGTCCTCATTTTTCTTGTTGAGAACTCTGTTCAAGGATTTGATGCCCCGTCTCCTTGGGACACAAATATTTATTACTATTACTTAAATTTTGTTTTAAGCAGTCATTGAAGCATTTAGCTGCTGCTTAAATCTTAGTGGGAATCTTTCCAGAAGACTAGGCTTTATCCTTTGTTCTAATTAAGAAGATGTATTTGTGTACTTGAACATTAAACCATCCTAAAAAGGGGATTTTCTTTTTTTGCTGTAAACCATTAAAATTGTTAAAGATTGGAAGCAGACTTATTTGCATGTGTAGTAAGATGACCATGCTAATAAGATKATTTTCCAGCTGGTACCAGACAGTGGGAACTGGAACATTTAGTCCAGTTATTAGGTTATAGTAAGTTCTGTAAATGAAGAAACTTGGGAAAGATGAGATTCTGTGAAGAAGCAAGAGATTAGTATATTTRTATTTTTCYGRTTTTCAACTCTCATGTGCTSATCTTTATGSAAAATCTGAAAAATATTTCTGTCTRTGGGAGTGATGGTAATTCTRAAATCAAGCCTTACTTCAAATGCTGACTTTGCAGTTRTGGTTGTTTGTAAATGTTGGTAAATGTGCAAGTGTAGTGTTGATTGTCACAACTTGGTTTATGAGTAATGCTCTAAAAATACTGAAGATCCATGAGAGGAAAGYTACCTTACCTTCTTTCACATTTATTTATAGTAGTGAT
The DNA here is from genome assembly GCA_902810485.1 of Alauda arvensis. Classification (NCBI taxonomy): domain Eukaryota; kingdom Metazoa; phylum Chordata; class Aves; order Passeriformes; family Alaudidae; genus Alauda; species Alauda arvensis. Next base: position 747,172 of record CADDXX010000324.1, read on the forward strand.
TCAAGACGAGCAGTTGGTGAATGTTGAATGAAGTATGTGAAACTGCAGATGGAAGAAGCTAACTGTAAATAAAACATGGTGATACCAGCCACGTTTCTGAYAGGGGAGACATGAAAATGGGTGCTTGGCAGTTGTTTGGTTTGTGTAGATAATTAAAAGGGTAAATAATGAAAGTTAGGGCTGCTGCCATTGCTGGAAGATAACTCTTTTGCAGACTGGACCTCTGGAATTCTTCCTTACAAGCTCATTTTAGCTGCTTTGAGATTTGAGGTAATACCTGAAGTTGGCAAGGCTTCCTTAAAAATGTCAATGAGATGATGTACAGGAATGCCAAGCCTTCCTATCAGTAGATGGCTGTATGTGCTAACTGTGTGTTGAATGGCTTCCCTGAGCCACATATCTGGTGGTGATCAGCAGGGACTTGCTGTTTCTTGTGTCAAATTTTGCTTGGGTGCTCAATAATCAGAGCTGTACCTCCCTAAAYATCAGGGAGAATGGAGTGTGAGGGAGTGCACTCACTTTCTCCTTTGTGCAAGATATAAGCAGTCTAATTGTTTGTTCCAGCAGAGATGTCTTTGCAAAAATGATTGGAGCAGGAGCTTAACAACAAATTAAAGTTCTATATATATTACTGATTTTTGTCATGGTTTGAGCTCAGCTTGGTTCGTAGGCACTGTGTAGCCACTTGTTCCCTTTCCTCMGGGGAATCTGGGGAGAACTGAAAAACTTGTACAACTTGTGGGTTTAATGACTGAAATAAAATATAATAATTACAAAGAAAATGAAAAAGAGGACTAAAACCCAAGAGAAAMAAGTGATGCATAATACAGTTGTTCCCCATCTGCTGACTGATGCCCAGGCTGTCCCTGGGCAGCAATCAGTGGCTCTGAGTCAACTCCCCCCAGTTTATGTACTGGGCATGCATCCTGTGGTGTGGAATATTCCTTTGTCCAGTTCAGGTCACCTCTCCTGGCCATGCTCCCTCTGGGCTTCTTGTGCACCTGCTCCCCAGCAGAGCGTGAGGYACTGCAAAGTCCTTGGTTTAGAGTAAGCACTACTTAAAAACAACCAAAACATCCCTGTGTTGTCAGCTCTCCTACTGAATCTGAAGCACAGCACTGTGCCAGGCACTAGGAAGAAAATGAACTCTATCTCAGCCAAAACCAGGAAAACTTTGAATAAATCCATCTAAGTATGCAAGRGGTTTTGTAATTTTCTGTAATTTATCAAAATAAATGTGATTATGTGTAGTGACATACATATGTTGTAACGTAAGTAATCAGTTTGCCACTGAAACATGCATTTCTCATGTGGACAAGTTTCATGGCACGGCACAGACACATGGTGCTGCTCATTGCCAGTCACTGATGGTGTTAAATGTACTCCATCAGTGTAACCTCARACTCTCCTTTTGTCATTATAGTATCAATCACAGAAATAATGCTTGTTTCAAGTGTTCTATTCTTTGCGGATTTCAAAGCACTTCATGAAGGTCATAGGTGTTTTGAAAATGAGATATGATTGTAGAAAGCTGATGGTGTTTTAAAATTATTCGGAGCATTGTAGGAAATATATTTTGTGCTCCTCAGATTTTTTTTTCAGACAGCTGGTCACTTTTAGTTGTCATTCTTAGAGGTTAGCCAGAAATAAACTCTTCTGGTTTTAGTCTGATTACTGGAAGAAAACAATCTAAGGAAAACATTTTGGTGGAATTGGATTTTTTCCAGGCCAAGTGTGATGAGAAACTTAAGTGACAGTAATGGGAATGGATATGATGTAATGGTTGTGCCATCAGACTAGGGAAGCCTGACTTGGGTTCTGTTTCTGTTTTCTTAAAGCAGCATGAAAAGTAGTAACTTTTGGAGGGCAGAAGAGAGATTTCAGAGTCTGTCTCTCATCTCATCTATCTGTATTTGGTCAAACTTCACAAGTTCACACTTTTGTTATGGTTGCTCTTGGCTTTTACTGCAGTGAAACCGTATTGGAACAGTCAGAGGGCTTCTTAAAAGTTAGATTTCAATCTTGCTCTCTGAAAAGGCTGGGGAAGTGTTTTATCAGATATTCCACTCATGTTAACAGGGCTTCTGCAAAATGCAGCTGAAGATAATCATACTTTCTTCACTCCTGGGCTCGTCTGTTCTGAAGCCTRGAGCCACTCACTGTGATCACAGTTAGTGCAAAGCTGACTCCTGATTCACTTGCACACTCACTTTGGCAGTCAGTGAGAGAGATTGAATTCAAAGGTTTCAAATGCAGGCTGACATGGTTTGTCACTTTCAATCCTCTTTGACACCAGCTATGCAAATTAAAACTGTAACCTTCKGAGTACTTATTTACTGGGGAAATCAGAAAGAAGGTCACAGCACYGTTCTTTYGGCCTSTGGCTTGTTTGACTTTTCTTGCATKTGCTTAAAATTTMTGTATGTGACCTTTCTGCCCTCTGACTCTGTTCCCCTGTCTGACATTGAGTATAATTAAGAAACAAAAGGATTTAGGATGCACTTTTGTTTGAAAGAATCAGATATCAAAGTTCAGAGTTGAGAAGTGTCTGTAAAGTATTCAGTGTGGTACTGCATGACTYTTTAATTAGTATTTAGCAGGGTTCAGTAAAAAGCATGTTTAAATAGATTAACTGGTAACTGACACACCTAATATTTTATGGTGAATTAACTGRCTGTTCTTAGCTGAGCTCTGCAGGAATCTTGCAAGCTTAATGTTTACATTATTAATACTGTTTTTCAAAGAGAAGATAATGGAGTACAGGGCTTCTATGCTGGGCATGTGGAATATCTTGATAAAGCAGGTTTATCTACCCCTGAATCCTGGGAAGGCAAGTCTTACCCATGCCATGGCAGCTGTTTGGTGGGAGTGGTGGTAGCTCTGGGAATGATTTCAGAGCCATGTACTTCTAGCCAAGTGTGATGTTTGTTTTTTTTCAAGTGTAACACTAGCTAGAAAATTAATATCTTTATGGCCTTAAGCTAAGGCCATAAGGGCATATGGACTTGGGAATTTAATTTTCCTGTGACATTCTAGTTCCAGAAGTCCATATRTCTTAATCTTTGAGGAAATCATGGAAAAAATACAATGCTTTGCAAACTGTAGGCCTCTTGCTAGTCTGATTGGTGTGTGAGAGTGATCTTCAGCTTGTGCTTCGAGAGCCTGACTACATTCAGGTATGAATAAAGGTGCAAAGAGTCCCTTTAAACTGATGGTGAAATGTCTGGTCAAGAAGTACAAATGAAAAAATGCTTTRGCAATGGCTGATTAATTCTTAAACCATATATATGGTCCAGTASATTTTGTGTGTCTTGACTTCTTTGGCTCAAAATGAGTTGCATTTATGGACATGTGATCCCTGGTACATTGCTAAACTCTTTGAATTGTCAGTGAGTTGGGCTGTACAGTAGCTGAAGGTTGGCTGTTTATGCCAAGGAGCAAACTAAAGAGCAGTAACTGGAGAGGTAGCWTGAAGAAGCATTGTTTGACTGATGTGTTTTTGTACATCAACAGCTGAGCAGTGCATGTTTTATTCTTTGTGTGTTTATCCTATTTTAAAATTTTCCTTTGCTTAAACTCACCTTTTTCATATTTATCACTAATGGTTCTTTTATGTTGTGGTATTGTTTTTCAGAATTTTACCATATTGTCAAGGTAAACTTACTAAGAAATTAGGCAGTTAAATGGGTTTCCTTTCTATTCTGCATCTCTAGTTGCTATTTGCTCGATGCCTTTCATTTCTTATTTTGATGTGTTTATCAGACTTTTGGCTTCAGGTAGCAACTAAACTTCAACAAAGTTGCAAGGMAGCAAAAAAAATGTCAGTTTACTTCTTGTAGATGGTAAATCTTTCACTTTTTTGGCTCATATAGGTGTTCTTTTGTAGATCTTTATTTTCTRGGAAGAATTTGTTGACAAAGTAATTGGAAACCTAAAAGATTAGAAATCATTTCAGTAAACCCATTGTACTTGATCCAACAGAAAATTTGTTACAACAATTGCTGCTCTGCTGATCTTGGTATAATATAGTGACAGTGAAAACCTGATGTTGCAAATCCTTTGAGGATTTACTGATTTTCTTCAACTTTAATAATCCATCAGGATTGTTCAAAAGGAGTAGTCTGAGGGAGATGCTTTTATGCGGACAAGACAAAGAATACAGGAACATGTCTTCAGTGCTGTGTGCCATTTCAGACACCACAATATAAATCACAGGATAGGAAAGATACAAAACTAGAAGAGGGTGTTCAGAGGAGGACTGTGAAGGTGAACAGTCTGGAGGAGGATCCGGATGAGATGTGGCTGAGGTCACTTGGTCAGCCTGAAGAAGAGGAGACTAAGGGGAAGACATTGCAATCTGCAACATCCTCATGAGGGGAAGAGGAAGGGCTGGCACTGAGCTCTTCTTTGTAGTGACCAGTGACAGGACCCGAGGGAATGGCCTGAAGTTGTGTCAGTCAAGGCTTAGGTTGGGTATTGAAAAAAGGCTCTTCCCTCAGAGGGTGGTTGGGCACTGGAATGGGCTCCCCAGGGAAGTGGTCACWGCACCAAGCCTGACASAGCTCAAGAAACATTTGAACAATGCTTTCAGCCCCGTGGTGGGACTGTTCAGCTGGTCTTGTGCAGGGSCAGGAGTTGGACTCCAGTCCTTTTGGGTCCCTTCCAGCTCAGGGTATTTGATGATTCTATACATAGAAATTGCTTCTCCTCTCACTGCTGCTTCATTTGCTGAATGCTTGGAGAGTAAATGTGTCTGTAGCCTTTTACTGCCTCAGATCATTCAATAACAGTACTCTGGGAAGCAGATGTGTTTGAAAGCAAGAGATTTTAGATGTTTCCAGCCAATTTTTCCTACTGCTTTGGGATAAAAAATGATGATTTTCAGATGTAGAAATGGAAGGACTGCTTTTAATGTGGTCATTCTTCCTTTCATGTGTCCTTTTCTGTTTGCTGGTAGTGGACAAAGGTTTTTGTTACTGTTCATTTTGATCCATGTCCTAATTAACTAGAGCTGGTTGGGTACCAATCCTGATGTGTCCTTGGTCAGAAACCCTGTTTCTGCTTCCTGCAATCACATCTGCAGTATTTGAGGGTTAAGGAGATTTTTGTTGCCTTTCTTCTGCTATTAAGCGTAAATGCTGTGGTGCCCTTTATGTCAACTTCAGTGAATGTAGCTCCATGGGGTAAAGCAGTGAAGTAAAAAAAAAAACCACCCCTTTCTTCTGTACCTACCTCCAAACTAAAGCTAAATGATAAATTTCACTTCTGTGAGAGTGAAAGGCACTATGGTTCTTCATGTCTGTTTAATTGTTTGACTTTTTRTTGTATTTAACTGTTCCCCATCTTCCCTCCTGAGCTTGAAGGAAAGCAGATTTTTCTCAGCTATAGAAATGGAGTTTGGATATGATGTTTTTGATCCATTTGTAGAGTCATGAAAGTTCAGAATGCATTTTTTCAATTTACTAAGTATCCAACTGCTTCATGACCACTTCCAGCCTATTATTTTAGGCTCAGGAAGTCCAAATGCTGAAGAACCTTGGTCGCAGATCAGTTTTCTGCCTTCCTTAATAGGGGGGTTCTTCAAAATCTTTGTGGTAGTTGGAGGTGTTTCTCAAAAGTTTGTTCTTAATGACTGATTCAGTTTCTCCATTTAAAGCCTGGTGTGTCTGGAGGAGCTACACTGCTTCTTCACAGCAGATGGGCTGCTGTGATACCTTTAGCCTTAGTTAACACTTGCTCCCTGTGTAGGGTTATCCCAGTAGTATCCTAGGCTGCATAGTCTGCAAGGTGAAATGCAGCACCTTAGTACTAGATCTTAAGGAGTGGAAAACACAATTGTGGTCCAGTTTATCTTCAGTTACAGCATTTGTCTTGTGTTACACAGAATCTTAAAGATTCTTTTCACTTATCACATACCCTTGAACTTATTACACTGTGCATCCATGGTCTGGAAATATGATTAGGTTTTTATTGGCCTACTGTATAAAAGATACAATAAGAGAACGATCATGTTTTTAAGGCTTACTCTATCTGTTCTTTAGACTTCTTGTTTCTGCAGACACCTGAGTCTTCATAGAAGCCTGTTAATATCATGTGAAATAAATGCTGGGAATGATGTATGTGTAGTCATAAGGTGCTTGTGAGGGATGTGGTGGTTTTGGCTGGGGTTAATTTTTTGTTCCTAGTAGCCAATGTGGAGTTGTCTTTTGGACTTGTGAAAACAGTGTTGATAACACAGGGGTGTTTTCACTRCTGCTTAGCAGAGYTTACAGAGGMCTTTTCTGCTCCTCACCCASCAGTGGGGAGGCTGGGAGGGAGCAAGGAGTGGGGTAAGACACAGCTGRCCCAAGAGATGTTCCAGACCATATGGCATCATACCCAGAATATAAAGTTGAGAGGAAGAAGGAAGAGAGAGGCAGCTTGGAGGGATGGAGTTTGTTTTCCCAGGTCACCATTMTGYRTGATGKAGCCCTGCTTCCCTGGGARTGGCTGAGCACCTGCCTGGCCATGGCAAGTGCTGGATTGTTTTGCTTTATAKGCATGGATTTTGCTTTACCTGCTAAWAARCTGTATTTATCTCGACCCATTAAGYTTATTAATTTTACCCTTGYGCTTTTCTCCCCTGTTYTCTTGTGGGGAAGGGAGCACCTCTGTGGGGTTCTGCTGCTAGCTGGGGCTGAACCATGACAGAGAATTAATGACCTCTGAACACTTTTTCCAGCCWTACATCATCTGTGAATTTGAGGATCTTGGGAGATTATGAACTATTAATAGGGGCACACTTTGGAAAGGGCAGAAGCCTTCCACAGTCGGTTTTCCTAAAGATACAGCATCTTACATAYAGCGGTGCAGAACTCCTGACAATGTAGCTTGTGCAGAAAGGTTTTTTCAATGCATTTTTCAATGCATCTTTGCCAGGCAACTCTGTTATGATTAGGACACTAGTTATTAGAGAAGGCATTGTGTTGTTTCATTTTTGGGGAAGCTCTTTCCGGGAGGGTTTTAGGGCGTTTCGGGAATAATTTCGGGAGCGGTGCCAGGAGGGGGCGACAGCGGCGCGGCCCTGCGGGGCTCCCGGGATCGGGTGTGAGCCCTTTGGGAGAGGCGGGATCGGGGCGGTGGGAATGGGTGTGTTCCCCGAGAGAGCGGGATCGGGGCGGTGGGAACGGGTGTGATCCCCCGAGAGAGCGGGATCGGGGCGGTGGGAATGGGTGTGATCCCCCTGGAGAGCTGGGATCGGGGCTGTAGGAACGGGTGTGATCCCCTTGGGAGGGCTGGGATCGGAGATCCTGTGATCCCACAGGGAGAGGTGGGGTTGGGGCTCCCGGGATCGGGTGCGTGAATCCGCCAGGAGAGGGTGGCAGCCCCTCGGGAGAGCGGAATCGGGCGGTGGGAGAGGGTGTCATTCCCCCGGGAGAGCCAGGACTGGGGCTCCGGGGAGCAGTGCCATCCCCCGGGAGAGCTGGGATCGGGTGCCATCCCCCGGGAGAGCGGAACGGGGGCTGCAGGCGGGAGCTGGGTGCCGTGCCGCCGGTGCTCGCCTGTCACAGCCGCTCTCGCAGCCAGATGCGTTCTGTGCGTTCCGCATCGCTGGGCGCAGGTGTGTCCCTGTCCTGCTGTAACCCCARCCCGCAGCTCGGCCCCCGCCGCTGCCCGCCCCCGCGAGGGAATGCGGGAGGGAATCGGAAGAACAAAAACGACAAAACTCCGGGTCAAGATAGGATACTTTGATAAGCAAGGTACAAGCTGTGCACGCAAGCGAATGAAAGCAAGGAATCCATTCAGCACTTCCCATGAGCAGGCGGGCGTTCAGCCATCTCCAGAAGGCAGGATTCCATCACGCCTGACTGAGGCTCCAGGAGACAAACGCCTCCACTTAGAACATCCTCCCACTCCCAATGTCCACTTCTTCCTTCTGCCCCTCACTTTATAGATSGAGGATACCATATCATACACAGGGATGGTTTTAAACTAAAAGAGGAAAAATTGGGATTATGTATTTGGAAGAAATTCTCTGTGTGCTGAGCCATTGACACAGGTTGCCCAGAGAAGCTGTGGAAGCCCTATCCCTTGGAGTGTTCCAGATCAGGTTGGATGGGGCTCTGAGCAACCTGGTCTAGGGGAAGGTGTTCCTGCCCATGGCAGGGGGTATGGAACTGGATGGTCTTAAAGGTCACTTCCACCCCCAAACCCTTCTATGGCCTGAAGTAGCTTTGGCTTGTGGTGTTCTTCATGTATGCTTGAACTATTAAGACTACTGCCAGTCCAATTTGATAAGTGTTGAATAAAATTTAAAAAAAAAAACTTTCCCAGACTTTTAAACTCCAAGCTCTTAGAATATGTCTTTATTATCAGCTGATTAACTGAGGAGTACAGGGAAATTACCATAATGGTATTTATAAATTATTTATTTATAGATGCACTTATACAGTTTGCAGACCTGAAATAATAGGCCTTGTTTGAAACCCTAAGTAATAGTTCATGTAGTTCAATATAAGGTTAATTAAAAATGCTGGTGTGTATTTCATTACCACATAAGTGGCAAGTAGCTGGCTGTGGRATCAGCTCTGTAAAGAACTCTTAGCAAATTATCCTTTAGATTAATTCCCTGACAGTGGAAAATGGATGTGATTTGSTTTCTTAACTGGTAGATCATAGTTTCTTTAGACTTCAGTGGTGTTCTGAGTATTGTGCTAACATGATGTATTTTCTGTGTCTGAGTAGGTTGTAGGTCCTGAAGGCACCAATCCCTTATTCCTGTTCCTGTGTTCAAAGCAATGACCAAAGCTTCCAGTGACTGCCTGGGCTAGGAGGCTGCTTGCTATGATGCCTTGCATGAGGCTGATGCTGAGTATTTATTTAKTTACTCTAGGCAACAGCTAAAGTACTCAACTTGCTGGATAGCCTCCTGCTTGGTCATTTTTCTGGAGAAAGCTGTGAAATGGATAGGAAATAATTGAATCAAAAGTACTTTTCTTTCCCACTTGGATGAAGTAGAAGATGGAACTATAGGTTTAATTCTTTGCAGTTCTTTCAGAATATTTAGTTTAACTTTATATTATTGCACTGGTGTAGTAACTGGCCAGAACTCAACCCTGTAGCTTGTATGTTAGTAAGTGTTTTAGCATTCATTATTTCAAAGTCTGTGCAATTGATGGCAATCACATAGGTATGTCTTGTCAGCATCTGTATGAGGTATTTTTTTGGCTCCTCACTTGGGAAGGTTTCATTGTTGTTATCAAAGCTGAGATTTGAAGCTTTTCTGCAGAATCATTGGAAAAGACCTGAGTGGAGGGAATGCAGAAAGCAAACATAGTGCTTTTATTCAGGTTTGTTACCTTAAACATGGCTGTGCATAGTGTTAGTAATGGATGTCAAGCTGTGCTGTAATAAAACAAATGCTAGYATTATTTTTCTTTCATTTTATTGATGACTAATTAGCTGTTTGAGCTGTATCTATTATAGTCAATCAACTTTTTGTAATAACACCTTTTCCCCTTGCAGTATTTCATCCTCAAGACAGCCATCCTGACATGGGAGAAATTTTACATGTACCTAATTGAAATCCTAACAGGATAGAGAATGCAATTTCAAGCTAAGCCACAAAATGAAGAAATAAGAGCAGATGGCCCCTTCAGAAAAATAGATTAAACAGAATAGATACTCCTGGCCAGCTACATAGTTAATCTCATGCTGCTTGTCAAGGGGTACTGCCAATAGATAGTTATTATGCAAGGGTATAGTAAAAGCTGTATGAATTTAGTGAAAAGAGCTTTTCTTCATTCCCAGCTCTTTCTGATAATTTAGTGTTCATATTTTTAAAGTTACAGTTATAGCAAGTATGAGTAGTTTAACTTACTAAATCAATTGTGTCTGGCTTTAGAAAGGGATCCCACMAAAAGAGCAGCTCTGGGAATGTAGTTCCATTTATGATCAAAGAAAATTCATTGTAGCATTTCTGGTGTTTYCTGGCTCTGTGACACTCTGGTGATTGACTCTTTAAGCCCACATGTCAGATTTGGTAGAGGGATTTGTGAGTGTCTGTCCTGWTGGCAYGAGGAAGAGCTTACATTCCCTGTGGTTAAATGTCCTTTTCAGATGTATTAGTGGACAAGCAGATTTTTCAATTCAGTGAAGCACCTTTATTTCTTGGGTGTATGCAAAAAAACACATTCCAGCCTTTTTAGGTGGTTATTCTGTATCTGACCGGACTTGTCATTGTTGCACTTGATCTAAGGTCAATGAATCCAGCCAGAAAGTGAGATATGAAACACATGTCCCTTTCTCTAGGAAGACTTCTTCATGGGTGCACAAATATCCATTGTGACTGAGTTTCTTCCTCAATGCACGTTTTTGCTTTTTTTCTTTCTAGTAGCAAGAAGCAATAGAAAAATCTACCCTATTAATTGSTTATTGCTGTCTTAGCAGTCCTTCATCTTTTAGGTACCCAGACRAGAGTAATTTTTCTTAAGGACAAATTCCCTTTGTCCTCTGCCACATCTAGAAGACAACTTTATTCTGTACTTTTGGAAAATGGAGCATCAACATTTTCTTTCCCATATAAAAGCAATTTAAGCATCAGTGAATCAAGAAGTAATGGCACCTCAGGTAGTTTGCGTTGGCACTTTTCTTATTGTTTCTTGGCAGGCAGAAGTGATGAAGGAGCAGAAACTTGAATATATGGGGCTGTGAAGGCAGGTGGGGGACAGTCAGGGCAGGTGTCTGGTTAGAAGCAGCTTGTGCATGTTCCCAGCACTACTGTTAAAAATATGACCAGTTTTGTTTYTGCTGTCTCACCTTGAATGTAGGTGAACTTCCCTGGCTGTGAATTGTTCCACTGCACTTTAAGGTGTCAGCTGTCTTGTGCCYGTGACACTTTGTAGTAGCTGATTTTTGGTGTATAATCTGTAGGAATGCACTGAAATCTGCTATTTAAACTACTGAATGCAGGAGTTACTCCCCTAAGAACACACATACTCATCACTGGGAAAAAGTTGTGTTTGATGAAAGTTGGCATTTTGAAATTAGCTGGATTAAAACTAAAACATGTCTGAAGTTAATTTATCAAATAACTATGTGACACAATTTGGTTGCAGTAAAACTCGGGCATCACATTTTAGATTTCTATATAAGCATTTGATTTTAAACTGTCTTCAAAACAAATTAGCAAGACAAATGAATTYGCAATGTCTCGATGGCTGAATAGTTGCACAGAACATGCAGTTTTCCTGATTCTCACAGCTAYACCATAACCACGTCTGTTGTACAGAAACTTGGGCCTTTAAAAATATGTTTTACTGRAGAAAGATGCTTTTTGTAAACAAATTTACCAACCCAAAATACAACTTACTCAAAAGGAACTGCTTACTTCCTYTGGAGGTAAGCATGAAAATACTTCCTTTACAGAAAGATTTTGAGTCAGAGCTGTTTCTTAGGGCAAGTAAACCCATACCATAAATGCTACTAAAACTGTAGTATATTTTAGCTTGGTAAGGTGTGTTTCAGCAAAAGCTTACTGGCGTAAGTTGTTAGTTACTTCAGCTATTTATGCAGGTATAAAATGTGGTCTCTTTAATTTTTTCTTAAATTTGGAAAGATGAATAATACTCTATTAGGTGAATGTTAGAATACTAGTTTGAGAAAAAAAAGCTCTTTCTTCATAGATGCTCTGAAAGTTGGAAGATTACCTTGCTCAGGCAGGTGCTAGATGGACAGGCACGTGGTCCTWCAGAGATTTATTGCAGCTGTAGATGTGGTTGCTTTCCTGCAGAAACTGGTCTGTTGAAAGATGTCTGGTCCTTTCCTTATGATTTGCAGCTGGTTGAGTCCATACAAGATGGACTTTCAAGTTTTATTACCCTTCTAGGGGAGTATGATCTTGTCCTACAATTCTGTGGTTTGACAAATTTCATGAGAATAAGTTTAATAGCATAATATATGGAAAAAATTTCACTGTGGTAGCAATATGCATTAATTCTGTGTAATATGTGTCTTCATATACAGAAAATAATTTGGATTTCCCTGCTATTGATCATGTGGAAGKGATTGTAATTAATGTTATCCCTCTGCTAGTTAATTTTTAACTTGGATGCTAGAAGTTTTTAACATCCAATTTATGTTGGAGCTCATACATAAAATTACTGCACATATTTCTTTAAGCTGTGCTTTCCCATAGGACAGTAGATGTGCAAGCTCCCTTTCTTTGTGTGTTTCCTCTGCCAAGTTACATTACTGCAGCCCAGGACKGTAATGGGTGACAAAAAGTAAAAGTACTGCCTACCATTATTTTGTTAAAAATGATGCTTTTTTTCTTTTATATGGTGGCAGTGGAAGGGATGGCCTTCTGCAGGAATCATGAAGTAGTTTGGGTTGGAAGGACCTTAAAGGTCATCTAGTTCCAGTCCCCCCTGCCATGGGCAGGGACCCCTTCCACAGGACCARCTTGCTCAAAGCCCATCCARCCTGGCTTTGAGGGTAGAGGATTRGGGTTGTGTTATCCAGGTTGATGTGTTGGAATTCGTCCCTTTTTTTTACATGTGCCACCTGATGTCCATAGGTTTGTTTCCTACATCTGTCCACCAGAATGAAAAAAATGCTTTAAGATGCTTTAGATTGTTACCTTTTTCATAAATAGTAAAGCATTTTTCCAAATCTTTGAGGTTTTTTTTGTTTTGTTGTAAAGAGTAATATATAACATCTATTTTATGGCCCATGACATCCACCTGTTCGTGTTATTTTGTATTCTTTCTATACAAGATTACTTTTTCACAGCTTACTTGCACATCAATAGTTTGTGCTTYAGTAAATGAAGTTTCAGATGTGGAAGTCTCAGGATTCTGAGATATTTACATCAAAGGACCAGGAAGCTTGTGCTAAAAATCAGCAAGATGAGAAAATTAAAGCAGTAGGTTGAAACAAGAGAGTATACATGAAGGTTACCAGCATATACTGTTTTCAGTGGTGCATCTTTTAGAGGCTCTAAGCAGTGATTGCATCCACTTTCTGAGTTCACTTGATCTGTGCAATGCCACAGAATCCAAAGATGTTTTTTATCAGTTCTGTAGTAAGACTGAGATTATACTTACTGGTTTGAGCCTATGTAGGGTCAGTGGGTGTGAGTTTAAGTGATAGCAGTGTCTGGTGCTAACTCTGAATTTCAYTGAATTAAATATAAGAATTTAAAAACATTATATAAATACTTGCAATAGCTTTATCTTTGTTCCTTCCCCTAAGTCTGTGTGAAATATGGACAGTGACAAGTTTTTATTGGACAGAAAATGCATTTTGGACAGTGTGGCATTCTGGGAAGCAGTGGAAAGAGCTGCATGCTGCATTTTCAGCCATGTACARTGGAGAGGGAAAACAATGGACTGCTGTACCCTGGGTCTGTCCACATCTGCTTCTCTGGGCTGTTTTAGCATTCTTATGATGAATGAGTAACATTAAGTTTTACTGTGCTTTCAGGTAAAAAAATCATCATTTTCTATGTTCCATTACTTAATGAGAAATGAATCTTGGGCTGGGGAAAGTTTATTAGAACTAGTATTTTTTTTAAAGTACCAAAGATGGAACAAATATTTCCTTCAAAAAAATAACTTCAAAACTCTTCAACAAAACAGGAGGAATCMAGATGYTTGCTAAAATTTKCATGAGAGGAAGGATCACCACTTCCAAAGTGCTGGCAGTGCWGTTCTGGTGGGGCCCAGGTGCTGGTGGCCTTTGCAAATGCACCTTCCTGGATGGTGTTCAGCTGGTTTGAGCTTCAGGTCTTCTTCTAAAAGCTGCTTTCTGGCTGTCTGGTTTCCAGGCCATTTTCTTGAATGGGGTTATTCCTCCACAGGCACAGGACTTTGTACTTCCCTTTGAACTGCATAGGAGTGCTGTCAGCCCATTCCTTAACCTCTTCAAGGCATTTCTGAGTTATCACAACCCTCTGGTGTTTGAATTGCTCACAGTTTTCTGTTGTGTGTAAAGCTGCTGAAACTGYACTCTGTGCCATCAGCCAGGTCATTGATGAAGATGTTWAATATCATTGACCCTCAGAGCTCAYTACTGATGTCTGGCCCCTGGCTGTGATGCCTGTGACAGTCCTTTGAGCCAGGCAGGCCAGTTCTCAGTCTGCCTCATGGTCCATGTCTCTATCCTGTGCCTCCTCAGTCCACATGAGGATGGGGTGTGTGGCTTATCAAAAGCTCTGCTACAGATGGGATGGACACATCAGCTCTTGTCTCATCTCATATTGTTCATAGCACTGTTTAGTACGTGTGACTTCCCTGCCAAAAATTCATGTGAACTCCTCTCATCTTGTCCTATGCTTGGAAAAGGTTTTCAAGAGCTGTTTACTACATCACCTTCCAAGAGATCAAGGTGAGTTTTACCATGCTGTGGTGCCCCAGATCCTCCTCCCTGCTCTTGAAGATAGGGCTGATACTTGCTTTGCCTCAGTAATCAGTGACATTGCCTGATGACCATGACTACAAAAGCAGTGGCCTGTTGATGATATCAGCCATCTCCCTCAGTATTTGTGGATGTTTCCTGAACCTTCTGCTTTAGTGATGATTTCAAGTAAATTGTGACTTACAGAGGGTGTGAGTTGTGTTTTTTGGTATTTATCAGTGGGATAGGACACATTATTGAATTAAGGATTGCCAGAGTGTGAGGCTCCACCTTGGCTTTCCATCATTGGGATGAAGGCTCCTGGCAAAGCTCTGGTTGCCTAAAAATGATTTTTAGAGAATTAGAAGATAACACTACTTTGTCTTGCTGATGGCTACATAAATCTTGCATAATGCTAAGTAAACAGCTGTACCCTTATTTGTGTARCTATCAATTATACAAAACACAGGGATGTGTTTTGTTAGCATAACTATCTTCTAGTATTAAATATGGTTTGTTTGAATCTGCTGGCAGATTTTTAGACTGTAGTTTTTGCCAGTGCCTTAAAGTGTGGTCTTAATAGTGCTCAAGTCTGTCTGTTTTAATGGTCAACAATTGGATGTGCTTTGGCTACTCCTTCACCTTGGCAATAGTTTAAAATGTGATGTTTGCATATTGAGAGCTGCTGGTTTTATCCATTTTTCAGTTGAAACCTGATTTAYGGGTTTTCATGTGAAAGTTGTCAGAGAAGTCACTGAAAGTTTGTAGTGCTCTGCAGTGGTATGTACATGATAAGGAAGAAAGATTATAGGCCCTTCTTGATGTCTCACCAAAATGTCAAGTGAAGTCTTGTGTAAGAACTACCTGGCTGTGTTCATAGGTGTAAATGAGCAAGGTGGAACAGCTGCTTGGAAGGACTCTTGATAATGAACATTAACTTCATTTTGCCTGAGTCCTATGCAGGGTAAGATGCTCTATAATTTGGATTTCATTTTTAAGTTACACAATAAATAAGTTGACTTTTTGTAGTTAGTGGATGCCTGACCTTGCTRATTTAAAAATATTCATGCTTAAAGAAAGATCTGCAGTAGGTAAATGKACAGTAGGTAAATCATACAGCTGATTTTACCATTTTGCCATAAGTTTTCTTCTCAATGAGATAAATAATTTTCAGTGGGGTAGGTTGAGGATATGGGACTGATGTGTATGTCTACATCTTGTTTTCTTCCTGAGCAAGACTGATTAAGCATCTATTAATACCTTACATGTGATTTTGACAGTTCCTACTGTGGTTACTTCCTACCTTACTGCTATTATTAATCAGTCTAAACAGATTCTAGTGGAGTCATTTTTGATGGGAAGGTAATAGGTGTTCAATTAGTTTTGAATTGCTTAAAGAAAAAAGCMCATTCAAAATATTTGTCATATTGGTGACTGAAATGTATTTTCAGATCAGTGCAGATAGTAGTACTTAGACTGTAAAATAGAACTTATAATGCCTGTGAATGYAATTTAAATAAAGATTGGTTTGAGTCCTTCAACAGGAATATTATTATTAATTTGAGGATTCTGAATGCTGTAGACATCATTCTAGCATGAACTGCTTATTTTATTGTAAATTGAAATTAGATTCATTGTCAGTTGCTTTTACAAAATTAAGGTGGCATATGAAAGACAGTTACTCGGAATTCAACTATTGTAATGATGCACATTAGTGGAAACAAATTAGTGTGGTTTTTTTATGCACCATTCATGCTCTTAATGCATTCCTTTCTATGYCAGTTCAGAATTAGGACCTATTATGGATGCAAAACTTGCAGTTTTTGAGGACTTTTTAAAGGATTAAAATGTTGGCTGAAGAGAATAGGTGAAGTTTTCTGAGGCTCTTAAAGTAATGGGAGTGGGTGCAGTAATAGAACAAYAGCATTAAAAATTGAAAATTCTGTTGCAATTTTTGTGTTTCAGACCCATTTGAGTCTAAATGGTGCCATTTCACATATATTTACTTTCCTTATTTTAAATATTTTGAGGCTATTTTTGTTTGCTCGCTTACTTTAGTTCTCTAATTTTCCCTTTTTTTTAATGAAGACACACTAATTAGTATTTACTTTGGAAGTATCWTGGAGGGTGGGAAAAGGGATATTTGTCTAAGCATTTGCTCATATCAGAAGCTGTTTAGTTGCTGAACTAGTGTGTTTTTCTGGGATGCTGTATACAGTTGAAATTGTGAAATTGGGAAATTCTGCATTTTTTTGTGAATGTCTRCACAGAGAAACTGCTTTGAAGCAAACTAGACTATGCTAGACATGTTTTAAGGTACTCAAAAGTAGAAGGTTAAGGTTGCCTCTTCTGTACAGTGCAAAAATTGGGGAGGTTGTCCAGCTTCATGCAGATCAGGAGGCTGGGCAGTGAGTAGCAGGGCTCTGAGAGGCTGTTGTAAGGAAATCTGTGGGGTTTATTTCAGCAAGCCTTTTGAAATGTATTGAAGCCTTGGTGTGCTGATTCTAGTTCAAGTTCATGCTGTGCAGTACTGTTTTCAGCTCAAAAGATGAAAAATACTAGTTGGAGAGGTGCTGATTCAAAGAACTTTTAATCATTCCCTAGTAGGGCAGGGAATAAAGGAGTCCAGGGTAAAAGATGTATAATCTTAAGCACAATCAAGACCATTTTACTACAACAGTAATGAGATTAGGCTCTCAYCAGTTTAATCAAATTTAGGATTGTAATTGGGTTCACCATGTTGTGTTACTGTACTCTGGATTTACAGAACTCCTGGAAGGACTGTGGGCAATAAGTCAGCATCTGGCACAGCAGACTTCCTGTGACGTGGCTTCATTGGGAAAGTTGTAATATTTTTTTAAGAAAGGTATTCTTAAAATGTGTCTTCTGAAATAAATTATGGGTTGTGCCATATTAAAAAATTCCAAATAAACAGGATAGAATTCTGATATTGTCAGTTTTATTGTCCATTAAAGAAAAACTTTTTATTTTTCTGAACTTCTGYTACAACTGACTTGGAGTCCCTCTTTTCCTCTGGGGCCTTGTCTCTTACCAGAGCTTGAGTTCCTTCAAGGGGATCTTCATAAAATACAAACTAACGAATCAAGCTCTGTTTTTTGTAGTACCATCACTTTGATTTTTTTTCTKATGTTCCTTCCTGGTGTTTCATTTTCTGATGGTATATTTTCTGATGTTCCTTTCTGACCCAAAGGAATGATGCTGCCAGAGCAGATGGCCATCCAGCTCAGTGTTCTGTGTCCAGCAATGGTGAAAAGCAGTGAGTTTTCAAGAGCTAAAAGGACAGGGGAAGTATGTAAAGATACTTAGCCTTCACTTTGACCTAAGAGTTTTCTGAATTGAGGAGGGTGTGATTTTTYTAAGTCAACTGTGAAGGTTTGAGAATTCACTGAGAAATATTATTGCATAGGACTATGCTTCAGTAGTTGTATAACATGCTTGATTGAGTCAGTCTAAATTTTGATGCTTCTTATTCTTAGATACAAGGCAATAAAACTGCCCAAATAAAGCAAAACCTATTGCTTCTATTGTATAATGCTAGTAATTTTCAAACSCACTTGATTTAGGAGTATTTGTAAAGGATAATGTAATTCTTAGAATATTTTCACTTTCAAAATGAATGTGGGAACTATTTCTAGTGCAATTGCAGTKCAGTTCCATCAATGCCCTGTTCTCTTAAGCCACAATCATGTGGGTATCCTTGAATGAGCCTCGCATTTTTCACTTGTTCTTCCATCCGAAGTAGGAAAAAGTTTGTACAAAATTACTTGGATATAATGGGGTGTTTGGTAGGACGTCTGAATGTCAGGAAATGTAGTAGTGACTTTCTTAAGGATTTGCAGGCAAGTTGACCTGGTTTCTGTTTCTCTTGATCTTGTGTAAAGCAAATGTTGCCTTAAGGACAAATGCAGTAAACATTTCTGTTTRCTTTGAAGTTGACATTCAATCTTATATTTATTATATTGATTTGCTACAGACAAATAGGGCATAACTTTGCTCAGCATTAAACACAAGTATATGTATTGGCTTAGCCAAGGGAGCTGGAATCCTGGATTGTAGGTCTGTCCCAGGAAGATTAAATCTAACTGAAGAATAATATGAAACAATTCTACTTCATCRTTATCTGATGTATCTACCACTGTTATTTGGTGAATTAACTGGGGACTAATCATTGCTTAGATCTCTGCTGTGATTAAATGTAAAGAAAAAAATCCATGCATGCAGTTAAATTGCTGTTGCATTAGCTGCATCCTTGGTCTGAGAACATGAGATTTTAATCTCTAGCATTATGGGAAGCTTTAATCACATGTTTATTTACTGTTTGTGATCCAGGAAATGGCATTGCTTCATATAGCTAAGCAGTGCAGAATGTAATCTAAGGATTAAGAAAAGGCAAATCTTCCTATCCATTTGACCTTGAAAATCTGATGGGATTTCCTGTGTGATCTGGCATGATTTTTCCCTAATTATCTAAAGCTTGATGTATGTGAATGATATTGCAGGAGCTGTGCAGATGTGGATAAAATTCTAAYGCTTAGCTGTATTTCCCATTCATCTTGGATTTCARGT
Organism: Alauda arvensis; assembly: GCA_902810485.1. Classification (NCBI taxonomy): domain Eukaryota; kingdom Metazoa; phylum Chordata; class Aves; order Passeriformes; family Alaudidae; genus Alauda; species Alauda arvensis. The sequence goes on from CADDXX010000324.1 coordinate 766,135, forward strand.
TCAAAGAAATAAAAGACTGGACTTTTTMATACAGAACTAAAGTCTTCYACAATAGCAATGAAGAGGCAGAAAGTCTTAAATAAGTTTGATTAACGTTRGACCATAACAGGAAAAAATTACTTAATCTTACTTTGTACTGCTTTGGCAATGGGCTRTGGCTGTTTGTTACTAATTTATCTTTAAAACAAATGGGGAAAATGTGATTCATTTTRCTGAGAGTTGATTTGCAGTCTATTAAAGGGTTTCAGTAGCTTCTTCAAGCAAAAAGAAAGTTGTTTAAACAGTGCAAGTAAAAGAATAAAGGGTTTTAGCTTAAAATGTTCAATAAAGTCTTCCTACCCTACTTGGGGTAGGAAGACTGATTTTTGGAGTAAGTAATGTATTTCTTTTAATAATTACTTTAGCAACTTGAAGTTCAGTATATTCTAGAACAAGAGGAGAACAGTCTTTCTATGCTTTTTATTAGCTTAAAGTAGTCTAAAGAGCATATTTAGCATTAATCACATTGTGGAARCCAAGTCCTTCAAATACTGAATTCAAATAACTTTTCTAAGTTAAAGTATTTAGGAAATACAATTAGTAGTGTATTGATCTCTTAAGGAATTTATGCAGCTGGCTCAGGTGAAGAATATTACTGAGGTAGAACTCTGTGCTTAACTCTTCAAGTGCATTTTAAGTTCATCTGAAATGTCTGAAACAACTCATTTCCAGGTGTTAAATATCTTGGCAATTTCTAGGAAGTTTCTTAAAGCACTGAGTCATAGATTTGTGGTTCTCACTTTCAGGTGGGCAGGGGGATTGCAGTGTATGTGTATGTCATGCTGTGCATTTGGGGATAATAGTATATAACTCAACAAGAGAAAAATTTCTAGCTTTGCCACTTCATAGATACTTGGTGGGCTTTGATGGTGAGAGTACTTTTATTTTGTAAGTTTAGATTCTTCAGGAAAGTCCTGTACTGTAACAGTAATTACAGTGACTGAGATCTTGTAAAGGTCTTGTATCAGGCTGGGATCGGTTGAACTACCTGGGAGACTTTGTGCACTGCTCTGTCACAAAAGAATACAGCAAAATGTATTATTTGAGTTCAATATTGAATGGAGTTGAAATGTGCTTTTCTGACTTTGCACAAATTTTAGTCCYAACATTTAAAATCAATACTAAATCATGTCATACCAAATTTTCTTGCAACTTCATTTGCTTCAGTCATAACAAATGGATGTGTTTTTAGCACAATTTTAATAATCAGCATTTTGTGATGTAAAATATTGCTAAAGAACAGCAGATTTCTGGTCAGTTTTAAGCTTTGAGTGTTTATACTAATAGTGTACATAAAAACCTCTAAGTACCTAATCTTGTTTTTCAAGAGAAATCAAAGAGCTTTGTCACTGCTGCSCTTGTTATATGAGGAAGGAGGAGTGTTAGATGTATATCTGTATTTGAATGCTGTAATAGTTTTATTATTATGCTTTTACACCTGTATGTGATATTTGGAAGCTTTGACTTCTAAAAGATACCAGTCATCTGATTTCTGAGTGGGAACATCACACCCTATAAAATTTTAGTTCTAATTTCACCTGGAAGTGAGTTCCAAATTAAACTGATGTAACTTTGCATCTATTTAATTGCCCATAATTCCCTAGTCTGTAATGTGGCATGTCCACGTTTCCCTTTTYACCTGGATTTTGGCTATTGAAATGTTCTTCAGTTGTTGTTAGCTGGTGGAATAATGGTGCTGGAGGCTTTTATTTTACTGAGCATGATGAAACAAMGGACATGCTGGAGCAAGGTTGCTTTGATAGGGCTCCTCCAGAATTTTTACATTGCTACAATCCACAGGAATCAAAAACTTCACAGAGCTGACAAAAGTACAGCTGTGGAATTCTTTTCCTCTGAGAAGTCTTCAGATAGTCTGAGGCTGGTTTGACTTTCTTAGTTTTCAGCCACTGAATACTAACTTGGCTAAATTGTTTATTTCCTATCTTGTGTTAGTGAAGTTAAAACTTGCATGGAAGAAAAGTTTCACTTATTAAAAAAGACATTGGCATTTTAATTTCTGTAGTGGTAAATGGAATGGACTGGTATTCAATTAAAAACCTGCTAATAAAGCATGGATTTTTTTTCTGTAGTTGGAAAATTGTTTGTTTATTCTGTTTTTCTTTGGACCTAATTTCAAACCAGATTGTCTTTGACAGTGTACTAAAGGCTGGTTTCTCCTTTATTTTTGGTTGGCTTATTTGTGTTCAAGTTTTTATTACAGTCTTCTTTTGGCATAAGAAATTGCAAGGTCTTGATGAACGTCTTTAATTTCTAGTGGTTGAGTAGAGGTTCTTGTTGTGACAAATTGACAAGAMTGTGTGGAGATGCTTGTGGAGGACAAGTGCTAAATTCCCACAGAAGAACTTCTGTGGCACTTCTGAAATGGGTTGGCTCTTGGTGCCTGCTAACAAGTTTAATGCTGCAGCCCCCAGCGTGATGGACCCAATCCAGCAAATACCTCAAGAAGTGCTTCCCTTTGTCTCCCTGTATGCTCCTCATGAATCCTCTCTAGTGAAGTGAAATCTGCAGTTTTTCATTAGAGCACACTGCAGAGTCAATATTTGGAGAAAAGTATAATTGAGAGTCAGTTTTGTGTGTATCTCTGGAATGAATGGAGTTACGCAAGCCAGGGTTTGAACTTCTAATCCCATTCYTAATAATGTCATTGTTGGYATARCACTAATCTCAGATTTTTGGGTAGSATCTATGTRCCTCAATTACATTCCTGAAATTCTGAAGGATTAACTTGACATTTGTTCTTAAGTAGAAAGTCACCATTAAAACTGCATGCTTTATTTGTAGAAGAGGAATAAAATTGTTGAATATTAAACTGTTAAGTTTTTTAATTTAAACATGCTGAAAGGTATCTAGGAATAGTTTTCACTACTTGAGCCATATTAAAAAAATGTATCCTAAGTGTTAAGTAAGCACTGTGATTGCAATGCTAATTCAAGGTGCTGATGTAAATATGATTATTAAAAAAGGAAAGCATACTTTACCCTATTGGCCTTGTATAACCAATTAAATGTATTAATTRCACAATATGTCATTTGTATGCCATACAGTATTAGTTTTGAAATTTATTTATGCTTGRTTTGAAGAKTCTCAGCTTTTAGATTGTTGCAGTGAACTGAAAATATAACTTTTTTTTAAACAGAAATTGAAAAATTCCAAAAAGGGGAAGGAAAGGAAGAAGAGAARTATATTGATGTAGTCATCAATAAGAATATGAAGTTGGGACAAAAAGTTCTGATTCCAGTAAAACAATTCCCTAAGGTAAGCCCARTTTTTGTATTTGATAAATTTAAGTTCTTAAAAAAGATATTTCACTAGTATCTTTACTGKTTTTTAATGCAATATTTACAACTATTACCATTCACTACTGTTACTGTTCTGCAATCTGTTCTGTAGGAGCTCTGAGGCATAAGTGATTCTTGTTGGAATAAATGTGCAGGAATGTGGTGCTGGTCACACAAAATAGTATGTTCAGAGCAAAAATTGAACCATATTTTTGGGATAACAGGATCCTCCTTTTCAGAATATCAAAAGGAAAAACAAATTTTGAACTTGAATCTGATGCCAGGTTTTGAAACTTTCTTGTTGTAGCTGGAAGTACAGCTTAAAATGCACCATTAAGGAACTAATTGTGGAAATTTTCTTCTCATCCTCTAAAGTTTYAGCCATTGTTATTCTTGAATGAATTATAGCTTGACTGCTAAATTATGCAGTCTGTTCTGGAGGGGTAGAGACTGTTTCATTAATATCTTTGCCCACCATGAATTCGTAACACTTCTTTACTGCCAAGTATTATCCTGCACTAAAATATTGCTGCCTGGAAGCATTTATGCAACATTCAGTAGGCTGTGGAACTTTATTATTTTGGTACTGCTTAAAATTTTAAGGTTAATGTTATGACAATCAGATTAGCATTTTTTTAATTTGTTTCAAATGACTTTTTCTTCCTACTAGAAATTTCAAGACTTTCTTCTCATGGAGTAAAAAGAAAAAATCACCATTCCTTCCTCCTTCTGTTTAGGAAAACAGTTTATAATTGTTTGTTTCAACACAGTATCAGTGTTTTTCTCACAGGCCTATGCAGGTTAGCTTGCAGGGATTTCTTTGCTGCTGTTCAGAGTTTCATGAAATATTCCTTAAGTGAGTGCAAGGCTGCACATCATGTGGGCACCTCTTTGGAGCTCTGACTTAAGTCATCTTTATGACTAAATAGAGCTATATACAAGCATGCCATAACATAAAGATTGGGAGGTAAAATATAGGGACCTATTACTCCATGGTCAGTGTTTGCAAACAGGATGTTTTTCTTCTAAATGTGGAGATGTAGATACTRTAGCTCCAGGGCAAGAAAGGCAAACTGGCTGTTGAAAAGGGAAATGCTGCCTTCTGAAAGATACTTCTGCTTCTCTATCTAGTGTCAACTTTCTTTATAGGAGTAAACACTGACATTATTTAGGATAGCTAGTAGGAGAGCCCTTGCCATRTTTTGAATGGCTAAAGAGAGATGCTCTGCTGTTTGATCAGTACTTCTGATCCATAGGGATACTGAACTGCAATAAAACCTGGTGTGTACTATGGAAAGAAGCTTGAACTTAGGTCCAGGCAGATCCAGGGGTGCAAAATAAAACAGCTGTGCAGAACAGACATGTCATATGRGTTTCTGCATCTCCACTAGGACTGCTCCAAAGAAAGCAAAGTACTGTTATCTCTAGTCACATAAATTTCCTTTTCTGACAGAGTGAATAAAATGCTAGATATTTAATAAGAATATTTGTACCACAATATTTGAGGGATCAACTTCCCTTGGAAATTTCCTTTTATTACATATAAATGGGTATTTGTTAAAGGTTGCTCATTAAAGATTCTACCAAGTCAAAATGAACTAAAACTTCTCACTGTATAGGAGTAGTCTGGGAAGTGAGTATCAGTTCAGAATTATGATAGGTACTCTTGATATCTCTGAAAAGCACCTGCCCTAAACCCAACCAGTCACTACTATTTGCTATCACTTGGTATTAGAACCAGGCTTTATTGGTATTAAAACCAGGTTTTATTTTTGAGATCTTATAAATTATGATACATTTTATGGAGTGACATAGCTTCAACATGGCAAACTAAGAACCTTATCCGGGCATACTGTAGTCTGCAGTAAGTGACATGAGTTTTAAATACCTGTACATGGGAGAATAAAGTTTTTTGCATGAATAAATTTTTGAAGTGCTAATCCTATTTCTATTTCATGTATTCAGAGAAGGGCTCAGAAGTTTGAGATTTGTGGGAGAGATGTTCCAATTGTCTTGGTTCCCCTGAGATGTATGTAGAGTGCATGTGTTGGATATTTATCCATGTTGTCTGACTGGTGACAGCCAAGGGGGCTTCACCAAGGACAAGTTGGGCCTGACAAAACTGGTGAACTTCTTTGACAGGGTTAAGGGTTACAGGGTTGGTAGATGGGGGGAAAAGCAAGTGATGTCATCTCTGTGGATTTGTGCAAAGCATTTGACACTGTCCCATRTGTCACTCTTGTCTCTAAACTGCAGAGACATGCACTTGGTGGATGGTGGATAAGGAATTGGCTGGATGCTGCACTCAGAGTTGTGGTCAGTGGTTCAGTGTCYAAGTGGTGACCAGTGAGGAGTGGCATTCCTTGGGTACTGGTGCTGGGATCTGCACTGTTTGGCATCTTTGTTGGTGACATGGACAGTGACACTGAGTGCACCCTCTGCAAGTTCACTGACACCCAGCTGGGTGGTGCAGTGGGCACACACTGGAGGGACAGGATGGCATCCAGAGGGACCTTGTGACATTGGAGAGGTGAGGCTGTGCAAAGCTCATGAAGTTCAGCAGAGCCAAGTGCAGGGTGATCCCTGTGGCTTGTGGCAATCCCAGACACAAATACAGGCTGGGCAAAGAATGGATAAAGAGCAGCCCTGAGGAGTTTGACTGGGGGCACTGGTGGAAGACACCTCATAATGATCCCAAAATGTGCTCTTGCAGCCTTAAAACCAAAGGTGTCTAGGTCTGCATCCAAAGCCCTGTGGGCAGCAGGTGAGGGAGGGGATTCTGCCCCTCTGATCTGGTGAGACCCTACCTTCAGTGCTGCATCCAGCTCTGGGGTCCCYAGAGYTYAGGGCATGGGCCTGTTGGAATGAGTCTASAGGAGGTCATGAAGATGACTGGARCTGGAAGATCTCTGCTAGGAAGATGGGATGAGAGATTTGGAGAAGGCTCCAGGGAGATCCTTACAGCMTCTTCTACTACCYAAARGGAGCTTACAAGAGAGCTGGAAAGAGACTTGYTTCAAGGGTGTGATTAGACAAGTGGGGATGGCTTTAAATTAAAAGAGGAGAGATTTAGATTAGGTAGTGGGAAGAAATGSTTCACTAAAAGAGCAGTGAGGCATCTAGTTTAGTTGCCCATAGAAATTGTGGATGTTCCATCCCTGGAAATGTTCAAGGCCAGGCTGGATGGGGCTTTGAGCCACCTGATCAAGTGGAAGGTGTCCCTGCCCATGGCAAAGAGGTTGGAACTGGTCTATCTTTAAGGTCTCTTCCATCCTATACTTTTCTGTGATTCTCTTCTGTGGAACTTACCAAAAAATATTGAGGACCTCATAAAAACCTGAAATGGTGTTTTTCATAAATACTCTGTGCCTCTGCACTGCTGTTTTCTGTGTATGTGTGCAGCTTCCCAGGCCATTTTACCTGTGGTAGGTGTTGGTATTGCTGCAAATGTCTTTGGTAGAAAATACCAAGGGAGAATTCCTCAGAAAAATGATTAAGCGATTTGTTTCTCATTTTTGAGTTTTCTTTCTATTGATCAGTATTAGTGACAAATGCTTCAGAAAAATGAAATTCCAGATTTAAATATGGATGAAATCTATGCAAAAAATCTTCTGCATGTCAGTACTAGATTCAGAGTTCTCCTATCATCGTGGCATGTTTGCCTGCAGTCCACACTAGTTCTGTTACCTATTTCACAAGATCCCAAACAAAGACCTTTCCCYTTTTCAGGACATGTAGTGCTAATGGGGTTAGTGACTTGAGAATCTGCTGTTTGAAGCTGACAAAATCATTATAATAATTGATATATCTCTCAAACAAGCATTGGGTTACCAGTTTGGGTTTAATCTGACTAATTTGAGTAAMCAGGAGGTAGTGAGAAAAACCAAGTTTGCTTCAATTTCAATAACAGAATAGTCCCCTAAATAAACAGTCCTGCTATTAAACTAGATCAAAAAAGAAAAAAAACCAAGTTTCTAAAATTGTTAAATCCTTATCAGGGTTAAAYAGATGAAAGTGAAAGCAAATATAAGTGATTTTTGCCAGCAGAAACTATTCCTTTGTTTTTATTTGCCAGGGGTGACTCTGGGGAAAAAAAGATGCCTCTGCTGTTTATGGATATTGATATTTCATTAATCCTGTTGTAATTTTTTTGTTATAAAGGAGGGCTGTGAACCAAAACAACCTGTCAGTGCCCTGCCCCCAAGCAAGACAGTTTACTAGACCTGAAATGTATATTACATTGCCTTTTCCTTCTTTAAAACTTTTCTGTAACTCTGACTCCTTGAATAAATCATAATAGCCTCAACACAGGTCAGGCAGTCCAGGCTCTGATCAGATCAGCCTGGCATTGTGATGCTTGCTCACATTTCCTGTCCTGTCAGATACATTCTCATGAGCCCATGGCTGGGTCCTGTGCATTTGCCTCTGACAGCCCTGAAAAGTGACAGGTTAAGTGCAGCAGCAACTCTTCAACCTAAGTGCAGAGCAGCTGGGCTTCTGTTGGAAAAGAATCTGGTAGGCTTCATGTTCTTTGACCATCTTTCCTTACCATGAAAAAAAGCATTGAGTTTGTTTTTCTGCTTTGTGTACAAGTAGGTGAATGTTCTTAGTAATGTGCTTAACTGGTCTCCTAAGAGCTTTTGGTTCTTTCTGTGATACTCTATAGTTACATCCTTAACTGTGAACTTTTGTCATGCTCAGTCCTTGGCAGTGTTAGGTAACATGCCTCATCTCATGCTACAGGTAGTTGGTTTTTTTTTCAGATCTGGATCTTGATAGAAGGTGACAATAACCAAGACAACCTGAATTGTCTGTGTTCTGGAATAACTCAAGATGGTTATTCCCAGGAGTTATGCTCAGTTTCTCCTTGAGGCTAGTTGTGCGTTTGAATAAATTTCCTTTTGTTATTAGGAAGGAATAACAGACTCCTGTAGAAAATGTCCCTGATTTAATATGTCTTGATATGGTGGCAGTCTTACCTGGTGAGACAGAACCTTGTGGAAACTCCTTTATTGCAGGCCTAGTCACATGGGCTTTCAAAATATGATTGTGCAGAGTCTTAGAGTTTTTTGGATTGCTCCAGCTCTGCAGATGCCTCCAGGAGGCCTGAAGTACTGTGATACAGAAATTAATCTGAGGTATTTAGGTGAAGYTTGAATAATCTTTGGTAATGCTGTCTGCAGTCCTGTTGCAACTGGGACATCTACTACAAATAAGGATTAGAGAGGTTGGGCTTTTATGCAACCTTATAGGAAAAAGGCCAACTTTTTGAGGTGGAACTGATTTCTAAATGAAGTTACCTATAGATAGGAGTCCATGTGGGTGCTGGATGTCTAAACTGCAGACACTGGAATGAGATCTTGTCAGTTTAGGAGGTTAACATTGAGGTTAGAGTGACCTGCTGTTTGATCAGCTTCATACCTCAACTGRCTCTGGGTTGTGTGTGAAAATGTGACCCTTAAACCTGTATTTCTGTTGTGTTTCATGCTTGAAAATAAGTCTGTGCAAGGTTGAAGATTAAAGGCTTATGCCAAGGTGAGCTGGCCACTCAAGGAAGGTCCTGGTGTGGTTGTGTTGGTGGAGGGACTCTGTGGATCTGTCCCAGCTCTGCTATGAAGAGCCATCACCTGTGAAAGGTGTTTTAGAGCTTTGTTGTGTGCTTGTGAGGCAAGAAGGTGTTACCCCCCTTCCATTCATTTAATGAATATKCATTGTGAAGTAGTTTAGTCTCAGAGCCCTGATTTTGCTTTGACACTTTGCTGAACTTGGGTGTTCTGAATTAGGTGAAAAAAATAGCTTACTGGGATGGTAAATGAAATCATGATGGTTCTCCATGAGACGGATCAAAACTGTGGGGAACAATTATTTTCATTTTGACAGGCTACCATTTTTAAAATGGCTATTAGATATACACTTAAATACTGGGTAAATCTCAAAAGTTAAGAAGAAATTATCTGTTTTTCCCCAAAGTGATACTTTAAATATATTTTCTCAAAAGTTACTGACTTGYAGAACTGGTATCCATTTAAGCCTTTTAGCTCAACTTTTAAAGTGAAAATACCTGTTTTAAAATGTCATTGTCATATACAATATATCTGCTGTTGTTATGTAAAGTCATGGAGGGATTAATATTTTAATCACATGACTAGTTAAAAAGAAATTTTGCATAATAGCTCAGCTCYAAGGATTTCTTAAAGCAGAAATGAGAAAATGTGGTTGCATAACCAGAAGTGATGCAGAGGAACAAGCATCAATTTTAATAGCAGGGATAACTTTTGAGYAACTTTATAGTAAAATTGACCAAGCTTTCTGCTGTGAATAAATGTTTAAAGACCTATTACCATGTTCCATGAAGGAGAGTGGTTTGTGGTGTAACACAGAGGCTTTCTATAGAAACTTTACCTTTCCAAGAGGAATAGGAAAAGCCTTGAAGTTTACCTTGTTCCAGGTCATTCTAGAGGGAAAGTGCTCTGAATCTTAAATTAACTTTTAAATTTTTTTCTAGTGACCCTTTCACAGAAAAACCATTGCAGAAAACTAATATGTCAAGAAAGCTTTCTATGGCTTTAATAACAATGGAGTGCTTAAAGATTTACAGGAAAGCATTTGGTCAAGCATTTATACTTTCACTAAGTATTTTAAGCTGGATGAACCRTTCTTAGCAGACTTGCCTTGGCTGGGATAAACAAGGATTACTTTTTCTATTATATCCCCTTTTCTGTAATATATACATTTAAAAATGCTGTAGCACTGACATAAATTCTTTTTTTTTTGGTTATAATTCATGTAGTAGATCAAATTGTTCTGAAGAGAATATTGTGTTCCTTGAATGTTCTTTGAATGTTCTTTGTGTTTCTTCAGAAATGTTTTCAGGGAATAGTTTCAAGCAGTGATGTGGTAAGGAAACAAATCTCTAAATAACTGTTTAAGTCATGTTTTGATTTGATGATTCTGAAAAGTGGGTGCTATGCAGTGGTGCCCATAATCTCCATTGTATGATAACTGAAAAACTGTTTCTTAAAATGAGGATTTATGAATATCTAAGAAAGGAAACRATTTTGAAGCAAAAGCCTTGCAAAATCTTTTGAGGCAAAGACCTAATAAATTTTTTTGTTTGTTTTTTYKWTTGTGAAAGATGTTTTCTSTTTGAGATGTATTTTARATTGKAGATTTTTGTTACAGACTKYAGRATAATCTGTAAAAGGGCAGCAGATACACTCTTTCAGTRCAGTTAACCAGTATTTGCCAGTTAATGGATATAATGGTCAAGAGAAAATCCCATAGCCCAGGAATTTGAGGAATGGCTGTTGCACTGCATGGTGTATCTTCACCCACAAAGTAAACCAGAGGTAGAGGAGGATGTGCTTTCAGTGATCACAGATTTTAGGAATAAGAACACTTCTCAAACCTTGCATCCTTCTGCTCAGACTAATGTATCACTGGATGATACTTTGTTCAGAGGGTACCATTTATCAATAGCAGAGTATTATTTGGTTGGAAGTGTAGGTAGCTGAGGTGCTAATTTTTCCTATTTTATCTAATTGTTTCTTCCCAGGTCTGTTAATCTGAATCTTGATATTGTTTTTACAAAGATGCCTGTAGTTTTGGTTGAGATACCGTATTTGCCAAATCCTTCAGAGCTGGTCTAGAAGCAAATTTGAGTTGGTACTTTGCCTGCTCTTTTTTATGACATTGTCCATAGTTTACTGGTACTTGTCTAATACATTGGAAGCTGTCTTCGTGCAGAGACAGTTCCTGATTTGACAAAGGTGATCCAGTGTGGAAGTGACATTTATGGCTGACTCTTTAGAGTTCATCTGTCCTGAAGAACTGAAAACTTCACCAGCTTGCACTGGAATACAGTGTGACTGCTTTGATAGAGTGTTAAGCTGAAGCTGGTGAAGGTGAGGACTATTTTTGGTAGTTGGGRGGTGATTGAGAGGGGTGAGTAAAGAGGGGAGTCTGCTATGTCTGATTCTGATCCAGCACTAATGAATGTGACTGGTCTGACTTGGGCAGTGCTGCTCAGATATCTGTTACTATCCAGTGTATCTAATTCAGAGACAGTTTATAAGCCAGAGTTTGATAATAAACCTCAATTTGTTCTTTGTTCTTGTGCTCTTGGGGCAAATAAACCCTTAATGTGGACCATGGGAAGCACCCATGCAACTTGTRTRTGAGCAATCTTGTGTAAGAGCTAACCTGGATGTGCCAGGCTTACTTGCTTCTGTAACAYCAGYAGATAAACAGGACTTATTTTGTAAGTWAAATTTGTTTTACTGTGTRCTGGATTTGTACCTTTAGGTTTGARTCCTTCTACTATTTGATTGAAAGCAGTGTTTAAGCAATAATAGTAACTTAGTGACTGATACTTTGAGTGTTTCTATATCTATGAAATATTTCAAAATAAACCTTTGATCAGATGTTTCCAATTTGATGTAAAAGGGAGATAAACCAATAGTTTGAACAAAATGCAGTACCTGTTCAAAGTAAATAATCTCTTTTCTGCTGAAAGGATTYCTTCAATATCATAAATGGGTTTTATTCATGGAATAATAAACTGAAATGTTCCAAAGCCCTTTAGTTTTGGTATGTAGGAGCAAAAATGCTTTGTGACTGAATTGTAAGCCATATTTTACTAACCTTTGTGCATTTAAGCTACACCTAAAGGTWCTGTGCTTTCAAATCAGCAGAATTTCAGACTTGCAACGCAACTTTCTTATGCTTCAGACTTGTCAAATCAAATATTTGGAGCCTCAGTGCACAGAAATGAATAGTTCAGTGGATYTCAGGATACAGACAATACATTTTCATGTTCATTAAATATGTCTAGAACATGTCATCTCTGCAGTCCTTGTACAGCTTCTGTAATGTCTGACTTTGGCACTAGAGATTTCATGGTTTTTAAAAGATGACAACTTTTGGAGGTATTGAAGTTTGGTAGGTAAAGTTTTAGATTTAAACAACATTAAACTACTTGGTTTTAACTGAAAGAATATAGCTGCAGTAAAGAGTAAGTGTTTGTTTTTGGTCCCAGTAGCTTGAAAGGCTATTATAAGTAGACATAAGTAATCTTAAGTACTGCTTAAAAAACTGAGGTGGTGTTCCACTACATGAAAGYTTTACTGTGACCTTAACTATGAGCTAYSTTTAAGGAAACTCTTGATAAGRAGTAATTGACTTCTCAAAGTTCAAATTTGTTACAAATTGTTTCAGTTTGTTTGCTTTCCTTAGTCACACCTTCAGAAACAATAAAATCAGAAGTCCAAGTTGAAAGAAATCTCTAGAGAACATCTGTGCCTTCAGATGTTCCACCTTCTTTTGAAATAATGATTGTGAATTAAATTGCACAGGACCCCATCAGTGGCCCTGACTCCTGAATATTCTCAGCAAGGGAAATTTCTACCTGTATCAGTTCAGTCTTTCTGATTAATATTTTTCTTGATTGTATCTTAAGACCTATATGAAAAAAATGGACAACTCTAATAAAAAAATAAAAATTAAATAAATTCCCTGAGAATTTTGTGATGTGACCTGATAATTTCAGAAAAGACTGGTTCATACAAGGCCCTAAATTTAATCGGTTCTGGGGACTATAGTAATCCATAAGCCATTTTTTCAATAGTATTATGTTATGTCTACACTGGGAATTTAACTTGCAACTAGTAAGGGGAATAAACTTATATTTTCATATTTAGTTGACCTTTAATGCTTGCTTTCTTTTTTGTCTAAAGCTGAAAGAAATGAACTGGAGCTGTAGACTTTCTGCATTGTAGGGTGAGTGCAGCTGGGCCTTTGTTCCATCAGCACTTCCAGTGTAGCAACAAGAGATTTGGGACTTCCAAGCCCTTTCAAATAACTCCAGATGAACAGGGAGATCAGTGCAGCCCATCTTGGCTCTTCAGTGACACAGTGGTAGAAGGACAAGCAAAGAATTTGTGATCTGTTTCATAAACTTGAATTCACAAAGCTTAAGCCTGTTTGCTGTTCAGCATCACTACCTTTTATTTCTGTCTAAAACGATCTTTTTAACATGATTGTGTCACTTAAGTTGTTGAGTACCTCATTCTTATCTATTGTAACCAGTTTTCCATCACAGTTTATTGGTGGGAGTTGGGGGTAACACTGTCTTTAACTTTCCTTTTCCAGCTGGAACACCTGAAGAAGCCCTTTCTCTTTGTGCCCTTTGCCAGATTCAGTTTTGGCCTCATTTGGGCCTTCCTCGCCCCAGCTCTACACAACCAGACTTCATCTCTGTATTCTTCCCACGTCACCTGTCTTAACTTACACTGTGCATTTGTTTCTTGCCTTTAACTCTGACCAGCCTGTCCCTGCTCAGCCCTGCTGGTCTCTAGCCTGAATTCTTGCTGCTGGGCATTGCTAGCTCTTGTCTTCAATGGAAGACTCCCTAAAAGATCTGACAGCTCTGTTCCACTCCCTCATCCCTTGAGGGCAGTCTCTCTGGGGATCCCACTGACCAGCTGCCCAAAGAGCTGGAAGTCTGCTTGCCTAAAGTTCATGAGCCCAGCTTTACTCCTTACCTGATCCATATCCAGTGCATGATCTCTGCCTCCAGTCTTCATGTCCCCAGTGAGCTCATTTGTCTGGTGACCAACAGACCCAGTAACACCTCCCCTCTGGCAGGTCTGTGTATTACCTGGGGCAGGAAGTTATCCCACATGCATTCCAGCAGTCTCCAGGGTTGCCTGCAGCTCACCTTGCCACTCTTCCAGCGGATACTGGGGTGGTTGGAGTCCCTCAGCAGGACAAAAGGACAAAAGCCTTGAGCACRATGCCTCCTGGAGCAAGATGGCTTTGTCAACAGGCTTCTCTTGATATGGCAGCCTGTAGTGGACACCAAGTTATCCTTGAGTTCAGATACTTCTGTGTTGTTGGAGCCACTGACAATACAATTCTATTAATTGTACTGTATGATTGTACTTAATGTTTTTTAATTCATGATTAATCATTTGCACCCATGACCAGAAGTGTTTCAGCAAAATATCCCTTTTAATTAACTCATTTCTCATTAATTTACAATTAAAAATCCAATGAGGTTAATGTGTTGAGGTTTTTTTTTTTGTTTTGTTTCCTTACAGTTCAACTTTGTGGGAAAGCTTTTGGGTCCACGTGGAAATTCTCTAAAGCGTTTACAGGAAGAAACACTGACAAAAATGTCTATTTTGGGAAAAGGTTCTATGAGGGACAAGACAAAGGTAAGGTCTGAGTATGTCAGTGGAGCTTTGTTACTTACCTTAAATTTCTGAGGAGGGGAACAAACCTTGTTAGGAAAATARGAACAAATAAAAAGCASAGGAGTTCCTAATATTGATTATTGSTTAATGTSTCTCTTTGGCCAGTGAAGCCACATGCAGTGGGCAAACTAAGCCAGTAGATGTCAAGTAATGGAAGGCAGAGAATTCTATGGGAGCTAAATTGCAATCAAAGAGGGATACTGGAATGGGAACAAGTTGTGGCTTTTGTGTTGGTCTTCATAGGAAATGAAAAAAAAACCTGAAATGCTTAATGTGTTTTCAAGGTTGTGAGATGTAGCCAGTGAGTGAGCTAATTTGTATGCTGTTATAAGAGTTTTAGTGTGTAGTGTTTTCATGGAATCACAGAATATCCYGAGTTAGAAGGTTCATGGRTCATTGAAGTCCTGACTTCTGGCCTTGCAAGTAATGGAATCATTGCCAAGTCATGTTACAGAACTAAAATAAATACAATAATAAAAGTGAACTTAGCTGAAAAAGTACAGAGTGGCTTTGAAAGTTTGGATATGGGAATGATCTTTAAAAAACCTGCATTGAAATTCTGTATGTTTTGTTAAAGGAGCTGATTGAAGTGCTTTTTCACCAGGTACTATGCAGAAAATTTTGACTTTTCTATTGCTTATTGCTGTTATGATAAACACAAAGTTTCTTAGCACTGTTTTCTGCACAAACTAATGGCACAGTGATTTTGTTCTCTTTAGGAGAAAAGGATAGGGAATGTGTGGTTTAAGTGTATACTAAAAACCAGTATAGGGGGAACTCAACTAGTTTGCAGTGCTAGTGCCTCATATGTTTTGAGTAACTGTGCCTAAGTATTTAACTGAGAAGCAGTTCCTACTAAAACTAAATATGTGAGCTGTAGCATTTTTATTAGGTTACTTTCTATTTTTAAGATCTTATTTATATTGACAAAATAATGATTTTGCTGATGGAGTCTAATCCTGCTGAGTGACCTCTTAATATTCTTGCTCTGGCTGCTCTGACAGCAATCTAGACTGATTATTTTTTTTAAACAACTTTATAGTTAAACACAAATCATGTTGATAAGAATGTTATTCATGAGAAGYAGAAATGGATTGTCACATATAAACCTCAACCTGTAATTAGGGGTGTGCAGGGGAGGAGAYTTCAGCTATCATTGCAGCTTGTAATTTTAGTAATCTAAAGGTGCTGAAGTRCTTACCTGGTGCTTGCCAAATACAGGAAGCTGCAGGGGAATGTTTTTTAGACAGCAGAATTGCTAATTATTTGATATAATGTTATCTGGTAAAGCAATGAAATTATTTCTAGTGCTGGTTTCATCCCTTGGACCTGTCAAGTACACACGGGCAGGGGGCAGCCTGAGAAAAGCAAGTGCTGCCCTTTGGTCTGTGAATACTTTGCATGTGAATGTCAGTGTTTGAGAACTGAGCTCTGCTGCACTTCATTGAACTCAGCTTTGCAGTCATTGAAGTGGGTTGGCTGAAGGAAGATGAAAGAAATAAGCTTGCTTCTGAAAGAGCTAGTGAGCTCTTTTTGCTAATGTTCTCTTCCCTCATCTCATGTGCTGTTAGCTTTATGTCCAAATAGCAGAGTTCTGTGAAGGATGCACTCATTGGATAAAAACATCATTGGATAAAAAGTGAGAACAGAAAATAAGTATCAAAGCAGCATAGTAATACTGAAATTGAAATAATATTGTTAAAAGAAGCTTGCTCTTCTGGAATATTACATCATACCTGTTTCTTTAGACTTTCAAGAAAAGAGTGTCTTCCTCATGAAACTGCATCTGGGAAAACTCCTGGAAGCATTTCTGCCTGTGCTGCAGTTTCTGTATTGTGAGCAGAAGCTGTTGGCTCTCACTTGATGTTACTTTTCCCAGTTGCAGACACCTGAACGTGAGTGAACAGTGTCTGGAAATGCCTCTGGAGAAACTTCAACACTTGCATTACAGTATTTCAAATAAGAATGTGTAAAACCAATCTTTTTCTTATCTCCTAGGAGGAAGAATTGAGAAAAAGTGGAGAGGCRAAGTACTTCCACCTAAATGATGACCTACATGTTTTAATTGAAGTATTTGCTCCACCTGCAGAAGCATATGCCAGAATGGGACATGCACTGGAAGAAATCAAGAAGTTCCTCATCCCTGTTAGTATTTTTTTTTTTTTAATGAGAATTGTGGTAGTCTTAAGTGAGACATGTTATCTCTAAAACTGAGTAAGCTGGTCAAGTGAAGGTGTCCCTGCCCATTGCAGGGAGTTGGACTAGATGGTGTTTAAGGTCCCTTCCAGCCCAAGCTGTTCTGGGATTCTGAACAGTGTACAATATTGGTCAGGTCATGYTTCTTAACTTCCTTTGTGAAAGAAATAATGATTATCAAATAATACTTTGCACTTTGATCCAGGCAGTTACTGGGTGAATCTGTAACTGTTCACACAACTCTCTTGACCTGACCTACAGTAAAAGAGAAATTTRTTCTTGCTTAACTAGTCATGTGCAAAGTATCACAGACTACAAACAATGGTAAAAATCTGTAAAATGTGTGCCTTTTCTGTTTTCTTAGTACAAATGAAGTGTCAGGTCTAGTTAAGAATTAATACATTTGAAGCTGTAGTTTTCTCTCACCTGTAATCCTGGTTGATATATGAGCTGTGCTTGTTTTCTGGTGTATACTTCAGCTTCTGCTGCATGGATGTATAATATGACGTCTGGTTTCCAGTACAGTTTTGTACTCCAGGTTTGGAATTTAATAGGTAATGGGTTTCTAATGTCCTCTTTAATTTCATCTGCTCCTCATGTAAGAACCAACCTTCTTTGCAACATTAAACTGCTTGAAAAATCCAGCCTCTCTTAGGAAGCACTCTCCGGAGCACTTGAGGTGATGTTCCTGTGTGTGAAGTTCCCGTCTGTTTTAGCTCTTGAGTGAACATTTCTTCAGTCTTTATTGGTGATCAAAGGAATAGTATAGAAAGCAAAGCATGCTCAAGGTGCATTGACTTCTGTTAATTCTTACTGCTGAAAATGTTACCCAAGTGTTMATGTTTATTTGTGTTAGATCTGGGAAGCATGGGGACCTGGTAAGGAAAGTTTCCTGAGGCATGTGTGTGACAGCAGCTTGTAAATGTCTGAGTGGAGTCAGTGTGGCTGTATTGGGACYAGCTGGGGATGTCTCTTGTACAGCAGTTGGTGCTGATGACTTAACAGTGCTCCTGTGTGTATTTTGGGAATTACAGTTTGTACCAAGCCTAGTCCACATTGGTGCAACCACCCAGAGAGTGGCTGGGTACCAAGAACAGGCTCCCCAGGGAAATGGTCACAGCACCAAGCCTTACAGAGTTCAAGAAATGGACAATGCTCTCAGGCCATGGTGGGATTCTAGGGGTGTCCTCCTGTGCTGGGCCAGAATTTGGACTTAAATGATCCCTATGGGTCCCTTCCAACTCAAGGTATTATACGAAGTCTCCAGGTGACTGGAGCTGAGTGTTCCTCGAGTGTTTCTTCTGATCTGTTTTTGTCTGAATGAAGTGAGTTCATGTGCCCCAATACTACACTGTGGTATGAACTGAAGCATGATAAATGRCAGTTGTCAGGAGGTTCAGTAGCAATATGTCCTGGTGTAAAATAACCCTAATCTAAATAGACTTTTAGGACAGTTAAAAAAAAAAAAGATGTTCTGGGTAATATGTTTTCATCTTGTAAAAAATCAAGCATCACATTGTACCTTTGTSTGCAGGTTCCAAATTGCTTTTTTCTTGGTGCATATGGAAAGAGGTGAATGAGCATATTACTGTTCAGACATCCTAACTGGTCAGACAGGGGATATTCAACAGAATATTTGTAGGAATGCTGGGCTGTCATAATGTCAAAGGTTACTCTATATGCATGATTCATGATCTAATGGTGTGGAGAGATAAGTTCTTGGCTATTCTAGACAGCAAACACCTGCTTTTTTTAGATAGAAATATGTTCAATTTGATAAATGCTTCTTGCATGTGCTGGAAGGAAGGATATATCTGATCYCCATGCCYCCTCCATCAGMGRTCTTATTTTTCTTCATTGAGCTTGRATTTCCCTAWTGTTGCYGTAAATGAAGTAAGCTTATCCAAACCTGGKCCTTAGTGTGTTAAGCCAGTAGAATTACAAACTGATAATGAGCAATTCCATTGACTGGTTGATTATAGACTTTTCCATCTTTATTTTTGATCATTGCATCTTTATTATACTGAGCTGAACTGATGCTACATAATCTTTCCTGAACTGTGGGATCAAGCCAACACTGTCTTAATTTCCCTTTGGCTTTTCAAATGTAAGCTTATCAGAATTGCTGTAAATGCCCTAATCTCTTTTGCTTCCCCCCTTGCAGCAGCCACTGAAGGAATAAGGAGCAGCTTTTTCTTTTCTAGAACTACTCTTTGGTTCACTGCTACCAAATGCAACTTGCTTTTTTTCTCCAAGGTCTGTTGTGGCTTTCTTAAGAAATTACCTGTTTTATTTCAGGAAAGATGTCCTGATATGAGGATATATGATTATGATCATAATTTRCATTCTCCTTACAATGTTGGGTCACTATGACTTCCTACAGTTTTAGAKGCTAGATCCAATTTATGAATATGGTTATTGTTCCAGATCAGTGCTGAGCATAACATCACATTTGGTGCTAGAATGCAGATTACAGCATATCCTTGTGGTAGCTGACTACAGCAAAAATGCCTCAGCCTCTCTTACTGGATCTTCAGATCCCTGGACAGGCATCCTTGCATTGAAGTTTAACCTCAAGCAGCTGCAGTGGTGGAATTTCATTTAAACTATTGGCATTACTCAACCCAAAACATAAAAACTGATTTTGAGGGTATTTTTGGCTGTGCTTGTGTTGCCTTGAGTCTTACCTTTCTTCTGCAGTTAAGAGTTGCAGCTTCTGACTTCAACTATGTTATTTTATCTTCCTTTAAATTAGCCAGTTCCTTTATTCTGGCCAGACTCTGTGCTCAGCCCTCTTGTTTGAGCATTAGATTGGGTAGTATTGGGTGTTGTGCTTGATACTGGTTATCTCAGGATTACTTCTGTCAGGTCAAAAAGCCAGGTTCTCTCAACCTCACCAGCCCCTGGTTGCTGAATTACACCAGGGCTTCAAGGCCAGGCTGGATGGGGAAAGTGTCCCTGCCCATGGCTGGAGAGYTGGAACATGATGGTCTTTAAGGCCCTTTCCATCCCARACCATTYYGTRATTCTRTGGTTATGGCAGTTTTGGCCATTAGAACTTAGTCAATTATGATTAATTTCTGAGTAGTGGCAGTCATTTGTCTTCTGACAGACACAGCACTAATTACCTTTTGCTGTTGGTTACCAGAGTTTCTTGTTTTCCTTGAGTTTAAAGCAAAGTACAGAAATGTCWTTGAGAGAACAATCTATACCAGTTATATGACAATGTGAGCAGAATTCACAACCTTTTCTTGCAGCCTGTCCTGCCTTCTGCATATTTGGTTTGTAAGATGAAATAGCTTTTAATGGCATTTTTGAAGAGCTTGGTGGCCTTTGTAAGCTCTCACAGACTTTCCCTTAAGTAAGCTGGCAAGTAACTGTAAGGTGTAAAAAAGKTGGCTGAAAACCTGGTAATTATTGATTGCTCACTGTCAGGATAAAGATCTACTTGAGTGCTTTGCAAAGCTGCAAGGGGTTTTGTAGGGATCTGTCCTAACATGATATAAGTAAACAGCTTTTCTAATAGTTTGGGAGATAAATGGAGTCTTAAGCTAAAATGATCCCAAGAAAAGCTGCTGCCAGTGTGATGGCTGGGTGAAAATCATAGATAAAATTTTAAAGAAGGTTTAGTTAGATCAGGTAAGTATGGGGACTTGTGGGATGAAAATCTCTTGCATGGATCTGGATGTAAATGCACCCTCTGTGGTTGAGTAAGTCTTTAGTAAGTCAAGGAAGGCAATTTTTTCATAAAATGAGTACACCTGTTCAGCTGAAATTCAGCAGCAGCATTTGACTGTAATTCAAATGCTACCACTGCCTAAGCTGTTCAGAGGAGAGATGCAGTCTAAAGGGTTTCCATGTCCATCTTCTAGGTGAGGAAAGATTGTCTGCTTAATTTGACTTGAAGTGTGCTSTTTCCAGCAGTGAGTATTCATAAATTGACCATCTGCTACTTTTAATTGAGGAATCCATTTCAGAGTCTAATGGATTAACATTGCAGCTTATCATGGCTGCCTTGTTCTGCCCCTTCACTCTGCATCCTCCTGCTGCCTCTGGCAAATGTGATAAGGGCCATGTTTTCTGTGCTGTGCACAGTGCAGCCCTTCTCTATGACCYAAGGCTGCTGCTATGTCTGGTGATGTGCTGCAGGAAAGTGGGAAAGCATCAGGGAGAAAAGGGACCCAACACACACAAAGGCAACCTGAGCACATCTCTGCTAAGGAATTAAATTAATTGAGTATAAAATGATCAAATGTATTTTTCCTGGGGCCCAGTTCTGAAAGAGATGTTTTGTGAAGAAATTATGAAGGGTATCTGATAMAGGCTGTCAGAACTTTGATATTGTACATTGGTGGCACAGTTTCTTGGTATTGTATGTCAAGGTTGAAATTTTGTTCTTGACAGGACATAGAAGGTTGCGTTTGTAACCAGTTCTGGTCCAGCAGCAGAATTACAAAGTGGGTTTCTGTACAGTAGCTGGCCAGAATAATGTTGTTTCTTGTTTATAGTTGCTCCCTGTGATGGACTGGTTATATATTGGGTCCTGGCCATTTAACAATGGAATCTGTTTCTCAAAAGCTTCAATTATGCCATTTGAAACATATAATTCAGTCATATTACATCAATCTTCGAGACCTTTTTCATATTTACTGTTTGGTTTCTGCTGCTAAGTAGAGGATGATCTCAGGTGGSCAGTTGGGAGTTAAATTTCAGAACCTATTTAAGGCATTTTGGACAAAATACTGCTATGGTGCTTTGTCTTTTAACATCAGTAACTTCAGCAATRGCATATAAAGGACAACTTTTTTATTTCCATTTATAGAAGTCTAGGAGAAGCAGAATGTTACAAGGATAATTGAGAGATTTGAATTCATGGAAGTTTTAATCTCCTTTCAATGCACGGTTATGTTTCAAAGTCTGTAAGACTGCCTGACAGTCTTTTGGTCCCTGTCTAGTGAATAAATGTAATAAACTCAGATTTGCAGTGAGATGCAGATTCTTTGTTTTGTCATTGAATTGTAAAATGGGTGGTGTTAGAACAAACTTTCCTTCTTGAAATGGGAGGATTTGCAGAAGAGCTGTTGTATCAGAAGTATCCCTTTGTTCCTATGGGAGCACCTATTAATATTTTGATACTCAGTAGGGATGCACCTTGATAAAATAGTTAGCTTTAATTCACCTTTGTGGCTGCATTCTGCTTGGCTCACTTTAAGTGGAGGAGAARTGATAGAAAARTACTTGTATCTCAAGAGTTSAGTKCTGGGTCTGTTTTACTCCTGTGTGCTCTGCTTGTTTTGGAGGTTGACTCAAGGCCYCTGAAAACTGTGCTTGAGAAGTACTGTATTAATTCTGGGTGCAAAAACCTGAGCTTTCTTTTTGCTAGACCTTGAGAGTAGAGGATTTGTGCAGACAGAAATAAGGCATCTGTCCTTGGCATTTTTACCACTGCATATTATAGAATTTAATTTTTGAGCTCTTCTTATTAGATAACAATGCATGTGTGTATTGAATGCATTCCTGTGTTTATTCTATAACTCCTGACTTTAAAAGTGTGGATTCCTAATGTATTCCTTTATTTTCATGTGCTGTTCTCAACAGTGTATTTATTCTCTACTCTTTTGCAACTCTCTCTCTCTCCTCTTTTTTCTGCTTTTAACTACAGTCATTTTACAGCTGGGACTACAAATGGGATGTCAGTTCAAAATATGGGATCTTGATTTTTTTCTGGTTTCCTCATATCTCTGCAGCACTTTAACGTTGCCATTTTAATTGGTAAAGCTACAGAAAAATATATGCAAAGGGAAGGAAAACATGCCTGAGCAAAAATGGCAATTATCTAGAATTCTCTAATAATGTTTGGACTAAGTATTACTCCTATTTTATGATGCATATAAAACTTTTTCAGTGGAATGTTCAACTTTTTAAGAGGACACTTTCAGGAGCAGGGTTTGCTGAGAGTGATGGGTAAACAATTTGATGTTTTTTTTTTTTTCCTCACTCTGCCTCCCCCTTGTTTTAGGACTACAACGATGAAATCAGACAGGCACAGCTTCAGGAATTAACATATTTAAATGGTGGCTCAGAAAGTGCAGAAGTTCCAGTTGTCCGTGGAAAAGCATCGATCCGAGCAAGAGGAGTGCCTGTTCCTGCTCTGTCCAGGTAYGTGGAATTTCATCTGAATGTGTCTCTTTCAAGCTTCTCCTTTCCAACACAATTTCTACCCCAAGTAAAATACATGAAGGATTCCCAAAAGAAGAGCAAAAGGTTGGGAAACAACCTTCATTTATTGATGAAAGTTCATTTGGACTGAATTAACAATGGCCTTGTGGAACTTGAATGCTGCCTTTGTAGAGAGGGAGTGCACAGCATAGGAAATGTTCAATCCTACTGTGAATAGCTTGATTTCCAGCCTTGACTAGCTTCTTAGCTGCAGCCTGTGATTGGRCCCTATGGAGTTCACAACAGTAAATCAGTCTTACCTTGACTGACAAGAATTTCAGGCAGTATCTCAAACTTACACAGTATGCTTTTCCTTTTTTTATGGTACTACTGTTTTTCATAGTCATGATGAAATAATACAGAAGTGCTCTGGAGGTAGAATTTGGATTTTCTTGTCTGAGTGGTACTTCTTTGTGAAAAGTGGCTTTTGTTTGATTTAGGGGTAGGCAAAGTCTACTGCGTTGGCTGTTTTTCTTTGTCACAGGAGATGTTTTATTTTTACTCTAGCATCCCCCATCTTCATTGCAGTACTGAGATGACAGTTTCMACTCCTTCAAGTTCTGAAGTGTGAAAACAAAACCTAAATAAARCTCATAACTGTTTATGTTACAGAGTACAGGGATTGTGGCTGCAGCACCAAAGTGTGACTGTTAACTGTGGTAATTTTTCTTCTGTTTTGTGTACAGTTCTTGTTAATGCAACTTGCATTTCTGAGTGGAAGTTGTAAACTGATTTCTTGTTTCAATGCATTTCTTGTAAACAAATTTCTTACTAATACCCTGAAGCATTTTACCTCAGATGATAAAGCATGGTAGAAGAAGCAGCACTAAGGAAATACTCCATTTATACAGATCTGCTTAKTTACATGTATCCTGACAAGGATTCAAATGCAATGAAGAGTAAATCTTAAATTAAAGAAATTATTCTTACTGTGGGTTGTATCCTGGAAGAAGAAAAAAAATTCCATCATCAAATTGTTCTTGTATTTTTTAATACATTGTGTGTGTATATATATTCTGCTTTTCATGATTTTAATGTTGTGAATAGTGTTAATTATATGCCAAGGTTCACCCTTTGGCATTGTAATCAGCCATGCAAGAGTTCTTTCAAATAAGAGACCTCATTTGATTTTAGAGTTTTTTGGGGTTTTTTTTTTGCAATTTTTTAATAGCTCTTTGTAACTTTGCCTCAGATGCCTGCAATGATTCTGCTGCAGATGCTCAGYACAGATACATTTTCAGTACTGTTTCAAGTTTATTTCATTTCCCRTGCCCTTCAGCTAATATTTCTGGGATACAGAAGCTATTGTTTGCTCAGATCCTTTCACCAAAGTTTGATAACTAATTTACACTGTCAGTACCTGGTATGTGTGTATTTAAATAGTTTTTTAGAGTATTACATTTCTAACATCACTAGTTTTGTCCTCTGGATTTTGGTAAATTATTTTTTCAAATCTGCATTTTATGYAAGAGATACTGTTACACAGCTTACAGAATCCTGCATAGCTGGTCTACAACTATTGAAGCAAATTTAAATGTTACTAGTGTTTGATTTGGAGATAACAGTAAAAGGTTTTGTCATCACCATTTTTCACATCTATTCTAAAGGAAAGTGAAAGGGTGTCTGTTTGACTTGTCCTTTCTTCAAAGCCCATCTTAAACTCCAAGACACTTTTCTCTCAAACTGAAGTGCTCTGTTAGCATATTCCTTCAGAGAAGTTCAGTTCTGCTACTGAGATTCTACAGCCATTGAGCTGAAGATCTCAAACTCCGTTATCATGCTCTGATTCTTTTTAAACAGAAATGGATTTCAGTGAATAATACTTYTGTTGAAGCAAAGCTTTAAAGGTTTTGTCTCAATGTTGGATAAAACAGTTTCAATAGGCAGCATCCCTGAAATACCCAGGAGAAGTTGAAGCAAAGCCTCAGAAGACTTGCAAAACAAAGTCTAAAACCTTGATCCTAACCTTTCTTTGTAATCTGCAGAATGGTTTGATGATACCWGCCTTGATACATGAAACATCCTGTTGAGTGTGTTTAAGTTCCCACTTTTGAAACCTTTATTACTCCTGAATAGTTTCATTTAAAAAAAAAGAACTAATTTATGCCTTTTTTGCTCCTTACCAGTCATGTGAGAACTGGATATAATGCATCTTATCAAATCTATTTTTAGCTCCATAAGAAAATCTTATTTTGTAGAAAACAGTACATTTGTGTTTGCATACAAAAATTCTAGCTTATGTGCAGACATTCCTCTGTGTGGTAAGTAATTTCCTAATGGTTGTGGTTTGGCAACTCTGTATTCTTTTTTCTSGATTGTTCCTGATTTTCTTGACTAAATTTTTATTACTGTAGAGCCGAGTAAGGTTTTATGGGTGACTGGATGGAATTTGTTCTGGAAGAGCTGTGTGTGTGTTTTGAGCTTTATATTCAGGAATGTTCTTTTCTCATCATTCATCTTGGAGGACAGAGCTGCTTCCTAAAGCTATTTCCTTTTTCACTGACCTTGCCCCAAGATTTTGTCCCTAATACAGTTAAAGATGACCTTCAGATGTAATCACAGCACTTCTATTTTCTGTAGTGTTCATGCTGAGCACTTAAACTATTTTGACTYAACCCCTTTTCTGTACAACAAGAAGGGAAAGTGGTGAAAGTCTGGTTTTTATTCCTTTTTTCCAGTGGAAGGTGTCCCTGCCTATGGCAACAATTGCAATTTGATGATCTTTAAGATCCCTTCCAGCCCAGACTTTCTATGACTCTGTAGATGTTAATGTCCACCTTTAAGGAGCTTTTGCAACTAAAGCAGCATTTCTCTCTAAAATTTCACACTATTTTCAGAATAAAAATTTAAAAATCACCCAATTGTGACTCCAACTGAGATGCTTTAGAGAAGTGAAATTCTAGAGGATCATAATTATAAGTCTAAGAATTTGGCTAAAAGTTCCTTGATACCTTAGGGTGGCATGGGGGATCCATTTTKTGTCACTTATGGCTGGAAATCAGTGYWAGCATCATAGAATGGTTTGGGTTGGCAGGGACCCTTAAAGACCATCTCATTTCACCCCCTGCCATGGG
>CADDXX010000324.1:792221-845313 GCA_902810485.1 Alauda arvensis
CMCCTTCCCCTTGACCAGGTTGCTCAAAGTCCMACCCTGGCCTTGAACACTTCCTGGGATGGGGCATCTGTAACTTCTCTGGGCAACCTGTTCCAGTGTTGTCTCACCACCCTCATCATAAATTTCTTCCTTATGTCCAATCCCAACCTGCCCTCTTCAGTTGAAAGCTGTTGTCCCTCGCCCTATCAGTACAGACCCTGATAAAATTATTCTCTTTCTTACCAGCAGCTCCACTTAGTTAATGAAAGGCCACAATAAGGTAGAGCTGGCTGAGTTCACACCTAGATTAAGACAGGTTGTGTTTGAAAACAACAGTCTCACTAAAGAAATGGCAGAGTTTTGGTTTATGCTTTCAAGAGGGTGTGGAGAGGTTCTTTTAATTTTCCATTTAGTATTCATATTTCAGTCTATGCATGGCTGGGGTCCTAATGGTTGAATGACTGTCACTGTCTGGGGAAAAAATAAAGCTGCTACAGAAGCTGTGAGTTAGAACTTGCTGTCTTACATGTTAGGAGTAAGATGAGCTGATGTGGGTCACTGCTGCAGTGTGTTCACAGCTTCCAGCTGCTTTCCTGCCACATCTGGAATGAACTGATTTCCTTTTTTGAAGAACAACTTTTTCTTGAGAACATGTAGGTAGTGAAGTGCAAAAGATTCTGAAGTAAAAAATATTTGACAAAGCCAGTTCAGGATCTAGGCCAAAGGCAGATTTATTAATGTTCACTGTGTTTTGTTTTAGTTTTGTGATYTCCCATTTTCCACAAAATTGAAACATGAACATGTGCATTACTGTCTTAAAATATAAATATGAAAGAAAACTTGTGTAAGAGTGGTAACTCAATGATTAACTGTGCTTTTTTTTTTTTTCAAAAAGCATGAAAAGTCAGGAATCAGAGTTCTGTGTTGCATCCAGATATCAGTGTTTTAGTATTTTAAAGTACCAGCACTGAAATAAAAGGTTATTTTTCAGATATCTAATATAAAACAAAAATATTTACTGTTTGTGGAACATTAAATGTAGCTGGCAGTGCTCAAATTAAGATAATATATCAACATCTGGTAACCAAATTTGTTAGCTCTATTTATTGAACAGTGTAAATCCCTGCAGATATGTAGAACCATGAATGCTAAAATTAAAGATCTTCAAGTGTTTCTTCATTGGATAATACAGTGTTTGAGAACTGGTCCTAAATTTTGCAAGTATTTTTATTTTAAATCTATTCTTCCATTTAATGTTTCTGGAGGGAGACAGTGAAAAGGATTTACATTCCACAAATGGAGATGTTCCAATTTTTTGTTTCACTAAAAGTGARGGAAAGCTGTGAACTGATTCTAGTTGTGATTTCATGATCAGAATAATTTCACTGACTCAGCCATCCAGTGATAGGCTAAACTTGAAATAAAAACCACTGTGATTCTAGAGTGGAGAAAGTGCTAAATGAAGTGGTGAAAGTGGTATTGCTGAGGGCAGTTGGAGATGAGTGTAACTGATACGTTGTGCCTGCTACTGTGGTCAAGGGCAGTAACTTAGTTTGCTGGAAATAAATCCTAGAAACACTGTGAAACTACCAGAAAGTAGTAATGTCAAATATTATTGCTAACAAAGGCCAAAGAGGAAGYATCTAAGTTGTATAAGTTGRTAAAATACTATTTCAGTGGGAATCWATTAGATTAGTACTTGTGAATTCCTTCTGAACTTCCACAAGTGTTTTGAGTCTTACATTGTGTAGCATAGTTCTAAGTGGTAGTTATATTTTGGTAATAGATTTTCTTCAGAATGTTTTTATATACAATAAAGTCAAGATTCAAACAATGGGATGTTAATTTCAAAATTCAATATTTCAGTAATACTGTAAGTGGATACAGTAAGGTGGACTTTGCATTTCCACATTTTTAGACATTGACCATCTTCTATCATTACTCCACCATGTTTACAAATCACCTCAGYACCTTCTGACACTTCTGTTAGAGGCTGTTTCTCCCTTTCTCTAGTGTATTTATAGTTTTATAAAAATTGTACTTCACTTTGTATTTTCTTTTTYGTTGTATACTGAATTGTAAGTATAAGCAATGAAATAATGTCATGAGAGGAGAATTAGACTCCAACAAAAACAGCTTTCATGACAGTATCTTCAAGGGATGATGTGGTATATGAGTTAAAGTAGATTATTCCTCCCATTTTGTAGTGAAACARAAGATATTAAATGAGTTACTGGGATTTGCTTTACTTAGTCTAGTCCATGGTACCCAGTTACAAAAGCCTTTTTTTTTATGCACAGCCTATAAGATAATTACCCAACTTTGGGACTAAAATTATTCAGAGTTTAACAATCTAAGTTGGTTGTGTGTTTAATGAAGAAGGGTTAACTTCTTCACTGGATTCACCACTGCCAGATTAATAAATTCAGGAAAATGAAACCCAAAGTGATTATAAAGGTGAAACAAATATTTCCAATTTTCTTGAAGAAGTAATAATATTGCAATAAAATGTTTCTTTGAGAGCAGGGCAGAATTGAATCAAGTGCATAGGTTAGCATTTTGCTGCTAAAGCCTTTTTGGAAGTGAAAATAGCAACACCTGGCTAGGCAATAGGATTTCCTTTGTGTTAACTGCCAATAATTAAGTACTAGTGTGTGTTTGATAGAAATTGCAGTTAATAGGTACATAAAGTTTTTCTCAAAAACATAGCACAAAGAAAATAAAATGCTGGTGTCCCCTGCAATGCTCCAGTACTTGTGTACTTCAGTGTCATCCTCTGAGGAGTTATTGGCAAGGATCTTTTTATTTCACCTTTCCTGAAAGTAAGGTGAAAAATACTCTTTCAAAGTATTTGCACAATCAAAGTACTCAAAAAGTTTGGAGACAAATCTGTGGGAGGTTCAGTGTATATCTGTGCATGCTATCAGCCTGGTTATATGGACTCAGCACTGTAAGAAGTTGTAATGGGTTCTTACTCATAAGGGGTTCTTATTGAGGACATTCAGAAGATTTCTGACAGGGACAGAGGTGACACCATGGTAGAGAGGGAAAATAAAGACAAAAAATACTTTTCTTGTATTTTAGAATATGAGCTGGTAGTAAAGGCTGACAATGGGCTGACAAACCAGCTTTGATAATGTGTAATTTTGGTAAAGGTTTTATAAAGGAAATAAAACTAATCAGCAGTCTGATAGCAAAGACAAGGAGAGTTGGTGRCACCTGAAATTTGGCCTGCAGAAGGATTTCCTTGGGCAAAGAAGCAAGCAGTGGAAGTGGTCTAGGAGCCATAAGTTTGATTTGATAGTGAGGCATCTCTGAATGTGATAAAACAGAGCTGGGATAAAATACATAGAATAATTGTTCTAATTATTAGCAGTTCCACAAAGAATCTTTAATTTATAGGTTGTTGTAGAAGGGAAAGGGTGGAGAACAGACCCTCTGCGCAGTTTCTTTAAAGGCTTCAGAAGCAGATGGGTACCCCTCAAAAGTATTTGATTGGGAGATGAGAAGTCCAGGAAAGAAGGAAATYTCAAAATCAGCTTCATTCAGTTTTGTTTGGTTCTGTGTCTGATCACCAGAGAGGAGCCCAGCACCTCCTGTTCCACTGCTCCCCTTGAGGAAGGTGTAGATTGTACTGAGGGCACCCCTCAGCTTTCTCCATTCCTTTGATGTTTCTGTTGGATCCATCAGATAAGCCTCAGTTGTCATTTGAACAGTTCTGGACTGCTCATCATCTTTGACGCAGTTTCTGATGCACTTCCAGTTATTTTATGTTTTTTAATTTGGAAAGAAACTGATTTAGGAAACAAGTCTGTGAACACACACAGTTGAGCAGTGAAGTTTTGTGTATACTCTTATGTTTTCTAAAATTCTTTTTTTTTTTAGTGTCCTGACCTCTGGACCTATCTTAATTCTAGATGTTCAACAGGCAGTCATAGTACAGAACCTATTAGTTTGTGTAATGGTAGCATATATAAATTTATATATGTATGTATTAAATCCCAAGTGTCCTTTTCTGTAAGCTGGATTTTTATAGCTATTTTCTTTTCTAAAACATTCAGGTTGGGATTCAGCTACAGATTAGAGTAAGCATCTGCAGTTTATTGAAAAATAGTGCACATACTTTTATTTGGTTCTTTCGTTCCATAATTTGTCCCTAAAGCATTGGCAGCACTATCCAGTGGATTACTGGAAGAACAGTTCTACCATGAGAAACTTGTTCAGTTATTCTCGTTTGTGTAGCAAAATCCTGTGCATGTGCATGCCCACATACATGAATTGATCTGCACTGGTGATTGAGGCTCATTCTGGGAGGTTTCCTGATTTGGAGACAATTTAAGGACTTCAGTTATCTTGGACCTGCTTTTCTGAGTATATTGCTTTTTTCAGATTCTTCCTTTGAGCTTAGARTTGGGTTCAGCCTTTCAAGTGATACCTCTTTTAAAACCTGTTCTAGCCTTACTGTGCTCCTATTCCCCTTTCCCATGCTTTCTCTTTTTTGAAATTTTTTGTGTTTTGCTCTGACTTCCCACAGAATTGCTGCTACCCCATATCATATATGTACATTTTACTCTTTTAACCATCTTTAGACATAATTTGTGTGGCTGCCCTTTTCAAATTAACCAATACTTGAACAGATCTGTTGCTTCTGCAAAGGTTCCTGTTGAAGTGGTTCCTCAGTATTTTGAGTCTGTTCATTGTAAATGTCTGTCAACCTTCTTCAGTTCTCCTGTAACTTCAGAAATAAAAATTCTTAAATTAAAAGGATATACAAACTTTCATACACATTTAAAGAAAACACAGTTTCTAAAATTCCCTCTTAGCATCATAACCTGATACAACTCAAATCTGTTTGGTGCTGATTGAACTCTCCTGTCACTGGGTTTTCTGTCTCAGTGCTTTTCCAGTCTCCTCCAGCCTGGTGCAGTAACCATGAAACCCATACATCTCATACATCTCACACTAAGAGATCTTGTAGGAGGAATGAACAAAGTTAYGAAAAGTTAAGATCATAAATGATCTCATAATACAAGAGAAATACTATTTCCCACCCATCACCATTCTAATCCTATTAAGTGTTTTTTGCAATGCAGAAAAGACCTCATCTCATGGATCATCTAATTACTTCTCAAGAATAAATCTGTGCTACCTAGACAAAGTGTACCTTTTTTCTTCCCTTAAATGTTTGTCCATTTTTCAGCATATCCCATTTCCTGCYTTTACTTGCACCCTGCCTGAAGGATGCTGTCATGATTATGCCTAGTGWTTCTTGAATCTTTTTACTGACTTTTTTTTTTTTTTCTTGGTGTTGACTGTAGGCTATGCTGCTAGGTTCATTTCCCTTTCTCTGGCTGCTCTTGGAAAGTATCACTTTTGCTATTTTATATTACTTCAGCAGGCTGTGCCTGGGAACTTCACCACTCACCCCTGACCCCACTAGAGTGAAATCAAATAAGCAGCTGGTACCCTTTCCCGAGGAGGCATTCTACAGATTAGCCAAAACCACTTAATAAGCAGAGTTTTAAATCAAGTACTTTATAGGCTTGTTTGAAATAGTTTATGATTGTGTTTTGATCAGTTATTAAAATTAATAAAAATCTATCCTGGTTGTATCTTTACATTTTTTGCATTTCTCATTCAGTGATGCTGTTTTTGAAATACTGCTTGTTTGTGGTAAAATGATTGCCTTGTTTTCTGATTCATTTATTGATGTGAAATTACTTGTATGAAATGGGATAGGAAATCATGAGGCCAATTCTGGATCTTTATAATACTGTTCAGGTTGGAAATTTTTTTCTGAAATCAGGACATTTTTACTCAATTACTGTTCTTGAGATTAATTAGATRAGTGCTTGGTAGGTAGAAAGACAAGGTAGAGTGCGTGCCTTGTTTCTTTCTATGTATCTGCTATAGTGTATGATAAGGGTCTGACTTCTTTGGAACAATTCTATTTGCCAACAGCAGTCATTCAGAATCAATTATAGTTCATGTGTTGAAATGATTTCCTTAAAAAGATGTCTATTTAGCAGTGTTTTAGATGTCCTGTTTAAAAGAGAGTAAATGATGCAAATTTCTCATAGATTGTACCTCTAAGTCTCTCCAATTACTGCAGGGAGGCAGGAGGAAAGGCCACTTCTAAATGGATCAAATGTTTTTTGAAAACTGGTTCAACTGAAGTCTCGTATTTTTCATCCATAGGTTAAGTATCCAAAATAATGGAATGTGAGTTAGTGCTTATCCTGCTTTCAGAATTTTTAGACCAAATACACTGTTATTTAGTGTTCTTAATATATGTAGGACATCGGATTATCTCCTATAATTGCCCTGTGCATTTTATTGTGTTTGGATGCTTCCTGAAACAGATGGAAATCTCTTCAGAGAAAATGTATTTTTGTGACCCACTTAGTATCTTACACCCAGTGTGATTTACGGGTTTTGTTCAGAAGCTTTCCTGGGATCAGAAGGGAGTGGCAACTGATTCCTCTGTGCAGGGTTTGAGTATGATATAGCCTGACACCTTCAAATGGAGCTGTTATTCTGTGCTTGGGGTACTACAAGTCARGTTCCAGTGAAGTTGGCTGATYCCAGCAGATKKTTTTGGGTGTGTCTGCGTGTGTGASAATGACTCRAGTCMGTGCAAGGTTCATCACTGAATCCAYGTCTAGTTTGTCTCTTCCAGCAATTTTTGCATAATGCGTGTAATCGGATTTAAACCTACAGAGAAATGACCAACTCGAAATCTCTTTCAGACTTTTTCTGACTGTAGCAAAGCAAAACTGCCGCGATGTGGGGGAGGGAGGTGTTGGACAGCATTTAATGGTGAGTGATCCGTGTGTTCGCAGGGGCCGTGGGGGAGTGCCTCCACCACCAGCAGGAGTGCCCAGAGGGGCACCAGCTCCCCGGGGAGTCCCTCCCAGCAGAGGACCCGTCAGTCGGAGCCGGGGACTTYTGGCACCCAGAGCACGAGGAGTCCCTCCCCCGGCAGGGTACCGGCCCCTGCCGCCGCCCCCGGCGCAGGAGACCTACGGGGAATAYGTAAGTGGAGCTGTGGATGTGTGTGTGTCATTCTGGAGAGGGCACATCATCTCAGAACTCTSTACAATCTCTGTAATTAGTACCCAATTAAGTCCTGCACCCAGCATCTCTGACAAATGTGGTCATCTCTCTTTGTCATTTCAGACTTAAACTGTTTAATTAAAAAAAAAAAAAAATCAGGTTATATGTATACACCACCATGGAGACATTTACAGTGCATTTGGTAGAATAGTTATGTGCCTCTTAAATGTTTAATAYTAGGTTTCTGCTTTCCAAAAAACCTGAAAATTCACGATGTTGTAGACTTTTAATTGTCAACTAAAACAGAATAATATTCTAATCTTCCCTCCTAAGCYTATCTTTGTGGTCATATAGTTGTTTAATGATTAGACAAGTAAAGTATTTTTATGAAAACTTCAGAACTAATCCTAAAATTTTAACGATGCACAGTGTATTTCAATAAGCCATACATATTCATCTTGATTTTATTGTATTAAACATTAGAATCATAGTGAAATACTTATGTTGTATATGAAAAAATCATGCAATTATGAATTGTTAGGGAAAACTTGAATTTAAACAGCAATAAGATAGAGAAAAAGATCAGCAAATCAAAACTATARTGATAAAAATGAATTTAGTCTCAGAGAAAAGTAATACCTTCAAGGACAATGCTTTTAATGCTTTACATATACCAAAGGTTTTAGTGTGCCCTCTTTACAGCCAGGTGTGTCTGGACTTCCTCTCTCTTGTTTAGCAAAAAGAGGAGATTCTGCATTCCTGAAAATGGTTTAGCTATTTAGGTATTTTTTGCTTTTCTCTAAACCTTTCTTTCACCTACCTTCACTTCTCTTCTTCCAAACATCCCCACCAAAACCATCTACATCAAATACCAGTTTTTTTTTCTTTTGGCAGAAACCCAGTTTTCTATATAACACTTGGAGCTTTATTAAGAAAGAAGTTTAATGTTGTTAATGTAAACTAATGCATATAACTGAATTCAGAAGAAGTTAATGTAGTTCATTAATTTTGAGAAAGAATACTTTAATAACATGCCTAAATTTCCTCTGGCTATACTTGACTAGTCAAAGTGGGTRCTGCAAATTAGTGCTTCTCTCACAATGCTTTCAAAGGAATCAGTCCTCATTGAACATCCTGTTTCCAGGACATACTTTCTAGAACAGAGAGAGAGGTGGTAGAATATAAACCTCTTTGAGTAACTTTGTATTTATATATAATCTGCTATTTATAGCATGTGTCTATAGAAGTGGTGTGGAAGTAACAGCTGTTTGCCTCAGTATCCTGAAGTATGCTTCACTTCTGGGAGAATAATTAGAAAAAAGCACTGTACAGAAAAATAGTGCTGTGCTAAATAACTTCTAAAAATAATTTTCTTTAGAACTGGATCACTTACCTTCCAAAAAAGATACCTTAGCTGGGATAGATATTGTTGGATAGATAGATACAGTACTTAAAGCTGTAGTTGATAAAGCAGTGCTAGGTGGTCTATTTTTTCTTTAGAAGAACATTTAGCAGGGACATAAGCCATTGGTTTATTGCATGTTCAGAGTTAAATTTGATGCTTGGTATGTTTTTTACCTTTCCTTTTGCAGTGCATTACCTAAGTGCCAATGTCTTTTACTGGTTAAGGGAGCATGGTAGCAGTAATTAGTAGTATTTCTGCCCTTTCTTTACTAATTCCTATTTAGTTATTTCTAATACTGAAGTATTAGTTTGCCAACCTGAGCAGAATAAGGTCTGATTGATTGAGAAGTGTCTCTAGAATGATAGTAAGTTCCATAAGTTGTTTTAAGCACCATCAAAACTTTGGAGACTGAGATATCCAACGAGCTTGCAGAGAAACCTTTAGAAGTGGATTGGGTTTTTGTAGCCAGATTTTGGTAGCTGAGGAGTGCAGGGGTGGATTCTGTGAGATGCTTCTGGAAGCTTCCCCCATGTCCAGCAGAGCCAGTGCCGGCCAGCTCCAAGGTGGTCCTGCTGCTGGCCAAGCCAAAGCCCAGCAGCAATGGTGGTGCTGCCTCTGGGATAATGTATTTCCGAAAGAGAGGGGGAAAAAACCCCAGTCTGGTGCAGTCTATTCCTAAAGGACTTCAACCCATGGGAGTGGCCTACACTGGAACAGTTGATGAAGAGCTGCAGCCCAAGGGAAGGGCTCACATTGGAGAAGTTTGTTTTGGACTGTCCCTGTGGGAGGGATCTGATGCTGGAGCACCTGAGGAGTGGGAGGTGTCCTGTTCCTGGGGAGGAACAAGCAGAGACAAGGTGTGGTGAACTCACCACAGTACCCATTCCCACCCCCCTGCTTTGCTGTGAAGGAACAAGTAGAGAATTTTGGAGTGAAGTTGAGTCTGGGAAAGAAGAGAAGAGTGCAGGGTAAGATCTTGCTAAATTGACCTTTTATTTTTYRTCATCCTMCTCTGATTTCATTGGTAATAAGCTAATTTCCCCCAGCTGCATCTGTTTTCCCTGTGTCAGTAACTTGTGAGTGATCTCTCTCTGCTCTTATCTTGAGCCATGAGATCTTTGTCACAGTTTCTTTCCCCTGTCCACCTGAGGAGGGGAGTGACAGAGTTGCTGTGGTGGGCATCTGGTGTCCAGTCAGGGTCAACCCACCACAAGAAGACTTTCCATTGAGGATTGGAAAGTCCTGATGATTCATGAAACTTTTCATTCCCTTAGGCTTACAAGCCTTTGCTTTGTACTCATTAAACTAATGTGAAACTCTGCACGACCAGGGGGAAGCAAATTGTGGATGGAAGCTTTGAACCACTCAYTCCTGTAACTGTGAATATCTCAAAGGTGATTTAGGGCTTTCAGTATGTAAAGTCCTTGCCCATTTCCTCTGTTGAGTGCTGTTAAATCTGCCTTGGTACAGACAATGAATTACAAACAGCTTCCCTTTTCCTTCACTCCCTTTGCTAACTCTGTGTAGTTCTTGAAACGAATGAATTTTTAACATCTATGAGTAACTCAGTTCTGCCTCCTGCTTATCCTGATATCTCTTCTTCCTCTTCTTGATTAACTAGCTGGTTTTTTTAAAGTTACCATCAAAATGGCAGGGGGAGTGCCTATTTCATTCTGAAAACTTGGAAGGGTAACTTCTGGAGACAGTATTTCACATTGGAAAAATATCACAGGCAAAGAGTGGTTAATTTGAGATGCATTTGAATGTGAGTTCAAGATAAAGAGAACTCTGTGTACATTGCTGTCCTGTGTTTAGAGCCCACAGGGAAGTGTTCCAGAACCTTGCCCATTACCAAAAGCTCTACTCAGAGTGAGCCTCTGTCTTCTGTCAGCTTTCTGGGGTCTTTGCATTGGTGGCCTTTGAATGCTTTGGCTTTCTCTGCACACAACGTACTGGACTAGCAGCAGTGTTAGCACATTTTCTAGTTCAATATAAGTAGTTTTCCACTCCACTCTTGCCAGTCTCACTTAGATACGAGTGTTGGCCACAGTACTCATTCCACCTTAGACCCCACCACAGTGTTAGTGCCATGATGGAGCTCTTGAAGCCACTGAATGACAGCTCCTTATCATTTTCTCTGAAGACTGACTCTTCAAGACTCTTTAAGACTGTAGCATCAGCTTAGATAGGAAAAATTCCAGCCTCTACAGCCAGYCAGCTTTATAATTGCTGTTCCAACATCACTGCTCTGGTTGCTGTGATAAACTTTCTCTGAAGACTTAAAGGACTCTCATTTTTCTTTGMTCAGCTGCTCAGGTCAGGAGAAAACCTGTTGTGATGTGTGAAGCATAGCCAGGATTATTTTTGTAATAGTTGGATGAGGGARACTATACTAGGTGGATGCTACATTTGTTGAAGCAGTTACAGATGGTTTCAGGAACATTTTTCCCATAATTAAAGATAAAAAATATTTGTATGGATTTTGAAGCTGGCAACTTAATCCCCTAAGGTAAGAAATAGAAACTGTATTTAACTACTAGCTGAAAATTGTAAGCTTTTCCACAATTTCCCAATAAGCAGGAAATTAGTAGCAATGTAAGGTCAGTTCCTTAGCAAATGTTGAGTCAAACACAGGTTAGAACAGAACTGCTCAGTCACAGTTACTGTCTCATAACATTTGCTGCTCTTGGCCTTGTCCTGCTGTCGTTTTCTTAGCAGCTTMCAACCTCTGAGGCTTCTTTCCACATTAGCAACACAGCAGTAGGAYTGAAGCTTTTTAAGAGCAGATTTTTATTTTACCGTGTTTTCATTTCACAAAAGCAAATATTTTGCAAATACTCTGCCAGTCTTTCACTTCTGCACTTTGCATGAATATATTTGTGATGATGGTGTGTCAAGTCCTGTTTTGGCTGCTTAATTGTGTTAAATGCAAAGTGAGTTTTATCTGAGTTCATAATCAGATTTTKGGGCTTTAAGAACTTTAAACATGGGTTTAAAACTTGTTGCTCTGGCAGTTGGAATGTCTACACTAAAAAGATAACTCATCAGTCTAGCATGTTGTGGTCGAGACATGTTTCAACACTACTTTGGAGAACAGTCAGATCTAAATATTCCTCCCTGTTCTGGGGAAGATTGTGGCAAAGCTTTATTTCCCTTTTTCGCCAAGTTATTGATGTTTTCTGGTGTTCAGACAAGGGTTAACTCAGTGTCAGAGTTTTCTGATGTACTGACCACATGTATAATTTCTAGCAGCTAATGCTTCAATGACATTGCTTTGTGTATTAAGAAAKGGAACTAGGATGGAATGTCTACCAATAAGAGACCAAGGGAGCCTTTCTAATGTTAAGTAAATTGTAACTTGGAAAACAGCACTGTGAGTTATTTCCAATTAGATTTCAAGATTATTTTAACTTGGATACAGACACAGGCCCCCCAAAAGGAAGTACAGAACAGTCAGATGCCAAAAAGTTACTGATAACAACAAGCTTCAAAACCTACTCCTTAAAATCTACACTTAGTTATTTCTTCTTTCTGCAAAACCATAAAGTTTAGGGATGTTTTTAAGTTTTATAGTTCCTGAAGCATTCATTTATGGATATTTACAGAAATACATTGCTTTAACTGATGAACAAAGCAGACCAAACTCAAGATTGTAGTTCTTACACTGAGTCTTTATTGTGAGACTATAACTAGCACTATACTGTGAAGTACATGTGTATTACAGATAATAAAATACTATGAGACTATGCTTGTCCTATTTCCCATGAGAAATGAGGAAGACCCAAAACATGACATAACCTGATATCTTACCAGATCTCACCCATAATAATGAGCAGATGGTGTGTTACTCTGTCTCTCTTTGTAAGTGAAATCTCTATTTTTGTGGTAGTGGAAGGCCTGTGGTTCAAATTGCTGTTAGTTATTCATATCCCCTTGGTTCTCCCTGGAGATCATGTGCTGACCACCAGGAGACTATCCCAGCATACACAGGGCTTTCTGTCCTTTAGGTTTTGCAGGAAATCCTACAAATTTGATAAGCCTTAGGGAAGCTGATTCACAAATACTTGTCTGGATGGCTAAGAAATTAATTTCATGATCCAGTGATG
This sequence comes from Alauda arvensis, assembly GCA_902810485.1. NCBI lineage: Eukaryota > Metazoa > Chordata > Aves > Passeriformes > Alaudidae > Alauda > Alauda arvensis. Next base: position 804,768 of record CADDXX010000324.1, read on the forward strand.
ATTACAAAATATGAAAGTAGGTATCCATTACAGAAAAGAGTGATTGCAGTCTTACTATTTACAGGGGAGAGCCCCTTCCATTGAAAAACCTATAGCCTGTTATTTAGTTCACTTCCTTAGAAAGCCTGTGCAAATTCTGCTTTAATCTCCGGCCTTCAGCTTGAATTCCCTGTCTTCCTATTGAGATTGTAATTAATTTAGATTTGGAAAAACTGAAAATTAGGATTAATGTGGAAGCAATTTCTTGGAGCTATTAATACACTGCTGATTTTGTGTGGTGAACTGTTTTTAAGGTAGAGTTTCCTCATTAATATTCACTTGTTGTTTCAGGTTGAATAAAGTAAGATCTGCTGGAAGAAAGAGAAATCTCTGTATATCTCCATATAAAAACCCCATTTTTTTATTTACAAATAAAGACTTCTTGTAGTTGAGGTAGCAAAATATTAGTGAAAGTAAGGGCTAGTCCAGATGACATAAGACTTTGAAAAGAATTTAAATTCTYAAATGGAGTTCAAGTATAATTTCAGTGTCACTTTGCAAGATGTACACCATGTTTTAATTAACCTTGGTCTTGTGAATGTTGATAGCTTCCCAATGATGTGCACCCTTTTAAATCCGTGAGTTTATTTGCTTAGTTGTTTTGAAGGTGAAGCTTTTTGTTTGGGTTCCTGGAAAAGGGCTTGAATTATCTTCAGTCTCTAAGAACTGSAGAAGTTATCTTTTGTCCCTGTTCCCCTTTGTGGATAATGATGTGGTTTTCATTTAGCTATTGTGCCATTTTTTAGCARTTTGTTCCCTGAGTTCTGGCTTTTTAGGAGTACTGCCACTGTTCTTAAATTCAGGGGAATTTGTGTAAGACCTTTGGAAAGCAAGTTTGTAACATGAAAACATTATTTCTTGGCTTTTTCTTTCCAATATGATGTTCTTTTTCATAGTAAATAGAACTATCAGAAAGAAATAAACATTGGGGAATAAAAAAAGGTTTCATGTTTTAAGCCCTTCAAAAACTGTTTTAATTTCAAGTATTTTATCTTCTCCGGGGTTTTCAGGATGAGATGGGGAGAGAATGCAAAATGTTTCCGTTTCTCCAGGAATGGGGGGGACATTGGCTGAGGAAAAGGTGTTTTGGAGAAAAGGCCAAACAGCTTTTCTCCTTGCCTAACTCAATATTCACCTATTAAGTTCCTATAAAAYTGTTTTCCAAGTATTTTAGTTTAAGCTGCTTATCTGGTATTATTGAATGAGTCCTGATTCTGACACTGCTCCCTGCCGTTGTGTATAGAAAACCAGACTTGTTTTGGTCTGATAGTAATTTGGTTTAAACATTGCTGTCTATATTCATAAGCAACTCCTCAGGGTTTTTTGAGGTGCATGAAAAAAATCCACTCCTGCATCTCTCATTCTAGGAAGACCTTATTTGTTCTGGTTGGATATGCACGAGGCTCTTTCTGGATGAAAACAGATGAAAATCTCCAAAATAAGAGCTTACAGTCTGTGCATGTTTGCTACTAATGTCCTTGATGTTGGCACTCAGACTTGAGATGGTTGTAGCTACCCATATTTGTTTGATTGCCCCATATTCCCTGTTGATTAAATGAGGGGGGGATGTTATTYCCACGTAACAAAATGGCTGTTCCTTCCCTTTACAGTTGTAATTTGCCAAAAGAAGTTCATTGCACTGCACTGATACTGTTTTGTGTTTTCTCCTTCAAGTTAATCTCTGCACAAACCTTTTTTTATTTTTTTTAATTTGATAGTTTTTTTTTTCTAAAGGGAATATGTTCCTGCAATATTCTGGGATAAAGCGGAGGTGTAAGTATTAGTTTTGGAGAATGATGAGGAAAAGAAACCTTGTAAAAAGAAAACATTTTAGCTGTAGTGGTAACGGCCTTTTTTTTTTCCCTTGGATGGATTTCCTTAGATGGGAACAGTTGGAAAATTGATTTTTTATTGATCTCATGATCTTTTTTCCCAGTTCTGCAAATGGCCTTTTTGTTAAAGGACGCTTTTACGCTCTTCTTTCTTCCTGTTTCTGTCTTGTTCTTTGAAACATTGTTCATTTTCCTTAAAGAGGGTCCAAACAGTAGTCTGTCATTGTCACTGCCAGCAGATTACAATTTAAAACCACCATTTCCTCTTGCAAGGGTTTGTTCAGAGTGCTGTTGTAATTAAAAAGCACTGATGAGCAAGGCTTAGCATGATTTATAATGTTTTGGGGAGTGCAGAGRTTTTGGCAAAGATTGCTTTTATCATTTTTTGACCCATTATAGTAACTTAATATATTCGAAGGGTGCATATTTACACATTGCCTTTGATTCKATTAATGAAAAATGTCTGTACTTTACACAGAGCAATTACAGCTRCCAGTGCTGCTCTCTGGATTTATTTCACCTGTGGGCACCATCGTGGAGACCACTGCAGGCAGAAGCTCTCTTTAAGTAGAAAGGCTSATAGGTTGGCTTAATAAAGGACTTCATTAATAAGCTTTGAGGTTTTACAGAGTAATTTCATATCCTTTTCAAATGATGTGTGTTGTAACTCCAGCTTTTCTGTTACTTTGGGGRAAGATTCTTAAGCCTAAAATCAAGACTATTTCTCTTGATGCCTTCCTGGTGGGTACTTCAAATGTTGGGTGATAAATACCTGTAGTTTAAAAGGACTTCAGCATTTTCAGCTCTTTTTCCCTTTCACATTTCTGTTGTAAGCTCAGACTGTTCAGCRCACTTGCTGCCTTTTGATCAGACTCATCTGATAAGAATTAAGTTTTCTAGGTTATCCTGAAAAGTAGAATAATGAATAACAAAGAGAAGGCTTCTGTTCATGGAATAAAGACATGGTCTGGTGTGGGATTTGGGGTTTTGAAATGGGAGATGAACTGTGGGTTTGTCAGTAAACTCTGTGATATTTGAGTACATTTAGGAGAGGTTTTCATAGACAGATCTAATATGAATAGAGAGGGAAGTCCATTGTATTGCATTCAGTAGGTGGAAGGAATACAGACTGTCATTCATGTGAGGAAGAATAATGGCTTTAAATATGAAAGTGAATGCTTTTCTAAGTACCTGAAATATGCCCAAAAATCAGCAGGAAAAATGTAATGAGAAGGCTTTTATAAAGGTGTAATTCTTTTGTTATTACATGAAAAGAAATCTGTATAGCAATGCTTGGGATTACTAGCATGTGCTTAGTACAAAGGTGTACTTTAGTACAGGCTTTCTGTGTGTGTAAGTTCAGTTCTGTCCATTTTCATTATGTATGTGTAAAACTGGTAGTTATTTTCATTTCAGTTAATGTGGTATTTTATAGCATGAAACATGCCAGATGGCCAAGGATATTTCACCCAAATTCTAAATAAAGTTAAAGAAAACATTCTCTGAAGCCACTAGAGGTCTGATTCAGAAAGAAAATACTCAAATAGCATGGATTTAATTTAAAATATAMAAAAAWTCAGKCTTTGTTGACCTTATTTGTAACCTTCTGAAAGAGAAAGTTTTCAAATACTGCATGACTAAGAGCAAATACTGTCAGACCTAGCTCAGGGAAAGCTCTGAACCAAACTTCAGCTGCTCCTGCCTAATTGCTACTTCAAAGGAATCATGCAGAGCAAACACATATTTTGGAATTTGCATCTTTTATTTCTTAACAGAACAAGCTATTGAGAGCAAACCAGTTTTATTTTTGTAGCATGTTGCACATATTTATCTTGTTTTTAGTGTAAACTTTGAGATTCRTAACTGTAAATATTAGGGAAAAWYTCTTTCCTGAGGGTGRTGAGGCTCTGGCACAGACTGCCCAGAGAAGCTGTGGCTGMCTCATCCCTGGAAATGTTCAARGCCAGGTTGGATGGGAGTCTGARCAACCTGGTTTAGTCTGGRCACATGGAAGGTGTCCCAGTCCATGACAGGGRATGAAACAAGATGATCATTAAGGTCCCTTCCAACCCAAACCATTCTGTGATTCTATGAAATACAACARTAAAACATAATTGATCAATTTAAGATGATTATGTTAATCCCAAAAGCACAGGTTGACAATTTTAATTCTGACAGGAGTCCCACACATGAACCACAAACTTGATAGCTTTCCATACAAGGCTTCTAAGAGCCACCATCAATAATATCATCATGCAGGGCTTAATTTCAGTTGTCAGCTGATTAACACATGAAGTGGTGAACAGTAATGTGTCCTGGGCAAAAATTGTCTGGGAGACAAGTGCTAATAAAAGGAATAGTTCAGTCTGATAAAGAATGSMCCTCTCTCAAATTTTCCTTCTTTTCTGCTGTGCATCTTAAGAGGACCTTCTCATTTCAAATTTATTTTGTTCCTCTGTTTTCAAGAAGTCATAGAAACACCATAACTTCAAAGTAGTCTTTTACCATCTTTCTTTCATAATATATTTTTTCAGTAAAATTGTTAACATMTATGTGAATGAGAGGACTGATTGCTCAAGAGGTCTCTAATGATTCCTTAGGGACAAAGCTTTCCTAACACATTAAAAGGTTGATTTCAGTCCTGCACTTTCATTTGTTGCCCCTGATGGATGTGCCCAGTTTGAAAATCTCTCTTAGGGATGGCTGGTTCACAGTTGGGAGAATCTATGAGAGGAGACCAAATATCATGTAAATGTTCTGAAACAGAGCAAATAAATTGGCTCAGGCAGCTTCTGCTGTTGGTCAGGGTCTGTATTGTTAGCAGATGTCTGTGTATTGCATCAATAAGTAATAAAATGCCTGTTTGGAATAACTGCCAGGAGGCAGTGGGCTTGGGGTTTAGTCTGTGGCTTATCWAGAAAAGCCCATATCTGATGGGCAAGAAAATCCTAAGAGTGTGTTTTAATTTTTATTTCAGGGCAGTGAATCACTGACAGAGAAAATGCATTTCCTTTTAAGAGAGACTATTTATCCATGCAACTGACAGTTGAAAGAATCCCAGTTTCTTCTTCCAAACCAATGAATAAACTCACTCAGTTGTGCTGGCAAATGTTCACAGACACCCTTCTCCTAATCACTGCTGGGAAACAATCGTGCACTCATCTAGCAGTGGTGAAGCTCTGTTCATAGGCAGATTGCCTGTTTTCCACAGAAGCAATTTCAAATGACTGGAAAACTTTCTAGAAACTCATAGGAATTTCAGTTTCCTATCAGTTGTTTTGAGGATGTCACTGGCTTCTGCTGTAGAAAGCTGTCAGATCCCATCACTGGAGATATTTTSTACTAGAGTTAGACAATCCATCACTTGTCATTGCCATCCAAATTGATACTGATGGTTTGTTTTGTTTTCTGTCACTGAGGAAGGATTCCTAAATGTTCTTTTTTGTGAAGATGTTGGYTCTTTCATGAGGCTTTATCCTTTAATTGCCAGGGCTGGACACACACGTATTCAGAAAACACTATTTTAGATCCTCCAATCTTCAAAGTGTCTTCTCATTATGTCATTCTCATCTGGTGACACACTCCTAAATAGCCATTGAGGTCTCTGGCATATTTAGACAGGATTTAGATATGAGGATTTCCTAGGAATCAAAGCAGTGGATGTGCCATTTCTGCTTTTCCTGTGTTTAGCTGGTTAGGTGTATTATTGGACACARCAGGAAATTCATGACAGTTCTCTTCAGATTTCTGTAACTCATCCTTCACTGTGAAAACACATAATCACTGTCACTTGTTTTTATCCTAAACTTCTGTATGGCTGGGCTTAGTAGTTTGTTCAAACTGATGTTCAAATACAGCACTGTTYTGGGAAGATTGTTACAGTGTATACTTAAAATAGTGTGAATATGTGGAGAGAAGTAAGAAATCCTTCTAGTTTCTTGTTCAGTGATAAACTCCCACAAGCTGAAGAGTATTCAGAGTAGTAAAACTGTCATTCTTAGTAATCTTATCTCTAGGGAAGTTCTTTCCTATCCAAAGTTACATAGAATATTGAATTTATTGTCCAGAAATAGGTCAGCTACCTAAGTCAAYTGTACAATAATTATTCAGATATTTTGATTCTTGCTATGCTTCCCTGAGCTTTCTGGAAGATCAGTAGCTCACTCAAGAGCATGGAGACAGGAAATGTTTGTGCTGTCATCACTGCACAAGCCAGTGTTAACTAGAAAAACTTTCTTTCAAAGCACATTGCCAATAGCTTAAAATRCCTTTAAAGAAATTATCCTCTAAGTTTTATAGCTAGAAGTAGTTTTAATACTAAGATTTTGCCACTTCATGGTGCACATATGTTATACATACATTTCAGGAGAGTGTTCTCTTTCACACATAGAACTGGGTTCCTGCTCTGCTTCTGGAGTGTGCCTGAAGTCAATCTTGTATCTTTTATATCGTTTCAGGAGTATGATGATGGCTATGGAGCTGCTTATGATGAGCAAAGCTATGATTCCTATGATAACAGCTATAGCACTCAAGCACAAAGGTAAGCCTCCAAATCATCTGCAACTACATTTGAAAAACTTGGCCAGTTAGTTTTACTTAGTGTTTTTCAGTTTCATCTTAAACAGCAATGATTTTATGAGAGGACATTAGAAATAGCCCCCATGTTACTTGTCTTTACTATCACATAAGTATAAAAGTTAAATTTCTGAGTGGATAAAAAGTAATGGAACTAAGAACTTGTAACAGTTTTAGTGGTGCCAAATCCTAAATCAAAGTTTTTGAAAGTTCAAGAAATTCAGGGAAATTTAATTCAGATTAATTGTGGGAGGGAGGAGTAGGTAGGGAAGGGGAAAGGAGAAAAAATACAGCTTTATAGAAGGTATTAAATTTTCTGAAACACAACTGATTAAATTTTCTTACTACTTTTACAAAGTTTTGTTCTAGTATTTTGCATGTGTTTGACTGTAAGAAAAATACACCTGTCAGTTTGTTTTACTCCTCTGCGGAGCTCCTTGTGACAAATTTGAATCTCTTGCCATTTGTTTTCCTTCTCTCACTTCATTTTCARCAGTATTTTTAAGCACTTTTGGGATTTTTTTTTGTTTGTTTGTTTTTGGTTGGTTGGTTTTTTTAGTTTTGCTTTCTTCAAAGGAGTCACTATGTGCCAACTCCATGAATAACAATGTGACCCAATGATGGAAAACATGGTGTGAAGTAAAAACTACTTCCTTTATGTGGTTTGAACTTCATGGCAAAAATCCCATTACAAATGTAGCAGCTTGGATAATAATSTCCACTTCTGGGCATTTCCAATGTGCCTGTCTGGAAATGGAACTCTGTCCACCTTTTACTGAGTTGTAATTTATTTTCATCCTTTTTCTCTCAGACCAGGCATTTGTAATTTACTCAATAGTAGATGTTTTAATGTCTTTGACAATGTCCCAAAATTTYATGGCAAAGTTATGACCTGCCTCTGAGGTAGTTGCTGAGGTTCCTGTTAATAAATCCCTTGTGCTGCATTAAACTGAAYAGTGTATTTGAGGCAGATTTGTTCTACCTTCTGCTAAATATGTAAGATTTACGCTGCAGCTTTATCTGAAATGCTGCAAAACTGTTCACAGCAAAGTTGAGAACAAAGCTGTTTACACCTGGCACCTGCTCTGCTGCAGCATTGTCACACCCAACTTCAGTTTTGTTGTGTAAATGAATATTTTTCTGTTCTCAGCAACTTAATGTGAAAAAGCGTAGTGGAAAGTTCAAGTGTTGTTATTGTTGAGAACTAAAATAAAGATATTACCTTTGTATCTGATACTTGGTACCTGCAGATGAAGCTTGATAAAAATATGACAGGAAATCTGCAGTATAGAACCTTCAAAATATGAGACTCCAGAGAGTGTTACWTTTTGAGAACACTTGCTGGTAATGGATTTCTTTTTCCCCAAAAGACAATTGCCAAAGTAGTCCTCAGCTTTTATGTTGGCAGTTCTGWTCTGCCTTCTTGCTTGTACTGTTGGTAAATGGGTTTATTGCAYAGAAACATTTGGACTTCATTACAAAGTCATTTGCCTGAGCCAAAATTAAACATTATTTGGATTTGATTTTTTTTCCACATTAAGAAGGATTTCAACTGTGATTTTCTTCCTTTGAGCTAAAATTAGGAAAAAAGTCTATCTCTCAAGGAATGGAATTGCTCTTGTAAAGGAATAATAGATAAGAATATGTATAATATTCTTAGATACATGTGCACATGCTTAGCTGTCTAGAAGGAGATAYTTCATAAAATGATTGGTCTCTTTGAATTTTACCTGTAGTTTCACAACACATATAATGTTAGATTTTAATGAATTTGTTACCTTCTTAGTGATTATTTTACTTTTTCCCCTAATTTTGTGAAGCGCTCTGCGGTAAAAGAAAATAAGAAATCATTCACTTGCATGTTTCTCACAGGATATCAACACTCATTTTCTGGAATATTTTCTGGCTTGGCAGAAAGATTTTTAGGATAGTACTGGCAGGCAAAAAGTAATAACTATAAACAGCCATCTGACCTACCTAKTCCAGCATTCCTGTCTTTAATCTGAATATCATGTAGCAGCCCATATTGCAAAATACCATTCTGTAATCACAATGAGATACTTACCATATTTAGGTGTATTACAATGCCCTTACTATGAGGGAAATTAGGGAAAAGTGGATTGTTTTCATAGTCTAGCCTTATTTATTCTTGATTTTTACCCTCATAAAACATGGAAAGAAACTGCATTTGCTCACAGAGAGCAGTGATGTATTTAAAATGCATCATTTGATGACCAGCTTGTGGGAATAACTTCCTCTTTCCTTTTCTAAGTTGAAAATAGTCATCTTGAAGTAATGGTATTTCTAGTATATCTTCTGATACTGCTTTCTCTAGAAAGTCTGTGATACTAGTGATGCTGTGTGTTAAAGAGGAAATCTGAGAAACAGCTAGTAAACTGAGTTGTCTCATTAAATTACTTGCAGTAGTTTCTAGTATGTGACTAAGTTGGAGTGCAGGAACAGGGCTTAATGCTCCCAACTGTGTGCTCCCAATATCACCCAATGTGTGATATTGTGGACACAGTTAAAATTTTCATTTTTGTTTTAAATGTTTTGCTTCTATAGTGATTCCTCTGGTAAAGACAGAAACTTGCAAGAGACCAGAAAATATCTTTAGGAATTTTGGAGATCTCTAAGAGGTTGAACGACAGCAAATCTTTTGCTGTAGGTTCACAAGAGTGCATTCTCCAAATTCAGTCTTCAGCACAACGCAGTCTGACTCCTTCATTGCTCTTTTAGTCTGGACATTTTGGGTGTATTTCCCAAAAAGGGCCAAATTTGAGTTGGATTAGGATGAGTGACATGTTTAGATATGAAAAATGGGAAACTGTATTTCTGTGTGCGTTAAGGGAGTTGAGACTTTGTTTGTTCTGCAAATAAATTATTCCATTCTATGTACCAGCTGCTTGCTGATATCAAATTGTGAGTGGTTAGAAGTTTTATGGTATTTTATTTGACATTGTGTGTATCCTTCCTTGTGCTTGGAAACCTGAAGTTTGAGTTAAAACCTGCCAACAGCMCTAACAGAGAGAGAAACATGGGATTTTTCTGAGTTCTCATCTATCTTAATGCCCTGTAATCCTATAAAAAAACGTTGTTTTCCTTTAAAACATTTTATTATCCACTGTTGCTTGTTCATGCTACAAAGCCCCAAAACAGTGCTTCAGGATGTGCTTTAACAGAATTATTTTTTATGGTCAAAAAGACTTAAAATATCCCTTGAAGCTGTACTGTGCTTTACTAGATACCTAATTGTTTTTTAGAAGATTAAATTACATGTATATTTTTGCAGAGGGATTGTTACATAATTTTATCAGTATAAACTGGGWTGTTTAATCAACTGGATTGTTAGTCTTGTTCTAAAAAACTAAAACAATCTAAAATTTTTAAAAATATTTTGCAGTTTCTGAAAAGCAGAGGGTAGCAATTTATTCATAGAATAGTTAGGGTTGGAAAGGATCTGAAAGATTTTTCTGTTCCAACTCCCTGCCATGGGCAGGAACAACTTCCAGTAGACCAGGTTGCTCCAGGCTCCATCCAACTTTGTCTGAAACACTTCTAGGCATGGAGCATTCACAGATTCTCTGAGCAGCTTCTGCCAGTGCCTCACCCTCCTCACAGTAAAGAATTTCCTTCTAATATCTAATCTAATTTTCTCCTCTTTTAGTTTAAAGCAATACCCTCTTCTCCCATCACTTCATGCCCCAATATGCAATCAGACTTTAGGGCTACATGATATGTGGTCAAGAACATGTTATGTAGTCAGGAATTCCTTCCTAAAATTTCTCCTGTATAAATATGTATTMATTTCACATGTGCAGTTGTGTGCCAAAAACSTTTTCAGGGTCTTATGGTAAAATAWGAATTGTAATTRTGAAARCCAAACTYGTGACTCCTGGTGCTGATAYTTGCTTATGTCAGACACATGTAGACTTGTCACCAGCCTGTATGCTTCTTATACAACTTACCTCACTCTAAAGAACTTCCCAAGCCTGTCTGGAATTGTTATTATTTACTTGGATTTATTGAAGAAAGTCATGGGTGCTTTAATGGCTTGGTGTTAATGCCAGATCAATTTTACTGTGAAAATTCACCTAATACTGTTGTGGAGGAATCAAGAGGATGTAGTTTAATCTTCATTTAAAACTGTAGCATAAACATTTTCAGCMTGGAAAAAGTCTGGTTGCTTTAAATCTCTGAAATAGGCTTCAAATTGAGCCAAAGTGCTTTTGGTCCCTCAGTGACTCCATACATGATCTGCACAAGTGTTTGTGAGGACAGTAATATGGCACAGGGAAATGGATGCTAATAAATCAATTGTCGCTGTCAGCTCACTGTTTAATGTTCTCTAGAATACATAAGATTTATCACTGAGGAATTGTAGAATGATGGTGGTGTATGGAAACAAAGTCCACCAGGGAGATGTACTACATCATTCAGATTTAGCACTGCCATCTGCTTAATGGCATTGAGATGACTACAGAGGTACTTATGATCAACCATTCATAGCAGTGACAGATGCTGCAGAGAGTTAACATGCCAGGGAATGAGGTTTGGTGCTGAAATCCAGATTATGTGGCAAGGTTGCTGAGAAAGGGGGCTGGGTTTGTTACCTCTCCAGGAGCATTAGAGGCTTTACTGTGTGCTTTCAGGTTTACCATTGAGAGAGAATGGCTAACACAGTTACTGTGATGCAAAAAAGAAGGTGGGCAAACTCCATCTGTCTCCTTCACACACTCAGAAGTTTCAAAAAGCTTCTTTAGGATTGTCTGCTAGCATTTTAAATGGAATGCTTTTCCTGGAGGGGAAAAAAATGGTTTTTTTAGGTTTATTTTTCAGCCTACAACAAAGATCAGAAACCTAAACTATAGGAGGAAYACTTTGTGTAGCTGTATGCCAGTGTCTGGTGAGGGACAAGAATGAGTCATTTATGTGGTAATGTCATTTTGTCTTTAATTATAATTCATAATTTTAAATGTATTTTAGATCTTCAGTCGAGGTGATCTCACCTTCACTCTGTTGCAGAATGTAATCTAAACAAAAGCATRAAAGTGGTAAAATTAGGACTTGGAGAAATTGCTGGATTTGTTTACAGTTTTCTGCATTGTTCTGTGGTTTCCACATTCACCTAATAGTGCTATAGATTTCTCTTGGCAACAACCATTTTGCCATTGGTTTAAACAGCATTTCTCAACTGCTTTTTGAGCATATCTAACAATAATTAGTGTCACTTCCAATCATACCAAAATGTGATAAATTCAAATCCCTGCATGCTGGTTGTGAGCCTTGGAGCCACACAGTTGAGCTAGTACTAGCTGAGGGAATTGGCAAATTCTCTTTAGTACACCTCAGCTTATTCAGTGCCACTAAATCATTCTGTGGTTATTGTTGATGTGCTGGGAAGTTAGAATTACACACTGCAGCTTTGTTAGATCATTTACTTAAATGCATAAAATCATAACTGCCCCTATGGTAAGTCCTAGGCATGTTAAAAAGGTGTTATGAATTATACAATTGTTCAGGTTGGAAAAGACCACTAGGATCAGCTAAAATTGTCAACTCAGCACCACCATGTTCACCACCAAACCATGTCCCCAGGTGCCACATGCACACTTCTTTTAAGATTTTCACTGTTCCTTGGGCAGCCTGTTGCAGTGCCTGGCCACCCTTTCAGTGAAGGATTTTTTCCCAATATCCAGTGTTTCTCACATGGCACAAGATCTTTCCACAACCTCCTTTCAGGTACTTGTAGGGAGTGACAAGGTTCCCCCTGAGCCTCCTTTATCATTCATTACCTTATTTACCATTTATTTCAAAAGTGACTGATTCAAGACAGAAAATTTCTTTGTAATAGRGAAGACTATGCACAAAAACCCTGTGGTGTGAAAGGTTTGAGGAATTTTGTTTGGTAACTTGAGGTAGTTACCTGACAATGGAGAAACTGGATGTTGGGTTGAAAACGACTTAGAAAAACACCTTGAAATCCAGCAGTGACCATTATTCAACTGATRCCTGAAGAATACAATAAATTGGTTTGCTAAAATCCTTCAATTCCTTAACTGCTGCTTTTTGCGTTATTCCAGAGGCACTTTAGTTATAAGAGAAGCTGATTCCTAGTATGTAGCTCTTGGAAATACCTCCTCATTTCCCACCAGGAGCTCAAATTTTCAGGTGTTTCTTGAAACTATGCTTAGTAGTCACACAAAAGATGATGACATTCCTGTTTAATAGGAGGATTTTCATGAAGAGCTGAGCATATGGATTTGAAATTGGCTTCTGGAGATGTTGCTATTGGTATTTGAAAGTTAATTGCTCACTGTTTGTTTGTGATGCTCTGTGTTTTAAATTTACATTGTTGAGTTTGTCAGCAATCATGCATTTCCAGGATGTATAAATATGCATTATATGCAAACGAGTGTCTGTTACTGTAGTTYTCTAAGATGTAATTCTCTCAATTTTAATGCCTGGAGCTGTTTGTATTTCATGCTTTGACTTAAAAATCAAATTAGTCTGCAGGAGTTTGATTTCTGGGGATTGTGCATTTTGTGTTGCTCTTGTTTATGAACACCTGGTATGTACCAGAGTGTACTGGAGGTTGTAATTCTGCTAAATAAAGCCTTCAAKCATTAGCATAAATAAGCTAATGTAGCTTTTGAATGAGAATCCTGGCATGTGGTTTCCTGCTTAATTTTTGCACTTCTATTATTGAAAGAGATTATTTACTGCAGTTTTTCAGATCTAATTTTTCAGGTTTAGATAGMTATTTTCCTTTTAATGACATGTTGGAATGTGACAAGGTAAACTATTCAGAAAAGCCTCAGTAGCATAGATAGTTTTAATTGTGAATCTAGTGTACTTTAWKTTTTTTAATTGATTTACCTAAATCTGGTCTCAAATGTCTGTAAAAAGGAATAAGACTAAGATGATTCAGCTGTAATGATGGAAAAAACAYAAGCATATCTCATGGTGCACTCATAAAACTGGAAAAGGTTTTTTGAATCCTCATGGTGATATTGGTAGATGGCTTCACTGTTTAAAAAGGGTTAGGATTGCTCTTCATCTGTACTAATTATAATCAATAAAATTTTTTTTCATTATTTTGCTATTAAGTTTTACTGTGACTGTGCCTGCATATTTAGGAAACAAGAAAAAATGCATTTGAAAATAAATTTAGAAAACTGCTAGAGAAAACTAATATGCAGGTGTTATAGTAGTATAAAAAGTTGGAACATCAAATTAGAAGTATTGAGGAATCAAGTCATGATTTCATAAAATTATATTAAATTTGCATAATTGGTTTCATTTTACTCAGGTGATTTTACAGCATCTTTAACTTGAGGGTTGAATTCCACAATACAATTAAAGAGGATTAGTCGTTGGTAGCATTTCGAATTTTTTTCTTTGACTGATTGCACAAGGAAGGGAAAAGGCCAAAGTGGATCTTCCAAATCCAAAATAGGAAAAATAATTTCATTAATGGGGAATATTTTTTAAACATGAAGTGCTGTATTGAACCTGTTAGTGTAACTTGTGGAATCAGTTACAGTTTAAAAAATCTTAATTATATGAAGGCTTCTGATTAATTACAGTCTGTTYTAAGAATTAGGTTCTCTAAGCTTGGAGGATGGAAGTAACAAAGAGAAAGGAAGAACATCCAGTTGCCAGGCATCAGCAKGATGCTGAAGAAATGGTGCTGGTTATATGGGCTTTGGAGAACATGGATAATCAATCTTACAAATTAAAGTTTTTAATTTAGGAAGGACTTCTCAAACATCTCACATTATAATTAACCTTCCAGCAGTTTGATTAAGCGATCCAAAGATAAGGAAAATAGACTGCATATTCTCTCCAGACCAGAGAAAGGACGTCTTAAATTTCCATTTGCAGCCTTGAGAATGACATATAGATCCATAGATATATAGGGAAGACCATTTTCTTTCCCCTRGTATGGAGTGAAGAAGGAACTTCCCTGGACACTCACACTTGGAAGCCAGTCCCTATTAGCTGAATGAGGAATCAGGCTGCATCAGCTCAGAACATGTTTTTGTCACAGAATGTGTTTTTGTATATGAAGATTTGACATTGCTTTTCTGTTTAATAGTCAACACACTTTGGCTGCTTACTAGCAATAATTGGAAGTTACAATTTYCTCTCTGAGTGCCCTGTTGTATTCAGTTTGCTTTTCAAGGGAAGAAAAATCTTGCTTTCTGTTGGYAAGGAAATACCTACTTAATTGGGCAACTTAAAAATGGGAGATGGTTGCAGGAAAACGTTATAATGGTCTTATTTGTTTGTCCTTGTATTTTATTTCAGTAGAAATATTGAGGGCTGTGAATTGTACTTCTAAGCACAATTTTGATATATTTGAGGTATAGATGGTGAAAAATAATGTATTAGTAACCATCCTAACCACATTTATCTTGGTGTAATTGCATCATGAGTTCTGTATAAAAGCACCTGAAACATGCATATGGATAGAAGTAGTGGAGCTCACATGAGGCCAGGAAATGAGTCTTTGCACTTAAATGGATTGAGCTGTCCTTAGGAGGAACAGTCCTGCCTTACTGTACTTGAGGGGCAAGGTTTGGGCCCTGCTGGTGCAAAGGATGTTARGGAAGGACTGGAAAGATCTTGCACATGGTAAAGCTTATGATTATGCAGCTCTGAAAACAATTAAACCTAATCATTCTTTTACTAAATGTATTCCTTGATGCCACTTTCATTGTTTTTGAATTATATAAAACCAGAATGGAATGATACCTTTTCTCTCAAATGTTCTTTTCAACTGGTTTTTCAATTTCAACTGGTAAGGCCTCCAATTTTTAGAAAGACATTGAAAGTTGTACCATTCCTTCAGTAAATCAAAAAGATGATAAAGTATGATGTGTATCTTTTAGAGCAGTGTTTGTGATGATGGAATGGTGACAAACCACCTGTGCACTTCTTGAGRACAGTGTTAGAGGCAGTGTTGTCTTGTACTCCAGTGACAAGTGACATAATTTTGGATATGTACAACAGCATATGCAGAACTTGGGGGATAACCAAGAATTAGTTGGAATAATATCCCAGATCTTTCCAGTACTGCAGTGAATAGTTTAAGCATTTTTTGACTGATCTCTCTCAGATCTTCACTGTTCTGTTGCTTCCACTGCCCAGATTAATCTTATCTGTTTGGAGAGAGAGGGAAGAAAACATATTTCCCTGTTGTTAATGTTGTTTCATGTCTTTTTTTCTCCATTTAGCAGCCGAAATATGATTGGTATACACCTGGATAGTTAAAAACTTCAAGTTTAGTTTCCCTGGTAGCAGTTCACAACCTGCTTTGCAAAGCAGACAGATGAGGTTTGTGATGTCTGGGGCTTGGTTCTAATTCACCAGCCAAACCAAACTGCTGAATTTATGCAACCTGAGTTTTTAGTTTTTCTCCTGGCACTTCCTTATTTAATGAAGTGAATTTTTGGCATTAATATGGTTAGCATTTGTCATGATCAGGGATGTATTGTTGCTGTGTTCTATTCATGGTTTCAAGGGAAAGCTGTAGCTCCTGCTGCTGCTTTTTCCTGAGAAAGCTTATTTCTACCACGTGCTTCAGTCACCTCTTTTCACTGCCATTTTCCTTTCCTCTTTTGAGAGGTGGCATATGAGAATGTAGTGGGGAAAGACTAATTGAGTTGAGACAGCAATAACTGGACATTTGAGATGGTGAAACTGCTCTAGGCAACTGTGTAAGAGTTCTGCTAGAAATACCTAGATAGGTCTGTGGCTGGTAGGTAGTACCAGAATCAGATTCTTCTGAGGATGTTTCACTATTCAGAAGGGAAATTTCTCATTTCTGCCATAAAAAAAAGTAATTCCTAAATAATGATAGCTAAGGGGATCCTTGAGAGGGCATTCTGGTCACCTTTCAGGATTACAGGTAATAGATCTGCTTTTTGKATGATCCATTTGAGAGTACAATAGGCTATAATTCAATGAAGATTGTGTCATTTTTCTGTATTTTATAAAGCGTTCACATGGGGGTCTCAGTTGCTTTCTGAGATCATTATCTGTTTGACAGGCACAAACTGAGCTGCAGGGATAAAAATATGTACTAAAGAAATCTCTACTAAGTAGCAGCAGAACTGTGTATTAACTAAAATTTATCTACAAGATGCAAGAAAAGATACGGGTCTCCTCTTGATACTCTGGATTTCTGCTGTCCTGCTGTAAGCTGGGTTCCAGAATAGGGTGTTCCAGTGATCCACAGAGGCATTGAGAGCAGCTACTCAATGGTCAAGACATTATGGAGTCATGAGAAGCTTCACTGCAGTGATTGTTGTCTTGGACATTCTTCCTGTTTGCTGTTAACAGAAGCTTTTTGTTACCAGAAGTAGCTGAGCATGAAGATCTGACTCAAATGATGGAAAGAGGCTTATCCTTATGGAAGAGTTCTCTTCAGATGTGATTGTATTAATCAGGGTCTGTGACCATATGAGAGCTGTTGCTAGAGATATCCTCATTTGCTCTTTCTGTTTTGTTGTTCTGTGTAACTCTTGTGTGGAAGCACAAAAGGTGGGGCTTGTTGGAGCTTCCCTTGGCAGAAGGAAACCTTGGTGTTTGCAAGGGTTTTATTGTCACTTTCTGAAACTGCCCTGATTTCTGCTAGCCTGAAGGGATCAGAATTAATTGTGATACTCATGTGAAAAAGAAAAAGCCAACATTTTGATCAGTTTTTCCCTAATAAGCATTACTGGAAGCTGAACTGTTGGCCAAGGCTGGTTTTCATCAGAAGCCAAAGAAAGTTTCAGATCACTTGGTGCTTATATCAGGTTTGTCAGTGCTTAAGTCTGGGATTTTCCAGTAATCTAGAAGCATTCAGTCAGAGACCTTTTAATCTTCCCTTAGCAAGCAGGCTCCCTGCCACACTGCTTCTGTTTCAAACACAGAAATAGTGTAATGGCCATTCTAAAAGATGCCTGTATCCAACAGAGAGAGCTGTGGAATCACATGAATTAAATACAATGTTTTTACTACCTTTGGGCATTTTTGGAAGTACACTTGGTCTWTGTGGTTGATCTGCCAGTTTTAGGATTGTCCCAAAAATAGCCTAGTGACCTCTTCTGATATGGAATCACAGGATCATTAAGGCTGGAAAAGACTTCCCAAAACAAGTCCAATCTCTGACCAAGCACCCACCTTGTGAACTAAACCACAGCACTGAGTGCCACATCCAGACATTTCTTGAACACTTCCAGAGATGGTGGTTCCAGCACTTCCCTCAGCAACTCATTCCAAGGCCTGACCACCCTTTCAGTGAAGAAATTCTAGGAGATGTCCATCCTCAATCTGCCTGGGACATCTTGAGACCATTTCTTTTCATCTTGTCTCTAGTTGCCTGGGAACAGAGACTGACCCCCCCCCTACCATGAAACAGTCTGTTTTCAGGGAATTGTAGGAGCAATAAGGTCTCCTCTGAGCCTCCTTTTCTCCAGGCTTATAGCTAAGCACACCCATCTCCCTCAGCTGCCCCTCATGGGACTGACTTTCCAGTCCCTTCCCAGCCCTGCTGTCCTTCTCTGGACACACTCTGGTGCCTCAATGTCTGTCTTGTAGTGAGGGACCCATGAGAGCTGGGTTGAAACTACAGTTGATTTTGTCCTAAGAGGATATTCCAGTATCTCCAGGCAGAATAACCTAATAGTTAAGAAATTATAAAAGGTMAAGTTCCTTAAGACTTCACCATCGTGTCAAGAGCAGTTACTCCTATTTGGTTTTTATGAACACTTTTTACTATTATGGTTGATCAAGGTATTTTCAGAAACAAATCAGCTTAGTAGAAAAGCCTGAGAAATTGAGGTMATTTTTCATAGGGCCTTTGAAAGGCTTATGTTGAATACCTCTAAATTAAAGTATTTTAAGATACTTCTCATAGTGATTCTAGAGAAATGGCAGGAAGCTTCCCAGTCCTCTAGTTTACTAAATAAAGCCTTAGAGAWGCATTTCTGCTTCATCAGTGCTGCTGTGCTAAAATCTGAGCTTGCTCCTTTCTGTCTGAAGCTTTTTCTCTTAACACAGAAAACAGGCTCTTCCCCTGGCCTTATAAGCCTCATTTCACACTTCCTCTGAACACTGAAGGATTACTGCCCAGCCCTCAGCAATTAGAAACAACTTACTTAAATTTATTGTTGTTTTCTAATCCTTCCATAGCATTAAGTGGTTTCAAGTTTTTGTGCTGACATGGAAAATCCAAGCCATTTTTCTTTGCCATCTGTCTTCTCTCTTGTCAGCCTAAAGCCATTAGGCTGGAGATTGGGAATACAAAAGAATTTAACAAGAGGGGATATAAGCAAAAGGTCTGTGTGTACAAAAGATCTGAATCACAGCTGATACTCCAGTGTTAATTGCACTTTTAGCATTTACCTGATAGTTAGGAAGATGATTGACAACTCAGCCAAATATAGTGTGTAATCCAATTATTTATCTAGAAAAGTAGGTGCATAAGTAATGAGGAAAAATAAAGTGTTTTTAAGAAGATAATTCACATCTGAAAACAAAAGAACTCCAGGCAGAGTCCATGTCTAGTCTTGTTGGGTTAAAAAGGGAAGAATCCATGTCATGTTTTCTCCTTTTTTTTGTGAAAGGAGGGAGTCACATGAAATAAAGAAGAAAATAATTTGTGGATTTTTGGGGTTTTGTGGTTTTTTTTTTCTTTCTATGAGTCAAAATGAAAGGAAGAGGAGCAACCTGAGCTACCTGGTTAGTGGAAGGTGTCCCTGCCCATGGTGATGTTTGTGGTCCTTTCCAACCCAAGCCTTTCTGTGATTCTATGAAAAGGCCTTTCCTTGCAGAACAAAGCCATTAAGGGAAATAAAAAGTTGAATAGTATTGAGTCAGACTGCTAAGATGTCAGAGAAGATTTATATGAAAGAGTCTAAATGTAAAGAATGATTTTAAAGCAAAAATGTGCATCATATCTTCTGTCCACAGGAAGAATTATTTAATGTAGCTAGCTAGGTCTTTGCAGCAGMAAAAATTACTCCCAACTATCTCAGTTAATGAGYTMAAATGTRCAATTTACTAGTTTAGTGTTGTAGAGTGCTTTGAATAAGTTTGCTTTTTGCAGGTAGTTGCTTTGAAACAAAATGCAATTCTATAAGCTGTAAGTTCATATGAAGTACTGGAATTTTCTGTAATTCTAAAGAAACCAAAAAAGAAAAAATAAGTGTCCATCTTGGTTGTGAACACCATGGAATATTCAGACTCTAATAAATTAAACAAAATATAATCTTCTGAATGTTTGGGGCTTTTTTACCCAGACCTCTTTACAACCATGTGTATGTACCCTTTTCTTTGTGTGTTGAGGTTTTCTCATCTGAAGCTTTGGGATTGTTTAACACAGAGTTGACTGGAGAATGTTGGCATTATTTGTAGAACATGAATGAAGTAGGGAGTACTGAACTGCACTGGGCAAGTTTGCTTCCCATTGTACCTTGTACTTTTCAGACAGATT
Source organism: Alauda arvensis (assembly GCA_902810485.1). Lineage (NCBI taxonomy): Eukaryota > Metazoa > Chordata > Aves > Passeriformes > Alaudidae > Alauda > Alauda arvensis. The sequence continues at coordinate 824,703 of CADDXX010000324.1, forward strand.
GTTAATTTTGAAGGCTTTGTCTGTTAATAAGGGTGAGTTGTGATATACTTTTAGTATAATTGAAAAGTTTCTTCCTTTCAGATGTTTGTGTGCTGTAAAATGAGTCATTTTTTTGTTTAATAGATATATTAGATCTTTGAAATGAGACCCCCCCCCCCAAGTCATTCTGACGGGATTGACAGATGCAGGGACGGAGCTCAGCTGCTTTAGACTTAGTGGAAGGATAGTGAATGTCAGTTTTCAGTTAATTGCCAGAATAAAAACTTACTGGCTACTGCATGGAAAAAATACTTCCTATTTAAACTTTACCCTTATTCTGGGGTCCTCATCATGTGAGAAACCATAGAGAAAAGGTTTTGTAGAGATAAATCCTTATGGGTCTTYGAAGTACAGTTGATTAAGTTTTTGTTTAGAAGCATTATACCAGCAATAAAAAATRCTCATCCAGGCTTTTTAGATACGCATTTGCACACACCAAAATGGTATTTTTTTCTGGTCTTGTTATTTTGAGGGATTTAAAATTTTTAGTTTAAGAAAAAAAAAAAAAAAAACAAAAAACCCCAAGCTAAAACACAAACAACTCAAGCACAACGAAATCTTTTGTCAGTTTAGAGGTAATTGTGATGTGTTGTTTGTTTTATATAAATGCTTTACCTGCTAATTCATGTTAAATTGTTTATTTTCGYTCTGGTGTTTATTTTGTTAGCAATCAGTCTAATGTTAGGAACATTTTRTCAATATCAGTAATTACTTGCTACTGATCATATATTAGTGATTTCCTTCTCACTCAGGTGATTCTCTGAAAAGGTCTTTCCTTCCAGAATAAATCCATTAAGGGAAATAAAAAGTTTAAGAGCTTACTGACCTAGCAGCATAATTTCATAGAGTATTTTCCAAATATTGTCAGTCCTTATCCTTTTCTTTCTAATCACAGCCAGACTCAGAACTATTTAGGCAGTTGCCTCTCATATCCTACAAACTGTGTAAAAGGCTACACACAGCTAGACTTGCATGAAATACAAAAGAAATAATGGAATGATGTGTAATAAGGGTTGTTCTTCAGTTTCTATTCAGGGGTTGTAATACAAATATAAAACCGTTGTGAAATAGAGGAGTGTTTTAGGCCATGATTATGGTATTCTCCCACACTTTTGAATCCAAAAAACTACAGATTTCAGCTTTTAACACAGTCCCTATTGTCATTTCTTCCTGTTAAAATGATAGCCTTTATTTGTGTTCCTCTGTGTTGTTTTGAAGACACTGGAACTTTTACACACACAGCAGCTGTATAACCCCCCAGTCAGCAAATAGTTTGCCCTTTATTGGTTTCTTATCAGTGAATTTGAAGATATAAAAGCAAAATACTCGGTAGCAGTAGGTAATGAAAAGGAATTTATAAGACAAATTAATTGGTTCAGTACCTACAGCTCCATTGTTTTTCATTAACACTTGTAAAATCTTTTACCTGCCCAACTTCAATTTTAAATGGAAAATTCCCACATCCACATTTACAATGTGGGTGAGTGTTGCACTGATGGCAAAACACGACACAATTGACATGAAAGGGAGCCAGGAACAAAAGAAGAGATTTATTAAAAAAGTTGTCTCTTATTTATAGGGATTTTTAAGGGAACTGCTATAAGTTGCACGGGAATTTACATCTACACACACATTAGTTAATACACACATTCATCAAAAAGATCTATCCCACTAAAAAGAATGTAAACAACTGAAATATCTATGTAGCAGCTAGTGTTTACAAGTTAAAGCGTGAGAAAAACTAACTCCAAGTTACAATTTATCAGAAGGCTTAGAAATTCAGGGTGACAAGTGAGTAGCCAAGTGATTAAAGAAAAAAAAATCATAAATGAAATTACATATAGTTCGTAATTAATTGTCACTTTCACATGCATACTTACCTTTCTTAGGGCATGTCCTATATCCTTCAGGCTTTCTTTTCAGAGAATGTGTAATAAGTGTTTCTTCTCATGTTTTCTTTCCTGTTCTCCCCACACCCTCCTGGCCTGCAGTGGAGCAGATTACTATGACTATGGCCATGGACTGAGTGAAGACACCTACGACTCCTACGGTGAGTGGCTTTGTGGGCTCCATCACTGCAGCAGCAGACTCTTGGAAAAAAARGAATGTAATGAAAGGATAATTTCCATGAGGCAAGGCTTAGTCCTGCAGCAGGTAATGGCTGCTCAGGGATTCCTGAGATGCCACAGAGCTCCTCGTGTGCTTATTGAGAAAAAAATGCCCTTTGTGGTTTGTTAATGCAGTCATGGGAAGCTAAAACTAAAGAAGTAGAGAAAATAAAACTTAAATCATGATGCACACAGCCTTTTCATGTCACATTCAATGAGATTAAAAAAAAAAATGGGGATGTAGGATCTCTTTCCAGGAACTTTTGGCTGCCAAAAGCAAATGCTTCTGATGTGGCACAGCTTGCATTGAGACTTGGTACAAGGTAGGAATTTGCTGAAGCTCCCAGCTGAATTAGGCTGTAATGGAGTGGGGTTTAGCCTTGTATGGTCCTTTTGGTYTAGTTCATTTTCATGCATCAGTCTTGGGAAGTCAAGCAGGGAGTCATTATGTAAAGGTTAGGGAGGTACTTCAGGTAGCTAATAGACATGAGGGCAGTGGGTTACTCTGAATAGAGGCAAAACGATGTGTAATGAAGCAAAAAACATATGCCAGTTGTAAAGATCACTTTTTTTTCTTGTTTTTTTAATACAGAAGTGTGGTAGTGACTCCTTTAATTAAAGAATTAGTTAATTAATTAAAGAATTCTGTTAGAAGCATAAAGCATTTTGAAAGGCACCTTTGCTCGAGGGGTAAATGCTAAGTCTCTGGCCTGAGATCAGAGAAATACAATCCTAGGTCTCTCAAATCTCAGACATCTGAGGGTTGTTAGCAACCTGTGTAAAAGTTGTGGTTCTGAGTAGTGAATGCTTCAATGACTTCAGAGCCCTACTTGAAATTTTCCAAGGTCTATTTCTTTAACTCCATGTGGAAGTGCTTCCTGCTGGAAACGAAAATGACCTTAACTAAGTTGTGATAAATGCACCTGATGCAGGAGTTTGCCCAATGTATCTGCTTAAATTAATTATTTTGGTTAAGGAGGAAGATAGTTCATCAAAAGAAGAGGTCACTTGAAATTCCTCTCTCCCCAGCACTTTCAGTTGGTTTTGATAGATATATAGCTTAAATCTTTATTTCAGCATTAAAATAAACTGTTTGCCATTATAAACCTGGTATTTCTAGGACTGTTTCATTAATGCAAAATTGATGGGGGAAAAATGTATGAAACTGCTTAATGTGGATAGACTGATGGAGAGAGATATTGATTGCAGTATTTAAGGTTGAAAATATGGATTTTTCATTGCTTTTGCATTTAAAATTGGTTTTCTATTTATCAAAGCACAGCCACTCAGAATATTAAGTGATGTATTTATTCAAGTTGAGAGAAAGACTATAAGTACCTTGAAGAATGATTATGGGTTSCAGCCACTGTACTTTTTGCACATATAAATAGTTTCACACTTTATTTCTTAAGTATATCCCTTTAAAGCAGAGTTAAATAACCATCCTCACCATATGTAAAGAACATTAGATGCCTCAATATAAGTAACATTGCCTAGTGAGCAGGTAATTGGYGCTGGCTGGGAGGAAATTCAGATTCCCAGGAGGTATCTGAACTTTTTCTCTGAGAAACTCAGGTGACARTCCAGAGGATGTAGGAAGAAYATSAGTGTTTTTAGGATTTGGAGCCCTSAACAGCACCAAAATGAAAACTGAGGAAAACAGTACACCCTGCTGATTTGATCAACTGCTTGAAAGAGAGCAAGTGTTCAGCTTAAACTGTAATCAAGACCTCTCTTTYCATTTAAACAGTTCTTGCAGCAGTGTTTAGGATATTTTTAATTCCTATCCCTCAGTCAGCTGCCCATTCTATTAGGTTCTGGGTCCTTTTTTAATCTAAGTCTTGCTTTCTGTGTGATGAAGAAGCACAAGAGACACCCATGGAAATCACCTGAGGTGAAAGTTTAATTCTTTCAGCCTTACACTGAATATTTGAACTTGTTCCTCCTACCTCCTAGAAAAATGTCCTGACCACCTGGGTATGATTTATATCCTGGACTCTCCAGGCAGCCACCTACCCACCTGCATTATTAAAAAGTAGTTAGGATGAGGCTTCTGTGAAGGGATTGTGAAACTGAACCCTTGACATATGGGATCCTTGTTATCTAAGATATTTCAGCTATCTCATGTCAGAGCAAGTTATCTCAGCATTCAAAGTACTGGGGTTCTTTGAGTTTTTTTTTTTTTTAATTGATTAGGAAGACATAGTGATGTCTACATTTTATTCTATCAGACATTTGGATTCCACCTCTAGTTTCTGGAATGCTTTGGGTTCACTGGAGCACCTGTCTGTTTAGGGTTGGGCAGTTCTGCAGAAATAAGTATGGAAACACAAACACTATTTTAAGGTGTGTTTACTTTTGGGGGTTTTTTTTTGGTGCTGCTTTTTTAACTTCTGTTCCCATAGGTGTGACACAGTACTCTGATTTGTTTGCATCATTAAAGTGTACCTAAGTACTGTTTCCTTATCCTCTGTGTTTAATACTGTGTTTTCCCTTTTGCAATTCCCTGTGTAGTAGGTCAGATTCCCAWTTAAGATAATTTTTTTCTACCTTTTTAAAGTATTTAATACCATTAAAAGTTGGTAGGATTATGAATCATTAAATACAGCACAAGCTTTTTTACAAACTTATTTTATAGGTAAAATTCAAACAACCAATGTTCCTTGTCCTTTTTTTTTTTACGACCTGCCCTCCTATTTCTTGCATTTCAGAGGAGGTGTATGTTTACCCCCAGAGAAATGGAATACTGGCCTTAGGATGTTAAAAGCCACAGGTGTTTTTAGTGATACTTGAGGCTTGGTTTGCAGGTTAGAATTGGGCCTAAATTGGCACTGATGCAGAGMAACTTATTTCTGAGGGCAGCTTATTTCCTTATACATAATTCATACCTCCCATTCATTTCATCCCATTGCAATTATTGCTGTGTCTGCTACAAGAGCTCTGACATTTCTCTGCACTTGCAACAAGCAGGGCCAGCTGAATTTCCTCAGTGGTAAATATTTTTGCTGTTAGCCTGTCACGTTCCCTGCTCCTGTGTGCTGAGAAATCACTGTGGGACAGCTCACATAGATGTGCTGTACCCAGATTTTTTTTGTTTCAAGTGTTGGACTTGTACACCTTGGTTCCTGTGAACAGAATGTGGCTGTTTGATTCACAGATAAGAAAAATTACATTCAGCATCTGAGAATGTTGGAAGGGCTCTGACCATGTTTTCTTTCCTTGTAGGGCAAGARGAATGGACCAACTCACGACACAAGACACCTTCTGCAAGGAGCACGAAAGGAGTCTACAGAGACCAGCCATATGCCAGATACTGATTGTACTGTCTGATGTTGTGAAATATCCAATCTCCACCAGTCCTGTATACTGTTCAAAGTAATTTTTTCTATGAACAATCCCTTTTTATTAACTCAAAGTGCATAAAAAAATCTGAATGGATGGACTGAACTTAAAACATTTTGTTGAAAGAACAACCTGGACAGAAAGATATGTAAAACAAGGAACTTTGTTATTTCCAAACTGTGTTTGAAAAGATAGGTGATCAAAAAAATAACCTTTGATTAACTAGTGTTAAACAAAAAATAGGTTTACTAAATACGTTAGTCCATTCTTTTTAACATAAGCGTAACCTTTTATTTTAAAGGTTTTCAACAATTTAGTTTTTAGCATTTATTTTCAGCCATTTGCTAGATTTTCTCTTTGCAAACATGCGTAAAAAGGGAAGCAAACTACAAATGCGAATAATGTGGTATTTTGTAACTCAAGTCTTGAAATGTTCTGTAGTGTTAAGCAAAGTTTTACCCTTGCTTGATACTAAATAAACTTTTGAAAGAAAATCAGTGTGTGTGAGATTAATTTTATGCTTTATCTTATAATAAAACTTCATAAATAGTAGTAAACAGGGAGAAATGTTTAACAGCGATCAGCATAAAAGGCTCCTATTAAACATTGTGCAACTTCTTTTAAAACAAAATGGTTTAAACCTAAATGTATCTCTCTATATACTCACAGTAGATATAAATGCTGTTTAAAATATCCAAATGGTATGGATCTGCTTGAGTGCCACATTAAATCAAAATACTTTTGTTAAAAAAAAAAAAATGGTTTAAAATAGCGAATGAATTTTCTGGGAAAAGATGTGACTAGTTTTCACCTTGTTGAGCATTCTTTCACTAGTGACTCTTTGGAATTTTTATGAGAATTTTGGTACCTTAATGACCACCTCGCTCCGTGCTGGAAGCAATAAACACAAAGCTTTTAAAGACTTTCTGACTTGACTAAGTGAGGTCGCTTTCGTCAGAGGCAGAGGATGTGTAACCCTTAAAACGGTCTTCATTTGCAAAGGTAAATAAATCAAATAAGATTTTAATCTCACTTAAGTTATCTTAATATAACCAATAAAAACAGGGAGGGCTTACAACTTAGAAAGTTTCAGTTTAGAATGTAGGGAAGGCTTGTGAGGACACCTAAATTCTCACTTTAAAACGTTTAATTTGTGTTAGTCATCTAAAAAGCCTTAGCTTAGCTAGTTAAATTTGGACAAACTATTCCCTATTAAACAACTGTAAAACCTCATAACCAATAGTTTGTAATATATTATTTTTCCATAAATTCTAGTAACTTAAACATTGCAAATGTTACCTAAAGCTTTTTTTTTAAAGCATTGTTTCTATTAATTCTAGTTTGATTTACATTGTTTAATTTTTATTTGAAATTCTTTGAAATTTAGTAAAAACACCTTTTTTGTTTTTTTCTCTCTTGTCAGGAAACTCACCTCCTTGGACAGCCAAGAGAACAAAAACCCTARTCTTCTGATGCTTTGGTAGGTATCTTTACTCAAATTTACTGAAATTATGGGATAGATAATTTCAAACTCTAATCTGGTCAGCACACAYGTCTAAAATACGAAAAATACATTTTGTAAACTGATTTTTCAAAGTCAAGCATTTCTGCACAAGTAGGAGACTGATTTCTGGCATTAATTGAAGGAGAACAAATCCATTAAGAAACATTAGCTAAAGAATAGCTGGCTCTACTGTTTCTGGTCAATTCAATACATAAAGTAAGAAATAATTTAACTGTATTTGTGCTCAGATGGTGTATATTTTAAATAAAGCAGGTTTTTTTTCCTACTTGGAATGGTAATGCTTCCTGCTAACCTCATGATCTCAGTGCTTTTGGTTGACAAGGCTCAGATAAATAGAGCTCTATACTGTGAAATATTGCATGAGTTGCACTGCCTCTGTGTACTGCAGTAAATTTAAGAGGCTGCTGTCACAGGCTAAAGGAACCTTTTGTACATACAAAATGGCTTTAGAACTGTTTTGAGCATTTTAAGGGCTTAAATCAAAGGACTCTAAGAGTTGGAGAGCTTGAAGAAGATTTCTCCCCTTTGGGGCTGAGAGGGCAAAGATTTAATACCAGCTGCTAGAATTGCTATGGCAAAACTGAATATATAAATATCTTTTGAAAATATTTATAACAATTGGCACARTATCTCTTTCTGGTCACATATTAAATCACATGATGTGACAAATTACATAGGAACTGTTCATCTGCAAACATCATGTATTACATTAAATAGACAGAATGAAACTTCAGGGGTTGAAACTAAAATACCCAGTAGCAAGGGTGGCTGGTAGATAAATAAGTGAATCAGAAGTGGATTCAGTGTTCTGTATTGTTTATCCAACTCTCTTTTATTTAATGCCATATTTTGYTACTGACTCCAGTATGGAGGATGAATGTGTGAGCAGCATGAGTGATTTGTGCCRCTTCTCTGCTACTCTGCCCTGAAGTCCTAGAGAACCTTCAGTTATTTCAGGTTCTCTTTGGGGGTGGGAAAATGTGTCTCTCTGATAACAGAGGCTGGCTCTAAGTGCACCACTGAATGATTRCCATATGAATTAAGTCTTCCTTCTTCCAATGCTCCACACTGATACATGCTATTTCTCCTAAGAAAATGTGTTTCCATACCTCTTCAAAAAGAGATGTTGTATCAATTGTCATGTCCCATGTGTGCACAATAAACTACATCAGTTCAAACAAATGGTATTGGATAKTCTTCAAAACTATATTTTTGCAGTGCAAAACTTACTTTGGCATTTCCTCAAATAACATGCACTAGCATTGTTCTACTGTTGCATTTCTCTTGTGGGTATTTTTTTTCTCTGCTGAGTAATCTCTTAAATCCATTTGATTTTGAGCAGAGGAAAAAAATAATCTAAAWAGGTCTCTATATGAAAGAAAACCARTGTAGSAGGCAGCYTTTCTTCCATTGTGACAAACWTAGAAGTGTGTTTYCATTCTAGTAGRGTTTTGCACTCTGACACTGGACTGTTACTGTATGTTACTGGTCAAAAAAGTAATTTTAATGGTCATAATCAGTCATATCAATAATTTGCCTTTATTGAATCTTTTTATAAAATTTCCACTGAATTTCAATGATGGCAGTTTCTGCAATGSTTGCTTAGATCTAAATACATTTATTATATGCATAAATATCTGATTCCTCTACTTACAGTCTGACAGGCTTCAGAGAATTCCTGATCTCTAGTCTCAAGATATATACAAATAAAGTGTTTTTTGCTCTTTTTCAGGAACTTCTGCCATGTTGATTATGGACTGCTTAGAGCACTGTACTTACCCTTGTGCTCAGACACTGACAAGACTGAGTGTGAAAATGCTGCTCAGCATTTCTTGTATGAAAGCCTTAAAGTGTATAACAGCATACACTTTTTTAAACAATTGTATATTGAAACTCTTAACTGTACAGTGATGCAACAATGTTTGATTTGGAGCTCAATAAAGAATTTCCATCTAAGTTCCTGTTACAAAGCAATAATGCAAYCTCCTGTTCTTTAGTGACTCTTTTTAGCCTTATGCAGCAAGKGAAGAGAGCGTGTGAAGTCTCATGACTAGAGCTTAAATGCTTTTGGAAACAGCTTGTCTAATGTCTGAACAACATGGATGAGTTAAAATGAAGATTGGTGTGTTTTGCTGAAGCTTWTCTTAATAGCTAATTGTAAACAAATCTGCTCCAGACAAGACTCTTGGRTAGAAATAATGCTCCAACTTCCATTTCCTCCAAAAACTTGTATAACAAGGTGTTTAATCCCTGTCAATTATACTGTGCTGCTTATTCTCTTGGTGTTTGATGCATAGAAATCCTTTTCTCTAATGCACAGTCACAGGTTTTCTAGTAGTAGAGTCTTGGATGAGGCTTTTACACCTTGATAAATCTTGTATCCAACAGTCATGTTTCCTCAGTGCTTTTTGTTTTATATTAATTGTGATTGTGATAATTTGTAACAGAAATAAAGTTCTGATAATTTATTTTCTTGTGTTCTTTTTCATGGATRCTGCTTGCAGAGCATGTGTGCCCCATTCATCAATTATGGTTCCATCAGATGCATTTTTCTTCACTGAATCTCAATTTATTGCCAACAAAGGCATAATTTGCTTCTGTGTTGTTGCTGTTTTGAACATAAACAATACCAGTTGACAGTTTCACACCAAAATGCTGCCTCTTCAACAGGTTTTCATAACTTCTAATTCCATATACTGACTACTGAAAAATAGCTTTGAAGTTGTGGGGATGTGGATAAAAATAAGATTTCCTATTAACTGTGGCACCAATCAAATTATCTTGAGTAAGGCAGTTTTTAATACACTTAGAAAACTGMCCATTTAAAAGTGTGTATTTTTAGCCTCTGAATATTTAAGGTGATTTTGTCAGTTAATCTCACMATYTGGAGAGGTTTTCCCTGCCTTCATYTCTCACTRTGCTAAAACTGCAYTKCTAAACTGTTTTCTACAGCCAGCAATAGTAATTATTTAAATAAGTGAAAGCAAAATCAAGGAAAAAATGACTTCTTTGAATAAGCACAAGGGATGTTTAATAATGATTCCTTCAGACTGACAGGCAGGAGCCTCTGGTGTGGAACAGCACCTGACATTTTAAATGCAGGCCAAGTATAAAAACTGTATAGAGATACTGTGTGGGGAATTCAGATAAGCAGAATGCAATTTCACTTTCTGTAATTTGGACACCAGGACTACCAGCTCAAGCTCATTTGAGAAGTGCTATGAACTACTCAAATAGTGAAGTATCACCATCTACTCTGGAGTCATGAACAACAGGGCTGCTTAATTGCAATACTAAATTATTTTACTWGTGAGACTTTCCTGTGCTAATCAAGGCTACCTAGGAAATGGGGTTTTCCTGGGGTCTTGTCTGATTGTTGAGTGGYCATTGGGGTCTGGTCAAAGTGTGCAGCTGTGGCCATCCAGCTGTTGGGGTTACAAGAACTTCGCTTTGTTTCACTAAGAGTTTAAGGACTGGCTGTCTCCAGCTTTKGCAGCCTGGACTTCAGGCCCTTCCWACCCAAACCATTCTCTGATTCTGTGGCTCCATTTCTGCTGGTTTTGTCATCATTAGGTGAAAGTTTAGGTTCTTGTGGTTGTGTTTTGAGTGAAATCCGGGTCTCATTTGTCACTCAGTTCAAGAGCACATGTGCAGCCTTGTGCTGCCTCAGTGTTGTTACACTGYGGGACTGTCCTGATGCTCTGTTCCCAGGTGCCAGTTCTAGGTGACATCARTTTATTTYAAAGGTTTTGAGCAAGGACGTGAGCCTGCTGCTTCAAATGACTTGTCCAGTCTGCATCACARCCTTTCCCATTGTGTCTGCTCTAAGGCTATGAAAAGATGTTTGTTCCATGACTATGAGTTAGAACATTCTTTGAGTCAGACATCTTTCTAAGTGATGTTAAACAACAAACATTCCATGTTGGAACTTCATCCTTCTGGTAACAAAGGAACTGCAAATGTAAAGAGCAGAATGCAAAGCTAAAATGCATACGTAATAMTTTGTTATAAATAAAATCAAATCTGTTCTGGAGTGGTTCTGCTCCAATTTCCTCACACATAATTTTGCAATCTTTTTAAAACTACTTTAGCTGGTACAATTGCATTTCTGTAGTAAGCTCACAAATGTGTGCTAAAAGGCCAAATTTGTAGAWGAGTTCCAGGTTGCCARTGTCCAAGAACACCAGCATTGCTGRCAGCTGAAGTAAATGCMCACCAAGAATCCAARTATCTTTGACTTTATAACTTTATGAAAAAGACTAATTGCATGAAGGGGCTGAGAATTACTTTCACAAGCTCAGCAGTTTTGTCCAAGACAGCTGCATTTGTTTAATGGGGAGAAAAACCCCTTTGGTAATGGAAATTATTGAAGGTATTTAGTATTAAAGTAGATACTGTGAAGATAAATGTTTGTACAGCCTCAGATACTTCATTGTGCTTTGACCCTTGTCTTCAGGCAGGCTTTCCACATGATTGCAAGTCAAGAGAACATCTCTGGCAAACCTGGATTTTAAGGATGTTTAAGCKATAGCCAAGGGCCAAAATAAAACTGCTGCATAGTCCTTTTTTAGGTGTTTTTTCTCATTAGGGAAGGTRTTAAAGAAGTGTGAGATGTTTATACTCCTAAAAACAGGACTTTAAGAAATAGTCTTAATGGACACTTTCACTTTTTGGTCAAAGAGGTACTTGAAAAAAATTAAAATAGTTTATGTTTAGTAAAGGTTGATGGCAAAAATTATTAGGAATCTATATATCCAGTAATAAAAAAAAACTCATGATCTTTCAAGATAGCCACTGAACCAGAAGTCCTGACTAAACAAGATTCTGATCTTATTACCCAGAGAAAAATCAAATACAAATCAGTCCTTACAGTTTCTTCTTTTGCAAAGCTAAATACTAAACCCATTCTTTATGCTTAGAACCACTTGGCATGAAATAGGTTAAATAATTTTATCTTTATGTTCTTACTGAAATTTAGAATAAAAAAGTTTTCACCCAAAGGTAAATTCTGGTCTCTTTGTGAGGATAATGGGAAGTTGTGGGGTTTTTTCCTGACCTCCACAGAGTGATTTTTTTTCTCCTTTAGACAAAACATAGCAAACTGCTCCAGATGATTCCTCGAGCAGYAACCCAGGAACTCAAGTTTTTTGTCTTCATTAACAAGAGTCAGTGGTAACTCATGCTCTTGCTGTTGATCTGGTTATGAAGATCAACACAAAGATCCTGATGTCCTAAACATCTCAGGAGCATGAAATACTTTTTACTTGTTTGAATACCTGCTTTGTTTTTTTTGTTCCTCTATTAAGAGATGATGTTTCTTTGGAGCTGTTGTCTTTCTTAATGAAAGAAGACTCAATCTCAGAATTAACTACACTTATTAAGATTAAAAAAATAAAAAAATAAAAAAAAAAAGGAAGGAAAATACATTTGTCCTTGAGTTAGTTCTTCTGATAGTGCAATGACCAGTTAAAAATCCATGGATGAAGATGCTCTTGATTGAGATGATGAGACTTCCACAGGATTATACTGCTAAACCTCCATTCATGGACTCTGGGCTTTTGCTAAATCATTTTGCAACATTTATATCACAATATAAATATTTACTGTTCAGAACATTCCACAGACCTTTCAGGACARCTAATTACAGTTTGAAATTATCCACATGTGACAGTTGACCTTAATCTTTTTAGTAGAAGTTTAAAGATTCACRGRAAGAGWGTTGGAAKGGACCCACAAGGATATTCAGCTATKAAKTAAATGGCCCATSCAGGGACTGACCCCACACCCTTGGTGTTGCCAGCACTGGGCTCTGACCAACTGAGCCAATCTCAGTTATAAGCAATTGATAAGACTGCACAAACCTGCTTTCAAAATTCAAAATWAGAGCATATACCATGCACAGTTTCACTATTTTAAAGCACTTTGAGGCTCTAACTTCAAATGGTTTGAATAGAAAATTCCCTTAGATATTTAAAATACTCCAGTGATGATTTTCTCATACAGCTTACTAATAAGAAAAGTGTGTGTGGTTTTTTTTTGGTTATTCACTTTATGACTATTTTTTTTTTAGATCAGAAATAGGATCACTCTAAGACTGACAGAATAAATAAATCAAGAAAGCAGAGCTGATCCTCAGGCAGTTCCCCTGAATGAGCTACAGGATGAATGCATAAGGGATTGTAGCAARGTTTTGTGGTGTGTTTGATGGTGGTGACCATGAAATGCATTTACCTTCTTAGACTAATTGTGGGCTTGAAAAATGTAAAGGAAATGAAAATATAAAAAATAATATGAGCATATGACACAACAGGAAACTGAAAAGTGCTTGTTTAAAAAAGGCTAAATATTAAAAGACTATTTGAATTTCAAAATCTGGAATAGAAGAGTAAAACCACCATGTCACCATGTTGCAGAGCATATCTTCCCTAAGCTAGGTTGTGGAGCCAAGCAATAGCTGCAATTTTTTTTTTGTCCAGTCTATTCCAACTATTTTTCCCTGAAATTCACTYTTGGTTTACACATATTTGATGGTAGGAAGTTGTAGTGATACATCCTAGTCCTGAGGGGCAAGATAAACACAGGTCACACTTATGGTCTGAGATAACATTTTTTTTTCCTGCCTATATAGAACTGGTCTGCCATTGAAATTCCTCACATAGCAGGAACAGCAGCACTAATTTTTGGTGATACACTTCAAAGATATMAGCGCATAACTTTTGTAAATGCCACAATCAATATTCCTTTGAAAGGTCACTTTGTGTACTGAATAATATTTATAGGCATGTGTACATAATTGAATGGTTTTGGTAAGGGCCCTTCAGAAGAATAATTCAGAGGACAGAAGGTGATATCTTACTGTGAGAGACTTAAAAAGCTTGATTATGGTTTATAATTGCTCGCACAGGGAGAAAATAACACGTACTAAATTACTCTAATCTAGTAGTGAAAAAAAGTAAGAACTAATGCTGAGTAAAAACCCTGCAGTCTTAAATGAGAAATTAGGCTCAAATGAGAGTGATTAGCCACARCAGCAAGCTACATGAAAAGAATGGGCTTCTCTTGTTTTTCCTATGTAGCAGCTAGATTGGATGATCTAATAGCTGTTTCTTGAGCTTGAGATCATGGATCAATGATTGTTGCATAATAATTTTCACTGTTACTTTCTTTAACTGATTTTCAAAATATTAATATGTGAGAGTGAAGATGATCAAAATTCCTTTTATTYACAGGGGTGAATTCTCCATTTCTGTCTGTGTTATCTACTTACTGCACATCCTACTGTCTGTGCAAACTGACAGGGAAATCAGTCAGTATTTACTGGTGCTGACACACCAACACAGCTCTAGTTCCTCATGCAGGCTGCACCTAGAAATTCTGGGTATTGCTCTGGTAACCTTGCAAACTGCACTTTTTAAAAGACACCATCTACTTTTTTTTTAATTCACATAAGGCTCTTAATACTTTTAAAGAAATAGGCTGAATTTTCTTAGTTCCTGTTTATGTGTGTACAACTCAGATGACAAACCCTTGACTGTTTGCCCAGGCTCCCCTTATCATCAACCAAGAGAAACTATCTGAAAGGATAAATCAGGTTTTTGAGAGAAATGCATTGAGCTCTGGGGACTGACTCACCCTCTGAAAGCACCTGGCTCTTCCCCCTTGACTCATGTGGGTGATTAAACTTATTTGGATGTTTAAACCTGAGATGTCTGAAGTAAAGCATGATGAATCTCACTCATATTTCTGTTCCAAAACCACCTTTGTTGATACCTTAAGAACAACAGMAAGGAACAAAGGAAGGCAGACTCTTTTTTGATGGCTTCTGCTCCATATATTTCTCCATCAGCCTTCTTAGTGCATGCATTGATCAGGAGGTTTTCACACTCAGTGTTTGTTTCCAGAGCCTTCTGTTAAACAAAGCCATGTGTTTTTGGTTGTAAGCATCTTATATCTCAGGATTAGGTAGAATACTGGCTGAGAGAACTTGTACAAGAGAATTTCCCTTCCAATTCAGGATATTCTCTCAAAACTGCATTCTTAGGGCTCTCCTGTGAAGGGACAGGAGTTGGACTTTGGTGATCCTTGTGAGTCTCTTCCAGYTTTGGATATTCAATGATTCTATGAATTTATGGTTATGCTGTAAATGTTAGTCACTGTTTGAAAGAAAGCTTTAAATTCTGAARGAAAGCTTAGAGACCAGAAAAAGCAGATTAATTTCKGTGCATAAATACTTAGCACAATGTGAAGTAAAAGTTTTCCTCTTTCAGTCTAGTTTTTGAAMTAYTAGTATCCAGTCCCCACTAATAACTATTAGATGTTACACAGAAGGAAAATRAAAACCTCCAGTGTACTTACCCAGTTATCCAGAGCTGTTTAAATAACATTATCWCTCCTTTGGAATATGTGCAGGGCATCTTTTAACTAGGAAAGAGAAAATAYGCAGCACTTCAGCTAATGAAAATCTAAGACTTTAYACYTCTGTGGCTCATAAYACTTAAAGAATTCACTAACTTTCAAACACTGTTCTGTTAAGGGAGTGGTGATGCAGGTAGATAATTTTTGCACTGTACAGAAAAACAGCTAAAGCAAGGGTGAAGTTTATTAGCATTGGTGAAATATTCCTTGGAAGCTGAAATTTTCCTGGAAAAACATGGAAAAAACTGGAAAAAAAGGATTGGGAACAGAGTTGTTACTGTTTAATTTTAAAATAACCTATTTCAAAATTTCTTTTCAAAAAATGTATCTTTTTAAAGGATGAATTTCTTTCAGGACAGTGTACTAGTCAGCATTTACCCAACACCCAAATTAAGGTATTTGAGAGGAACCTAAACCAATACAGGTCCTTCCTTCTGCTGCTTCTGTTAAAAAAATGCACAAGAAGGAGGATAAAAATACGCTGCAGCCTTTCTTACTGTCACTTTTTCTTCTCAAATCCATCAAGGTAAAAGAAATATGTTTGCATATCTTTATTTGTCTCTCAGCCAGCAGACCTTAGGACCATTACAACTTTTATTCAATGGTTTGGAAGCATCTGCACAGTGTGGATGTCTGTTGAGGTTTATGTGTTTCAGGTGTGTTGGACCCAGATAAAGTGMCCCTAAGTGTGGCCTGCAGCTGTTCTAGGCTGCTTTAAAGACAGTTGTGGTAGAAAGCAATTTAAGAGAGAGGGGAGCAGTGAGCCAGGTGGGATTTGGTTACCCTGGGAAACATCAGGAACTCTGCTCCTGGGCCAAGAGCCTCGTGTGGTTGCCTCAGGTTCTCTCACCCCTCCTGACCGACTCATGGAAATGGCTTTGGAACTCACTGCTGTAGGAATGCAGCTTTAGACCAGGCAGAGATTTTCTTCATAGGGAAAATATGTTTAGTTTTACTCTAAGACTTAAAAGGAAAGTGCTCTAGAAAGTTCTCTACACTCCAAGCTGCCATTGGCTCAGGACCAGGACACATGGACAGGTCTCTGTATGTGTCTGTCACAATGTCACTGTTCCTTATTGGGCAGTGTGCCAAGGCACTGCCTCACCCATTAGGTACTTAAACCACTGCACAAAGCTCAGGGTTTTTTCAGGACGCTTACATGGGGCGATGCTGTCAGCACCTGTGCATGGCTTATTTTTATTTACATTGTACTGTTTGTTATTTTCTCCTTTATTTAAACCCTCTTCTGTTACACAACACCCCCAAGGAAGTAGTCTCGCATTATTAAGGTGTATTTAGCTCTGGGAGTGCAGGCACCTCAGAGAAACTTGATGTAATCTCCTCCACATGGCTTAATCCACCTTGGCCACGTGTATTATTACATCAACTGCAGTTGTTAATAGAGTTTAAAAATTAATTCAATAATTAATAAACACACTAAATATTAAGTTCATGCTCCCTCCTCTGTCTTCTGTACTGTGCAAACAYAGATTTTAAGTGAGCTGATTAGAAATAGGTTCACAGGGATCAGCCTRTTTCAGCAGGAAAGAATTTATTTCCTTGTGCTAATCCACCACCAGTCCTGTKATCGTCTTTCACTTGTTCTGCTCATTCCAGTGAAGGACTGTGCAAGTGGAAATGCTGTTAATCAGATGGTGCTTGAGGAACAGTGCTACAGATTAATTATCCCTGCAGATCTTTTGTTCTACTACAGGTACATCCAGAGAACAAGGCAGAATTTTCATAATATGTGCAGGCAATTATTTTTCAAAGAGCTTTTCACTATTAAAGCATCAGGAAGTCCAGCAGACTGCAATATCTTATTTATTGTCACCTCAGCACCTACTATTTCAAGTCTAGTGAGCAGATCACAACTCTACATTAGTATGTGTATTGTGTATGTTTTTTTCTTATTAGCCCCACGTAAAAGGCATTAAAATTTAAAAAGGACAAAATTTTAGAAATATAGTATAGGACATGCCTCATACTGCATCAGTACCTTTCAAAAGGACAATCTGAATTTTAAATCCCTGGGCAAAGTGTAGTAATTAGAATAGAGACAGACTGAAAAGATTTACAGGTTTGATTTAGACAGGTAATCATCCTATGAAAATTCACTRATATTTAGGCAATATTCAAACTATTGTATGATAGGACATAATTGGAAATCAGAGCTGAAAAGAATAGAAATAATGAAAAAATAGAAAAAAGTAGAAAAAACACTCTGGGAAGAGATGTGATCAAATCAAATAATATCAGATAAAAACAAAAATGGCAAATGGCATGACTGCAACCAAATGGACTGAGATGAAATGAGGAGCAGTGAAAAGGACAGAAACTCGTCAAAATTATTCCCATTGAATTCATGAAGCCAGGAAAGAAATACAAAGAAAAAGACAGGGTGAGTATTTGAAGAAACAAAATGCTCCAAAGTTATCAGAGAAATTTCTGGAAAAAAAAATCTAAAAGAGTAAAAGTGAATGAGATGACAGGAAATGCACAGAAATGACCCAATCCTTGCCCAAATGATCTTCATGGAAATCTCAAGATTTCATTTTCTCTCAGGAAAGGAAATTAAACTTTGAAATCAGAGAACAAAGTGGATCAAACACTCTTGCAAGGAGATGTGATCAAATCAAATGTAATAGGAAAAAAACCCAAATATCTGGAAATGGAATGACTAAGTCCTAATGAACTTAGATGGAATGAAGTGCATTGAAAAGGGACAAAAACTTTCCAAAATATTCCCATTGACATCCCGATATTAGGCAAGAGTGGTAGACAAAAGTCAAGAGTAGTAATTCAAGAAATTAAATCCTCCAAAATGATGAGTGATTTAAAAAAAAAAACCAAACTGAGAGCAAGAATAGTTAATGAGATAATATGAAATGTATTGGAAATGGCCCAAACTTTGCCCAATTGATCTTCACTGTTATTGCAAGACTTTGTTTCTTTTTCTGCCAACTATGCTACTCTTTTAATATTCTTCCTAAATGATCAGTGGAAAAAATATAATGAAGGTGAATTTGGGTGTGGAGATGTAAGTAGGGAGTGATCACTTACCAGTTGCCATCACTGTGTTTATTGAGTTTGGTAAGCATTCCTTACCACAAAGGTTTCCAGACTGATTTTTGGGTGCCTCATTTCTTAGGGCTTATGGACCCTGTGTCCCTGTATGGTCAGGGAGGAGCAGAACTGACTCAGTGTTTTTTCTCTGGATGCCCTTTACTGATGTTTTAATTTAATTGTAATGTTTTAAATTCCTTCCTGGCCAAATCCATCTGGGCTTCCTAAGCCTCTGGTGAAGCCTGTTATTTGTCTCTCAGATTTACAGCAACAGTGTTAATTTTTACCCTGTGCTTCCCCCTTTATGAAGCAAGTAAACCACATTGATGAGCTTCTAATATTCATCCAGAGCAAGGTATTTGTTATCTCATATCAGTCTCCTTTTCACTCAGTAGGTGGTACAGCTTTTGATTCATATTTGGATTGCTGCCTTTCCTTTTTTCAGGGTTCTTTTGGGGCGGTTATTTTTACTTTCCTTTTTTGCTTTCCTTTTTTGCTTTCCTTTTTTGTTTTCCTTTTTTTTCGCCCCCACCCCCCTTTTTGAAAGCAGCCAAAGTTATTTGCACCAGCAAACTCTGTAACCAGAGACTGCTCATGAATGAGCTTTGTATCTGCTGTGGTGACATCAGAACAGCACCTGCAGCAGCAGCAGCATCAGAGCAAGGGGCCCTGTGAGGTGGTGCTTGCCAGGCTTCAAATAAGACATCAGACTTCAGACTTTGCCACCGAGGAGTGTTTAAAGTGCTACAGGAAGCCTAATTTCCATCTCTGTCCCCAAAATCTGAAAAGGTAATGACTGCACAGTTTGTCTGGTGAAGTTCCTGGTGCTGCTTTCACGTGCAATTTTGCCTTTCCTGTCAAGTTCCTGTGTGGCATCACTATGTGTTATTACACAGCTGCTTCTCTTTACCCCAGAGAGAGGCATTTCAGCAGAAGACAAAGCAATTGCTGCTCTTCAAGCATGTGAAATTCCCTGGGAGTAAAGAGCTCCTAATCTTCTGCCTTATTTGACTTTAAAATCTTTTTCAAACATCTGCAGATTTAAAATCCCATCTTTGGATATTGGTAGGGATGCATCCTTAAATTATTATATTCTTGCAGATGACTACTTCTTTTCACCTCCCCCCACACAGAAAAAAAAATTTACTGATCTCTTCTAGATAAAACAGAACAGACTTTCAGGCTTACTAAATSAGACTAAATAGAAATTAAATATCAGTGTACTAAAGGTCATTTGTATTTGAAACTAAAAAATAGCCTTAAAATCCTACCAGATGTGCTCCTTCTGACTGTTCTTGGGATGAATTATATTTGAGTTTGTGTTTATTCCTACTGTAGTTTGTCAGCTGACTTCCTCCATTTGTACCATAAGATCTGACATAAGTGGTCTGGTAAAATTAGACAATATGTAAACAATCTATTATGCAAACAAGATGTTAAAAAAACCCAAAAAAACACCACCAAACACATCCATACACCAAGTATCTATTTTTCTTCCAAGAGGGAAGATGTACCATCTTGGCAATTTCACATAACACAGAATGAGGACCTTGAAGTGACCACAGTGCAGCTCATTGAGTTTAGCCATGAGTGGTGTGCAAGCTCCTTCCTGTCACAGAGAAAACTCTAGTCATGAGCTGTTTGTGGTTTTCAGGATTAACCAAGCCAAGCTTAGAAATGGCTCCTGCAAAATTCAAGRATGCTAATTTTTCCAGACCCTCAGGACTGGTCTTTGTGTACAGCTCACCTGAAAATAGTCTTCACACAAAGATTGTCTGTACATTTATGAAATACATTTTCCTGCAGTGCAAGCTCCATAGCTTGCCTTCATTTCAGCAACTTTACCTTTTTTAAAGTAGAGGGTTGAAAGAATTTCCACAATGTAGAATAAGTATTTGACATGATAGAAAGGTTGTGTCTCATGAATGGGACAAGTCATGGTCAGGACTGGATAGGATGATGAGTTGGAGTGCTTCCCTAAATGATGGATATCAGACAACTAATCCAAATGAAGCAGACATAAATTTAAATAGGTTGATTAAAAGTCATTCAGTTTTGTATGAGATTCTTTGATTCATAGAATGACAAAATGGTTTGGATTGGAAGGTACCTTAAA
>CADDXX010000324.1:845392-872838 GCA_902810485.1 Alauda arvensis
AATGTGTTCACCTGTGTACAGAGAGACATATCCTGCATTTATTTCCTCTGTCACATAAATTGACACAGTCATTCTAACTCCCATTTGAATCAACAGCAATTGCAGTTTGGTCATTAACAACTGTAACAAGCAAACTGGAGGGAGTGGCCACACCAAGTGGAGCACAGAATACCTAAATCTGATGCCCTTTTCCTTCCTATTTTATGAATGTAATGAAATCCCTCTGGAAATTATAAGTGCTAATCTGATAACATTAATCATTTCTTGCAGTGCAAGAAATTATTAAGCCTTAGCTAAATTACTGTACTRTGATTGCACTGAGGGCAGCACAAGGAATCCCAGTCCTGGTGCTGATGCTCGTATTTATTCAKCACAATAGACTCAAATGTCTTTTTCCCCTCAAAAAGTCAACAGTTCTTTCCAAAGCTGGATAAAAAGGATCTCAAACCTTGTTTAAAAGACCACAGAAGAGTTTCTGCCTTTCCTTTCCTTGTGTAAGTATCCTGTGCTTATTCCAGCTCTTAACAGTATTATTTCTAGGCTATCATCACTGATTTTAAGGTTGAATTTTGTGGTCTCTAGCTTCCAGCTCTTGTTAACAATGCCAAAATAAATATTAGGGTGTTTKCATGCAATCCTATGGAGTGAATTAGCCCAGATCTGCTACCAAGTATTTTTATTTTACTCTAGAAAAACCTAAGTGATGAGAATATTACATTCTATTGACTAGGAGATGCAAGTCTAGAAGGTGGCACAATGATATCTTTTCTRAAATGTCATAGTATGTCACTTCAGGAGTACTAGAATTGACACAGCAGAGAAAGTCTGAGGAAGTCAAGTAGAATCTGTCCCCAAAAACACAAACACCACAGGGAGAATAGCTATTGGGAGAATAAACTGTTGGGATAATACAGAGGAAGGCTTCRGGGGAAAGAAAACCCAACAAATCAGTCAAAACCTCCTAAAAAAAAACTATCAAAAATGAAAGGGTGACACTCCAATAAAAGATGTCTTGGAGTATAAAATTCTCTGCCCTGTTAATTAGTCAGCAGCTTCCCGTGCAGATGGATGCAAATGCTGTGCTCCATCACAGAGAGCAGCATGGGGAGAGAGGGAGCARCTCCACAACTCTGGTGGGACGGGGAGCTCTGCTTTGCAAAGCCAGAGCTTTTGGTCCTTCTATTAAAATGGCAGTAATTTGATAGTAATAAACATTAGGCTGTCACTGTAATGTAGCAGTTTGGAAATAATGTTGACATTTTCTTATGYTTCAGGTCTGCTTCATCAGCTGATTAATGAGGAAATTGGATTAAGTTCTTTAAATCTGAAAAAAGAAGCTTGGATTGCACTGGGAATAAATTTTGTTTTCACCTGTTCCTTTTAAGCCCTGGTAGTGCTTTTTCATYTGCTTTTGTTGTTTGGGGTTTTGTTGTTGTTGTTTTCCCCAATTTTGAGTATTTGTACAAAGCTGTGACAAGTTCTACATAAACAATAATGTTGTCTAAATTACTGAAAATGCCATTTAAAGAGGTTCTGGAGCTGTTTTTTTCCTAGAAATAAACAGTTCTGAAATAGGGAAGTTTTGCTTTTTGTAGTGAGGTATTTTTTGGGGGGTTGGTTGGTTGGTTGGATTTTGTTGGTTGGTTTCTGTCATTTGGTTTTTTTTGTTGAAGTGCTTTCATCATGAACTTCTGTCTCCCTGTTATAGATTGTTGTTGTTTCTACACAGTAGTAATCTAATACAAATTATGATCAGCCTTCCAGATTTCATTTTAGAACTGAGGGAATTGTGGACACAGAACTTTGCCAATGCCTTGCCAGGGATTCTGGGCTTTGCAGAGGGACTTGGAATGGTTGGATGGATGGGCACAGTCCAATGGGATGATGTTCAGTAAGTCCAAGTGCCGAGTCCTGCACTTTGGCCACAATAACCCCCTGCAGTGTTATAGGCTGGGGACGGTGTGGCTGGACAGTGCTCAGGTGGAAAGGGACCTGGGGGTGCTGGTTGACAGTCAGCTGAACATGAGCCAGCAGTGTGCCCAGGTGGCCAAGAAAGCCAATGGCACCTGGCCTGGATCAGGAATGGTGTGGCCAGCAGGAGCAGGGAGGTCATTCTTCCCCTGTACTCAGCACTGGTGAGGCCACACCTCGAGTGCTGTGTCCAGTTCTGGGCCCCTCAGTTTAAGAAGGACTTTGAGATGCTTGAGCGTGTCCAGAGGAGGCAACGAGGCTGGTGAGGGGCTTAGAACACAAACCCTGTGAGGAATGACTGAGGGAGCTGGGGTTGTTTAGCCTGGAGAAAAGGAGACTCAGAGGTGACCTTATCACTCTTCAACTTCCTGAAGGGTGACTGTGCTCAGCTGGGGGTTGGTCTCTTTCTCCGGGCAACAACAGACAGAACAAGAGGACACAGACTCAAACTGTGCCAAGGGAGATTCAGGCTGGATTTAAGGAGGAAGTTTTTCACGGAAAGAGTGGTCAAATACTGGAATCATCTGCCCAGGGAGGTGGTAGAGTCACCAACCCTGGATGTGTTTAAAAAAAGACTGGATGTGGCASTYGGTGCCATRATCTAGTTGAGATGTTGGAACATGGGTTGGACTCGATGATCTTGAAGGTCTCTTCCAACCAAAAAATTCTGTGATTCTGTGATTCCCTTTGTCATTGCAGCCCACCATTGTGAGCCATGCAATCTGTCACACCACAGCTCTCCCCAGCCACATTTTTCCAAATCTAAACTTGTATTTCTTTCAGGATTTCCTAGAAATGCATCTAACTGACAGGCAYCAGGAAGATTTGAACTTTGCATTCATTTCATAACTGTGAGTACAATTCAAATTAATTCCTTGSCACTGAAGATGAGGGTCAGGACCAGGCTAATGGACATTTATACAGATCTCAGAMAAAACCATCAATTGTCTTCTTTTCAGAAGCTAAAATATCACCATGTAATATCCCTCCTCAGAGGTGTTTGAGCTTTGTGCTGGAAGAACATCTGCCTCAGTCTGGTTGCTGTGTATGCTGAGTGTGGAGAGTGATGGATATTCCCACCTATCCATTCTCACAGATAGCTCACACAAATGGAGTATCCAGCACCAACACACCCATTTCATGGGCTCAACAGGTGTTCAGGTTAAATGGGACCCCAGGAGACCTCTATTAAACKTCCTTCTCTAAACAAGGTCAGCTATGGGCTCAGTTTGATCCATTTGGGTCTTGGAAAGCTCTGAAGATGAGAAGGCACAATGTAGCTGGGCAATCTGCTCCACTGCCTGGCCACCCTCATAGGGAAAAAAAACCTCTTTCTATTCAGTATGAGATTCTGATATCCTCCCTCCACACACCACTGGGAAAAGCCTGGCTCCATCTTCCTGAGGACYTTGTCATAGGAGCTGCTGTAAGGTCTCCCAAGGCCACCTCCTCTCCCTGCTGGACACTGCCCATCCCTCAGCCTTTCCTCCTGGGCATTCCAGCCCTGATCACCTCAGAGTCCTCCACAGAACTTGTTCTGGATTGGTCACGTATTTTTTGCATTGATCTATTTAACTCTTCGTTAAGTCAGCTGAAGTACAAATTAATCACTGTTAATTAATACCAATTAATCCCTGTAGACCTGGTACCAGGTGCTCAGACCTGTTCTTTGAATGGTAATAACCTGCCCTTTCCTTCTCTAAGTATCATGGGCAAGAGGACAGGATTATCTTTGTTTCAGGATGAGAGATTCAAACATRTTACCCAAGTTGGACAGAGGTGTTTTAGTCATCCAGCGATGGAGTCACTTAGTCCTTTCCCAGCTTTTCTGGGCTGGACCTCAAAAATCCATTTGTTTTTGCTGGCATGGGATGACAATGATGACTGAATTTGGAATGAGTGCCAGTAAGTACTCCCAAGGGGCACTTGACACCCTCTACAGGAAAGTCAGCAGSCAGTATTAAAAATCAATTTGCATTTTCACAGCTCAACCTTTGCTATACAATGTACAATGACCTTTACAGGCCAGAGAAGAGTCAGTTTAATGTACTTRCTATATAATGCCAGGTGGTAATGTCTTCCCTCACTTAGGTGGCTCATGATTAAACTCAATTATCTCAGCTACCAATTGACCTTTACCCATCTCCCATTATTTAGTGAATGGAAGTTGGTAAAAGCTAACAGGATGGATACATCATGTTATGACTACATTACAAGTGGGAGTGAGGCATTTCTGATATGCAGTGGCATCAAGCAAATTTTGTATTCTTCCAGATAAAGGAGAACTTGTTGAGATGCAACCAGGTTTACTTTTGTGTCCTATGTGTACATTTTCCTTTCCTCTTTTCACTGTTGGAGGCTTTCAGTAGATAAATATTTCCATTTATCAGGAGCAGGAAGAGATATTTATCATACCCAGCTGGTGGTGCAGTAAACAAGGAGGGATTTSACCCTCCTTATTCACCTTTAGAGGCTTTATTCAAAGTACCTCCAGTAGCTGACACTATGCAGAGCCACAGTGCAAGAAATGGCCTTTGCAGCAGTTGTTTATCTCCTTGCTGATGCAGTAGCTTCCCAAGAGCCAGATATTTGCAAGCCCCAGAGGCCTGAAAAAAAATGTTCTGAGGTCAGTAGTAAAATGTAGTATCACAGTACAGTCTCCTCTCATGTGCAACTGGATTACTTCATCTCATTCATCCTATTTTTAAATCCATGCCAGGGGAACACTAGTTGATATTTCTAAAACACATATAATTTTTCAACCTCTTCAGTTCAACCCAAGGAGGAATTTATCATTTACAATTGCATTTTCATTGGGAAAGTTTGCATTTTACAAGGCCCCAGCATGTATGTGGCACATTTGCTCATCCTGATAAGACTTCTTGACAAAGTTTTTCTGTTTTCTTGTCAATGTTCCTCACATCACTGTGTCCAGGATACCAGAGTTTGAAATCTGGTTTAAATGAAAGCTGATTTGAGCTCTCCCTGTGGAACAGGCTGTAGTTAACTCTTCACTCCAGTAAAGCAAACACAGCATTTAAAGAGCTTTTTTTTTTTTTTTTTATGAAACAGCACAGCTTTGTAAATAATTGAGTGTTTTGCTTCTTTGGTTCTTCACCATGTTTTTTTTTTTTTTTTTTTACGAAACAGCACAGCTTTGTAAATAATTGAGTGTTTTGCTTCTTTGGTTCTTCACCATGTCTCCTTTCTATTGAAATACTGTGGAAGCATTGGAAGGGCAGTTTTATCATGCTCCATTCTTATGGGCTCATCTTTTCTTCTCTTGCTGATTTTCACTCTGCTCGCAGTTTGTCAATGCCTAATATTTTATTTTCTCTATTGCAATTGTGATTTGGAGCTCTCATTTGGCAAAGTTCTCCTTAAGATGTTTTCATTTCCTCTCCAGGCTCCAAAGATGCCAGCATATGGCCATGAAACACCGTCACTGAATTACTGTCTCTTTTCATGGTAATTAGTTTAGACTTTTGGACTACATTTATCCYGGTTAATTGAATGGCACCAGGGAACATTCCCAGCAATGGGAACTGGATAGCCTGTCCTGTTAAATGGTTCCTGCTATGATTTTGGCCCCRTCCAGCTGGCACTCTCCCAAATGCATCCTGGACACAGTTGGGGAGTCAGCACAGACCCAGGACCMTTCCAGTTTGGATGGCCACCTTGTTTCCAAGGCTGTACAGATACAGGCAAATCTGTGCCAAAGAAGGATTCCAGACACACGTAGCATAATTATCTAGCCATACTGTAACCCAAAAGCAGGTTTGGATTCTCCCTTTCCCTCTTTATCTGGAAAAAATCATTACTGACTTTTAAAAAAATCTGTGTTTTTTTAAACATGTATAACACATAGCTTGGGAATCACTGTCATTTTCTGTGACAGCTGAATTGGTGCTGTTCATTGGTGTTGCTTACCTTCAGCCACTGATTGTACAAATGCATGCACATATTGTATCTGTGTATTGGGCCTGCTCCACAAATGAATCAGGACTAAGCAGGGAAAGGGCTCCACTGCCCAGGAACCTGGATTGCTGCAGCAATTGGGTGTTAGATGATGGATAAGAAAGGATGTGGGCATGGAAGCGAGGATTTCTTGCTTACCATGGTTGAATACTGAACTGAAGAACCAGAGACTATCCTTGCACCCAGTGCAGACCTCCCAAGAGATGCTCCATGAGAGGCACAGGGTCAGTAGTTTAGCCCAAATTGAAACTTTTATTCATGACACCTCAAAAAAAGTGGCCGTTGTCTGTATCTGCTGGTTGTAGACAAATTCAGAGTGGGCTACAAAGAGGCAGCTATGACTCACTGTCTTCCTTAATCAAAAGCTGTGGAGGAAAAAGAGGCAGGGGTTATGTCTTGGTGAAASAATCATATATGGCTGTATCTAGATTGGGTTTTTTGGGGTGTTCAGGTAGTTGCTGTGGGATTTTCTGACTAATCAGATGGCAGATGTTTTCATGCCAAGACCTTTCCTTCTCTCAGAAGACCTTGAGGCAGCTCCCTTCTCATGGCTACTGCTCCCCATATTCCTTTTCCAGGTGACCATACTCCCTTGGAAAGGGATTTCTTGCAGTGAAAGCCTTTCTGTGGTGTTCATCCACACATTTATACAGCTATGGCATTGACACCAAAAGTTGGTGTTGGCTTGGAATGATCTTAACCTGATTGTAAAGTATCCCAGTTGCAGTGGCCTGACAGRAAATTTGCAGCAAAACCTGGAATTTCACATCAGAATTAGAAAGATCCTGCAAATAATTAGCTTTTCATGGAATGTGAAGTTCTTTTTTACATCAAATGAGGAGAAATTCTTCTATCATTAAAAATGGAACAAAAATAGTTCTTCAATTCAASCAGCCATTAATATTAAAACATTGTAAAAGCAACCCTGTGCTCCAGAGATGTACAATTCAATGTCCCCAGAATGTAATATCAAGGATAGCAGGTATTATTGATTAATTTCATTATCCAGGGTACAGTATTCACTTTGGAGAGTCACTCAATACTAGTTATCAAAATATATGCAGAGGACAGGTAAAGGTTATGAAACTGCCTGGAGAACAGAGCCAACAAAGTGAACTTAGCTGTGAGTCCTGTGCATGACTTAGTACTGCTCACACTGCAGGTATGTGCATATTAGAAGCCCCATTGATCATCAGGAGCTACATTTCAAGTCAGAAATAACAAAGGTAGTAAGACAAACACAGAAAATAACAGCCCATTAATCTGGGTAATAGAAGCAAACTGTGAAGTTTGAAAGTCACYGGTAGAACAGTTTTATTCTACTCAGGGAGTAGCTAAAGAGTAGAGGAGAAGGAAAAGTGGTGTCTTTCTTCTATGTCTGAAATTGGTACTGCAACAGGTACAACTGCAAACTTACATTTTTTTTTAATGCTGTTGTTATTTTTCCCAGTGTCCTCATCATCTCTRCATATATAGGTTTGTTTTCACCAATGGGCAGTAATTCCTCTAATAGCAATTTACTGTCTGGAAATATAAGGGTTCTTTCTCTRAAACAAAAATGCTCTAAAACCACAGGCCATTTGATAAATCCTTCTCTGCTCTTACCACCTTTCCTTTGCATTAGAAACTTTTATCTGTAATGGCCACTTACCTCATCTTGTTCCAACTGATCTTCCCATTACAGCTGCAAGATCTAATGCCTTATGATAATGCAAATGAATAATAGCTCTTACACACTAAGAATTTAAGATTAACTTCCACTTTGGTAGAAACCAAACCCCCACCTTAACAAACAACAAATAAATAGACAACAAAAAACATCCCTYCCCTAAAAATCTTAGAGTCAATTCTTAATTTTTAAAGTTTCACACTCATGAAACTGCACAGAAAAATCAACTATTTGGAAACGTTTTTATACATTATAATTTTAGTCTAAACTATACCAATTCCAGTCACTTTACAGGGCCATTTCCAGTTATTTGAGGTGACAGGGAGGGAACTGTGTCACCGGGGTGATGAATGTGTTGGGCATCATTCAAGTTTCTYCTTGCCAGCTGAAATGAGAATCCTCTCCTCTCCCATGTGGATGTGGTCAGCCATCCACCTGCAGCTGGGGGCTGTTACACCCACCCAGCCACACCAACCTGCTCCATTTTTTATTGCCAAAGARGAAAGTTAAGGAAAGATGGCCTAGGAAATGGAAATCAGCACACTGGGCTCTGTGGCCACCTGTGTCTGACAGGCTTGCAGGTTCATTTAGCTGGTGGAAACYCATGATTCACTGGATTACAGCAAGAAGATGGAAACTTGAACCCACCTGAATCCTGTAAAATTACTTTTCCTCCTGATGTGGCAGCTTTGTCATCTTTTACTGTGACTTACAGGAGATAACAAACACCCTCTACGGGGAGGCCACTCTAACTCTCCTATTGATTTTTGCCAGTCCTGTGTGCTTGTTTAATAAGAAAAATGTTGCTCAAAACTGAGTCTGATAATCTTAAATATGTTATTTACTTTTTGAARGGTGAGCTGGATTATGATTAATATGGTAAATAGCTCAAACCTAATAGAGTCAATGCTTCTTTATATCTCGCAGTGGTCCAGTCCTGGTGCAGAGAAAAAAGTAACAGTCAAGCCTGAGTTAAACRCTCTCAGCTTTCATGTTTGTGGTTTTGATTTATTTATTGATATCTATGTATAGGCCTCCATTCAATCACAGGAGCTAATGTCATCCTGCTACATAGCTGGAGATGAAAAACTCAGCTCTCTGCCAGGTACAATCTCCTTTCACACTTCCCCTGCCCTTTTCTGGGGTCAGTCAGCACTGGAACCCCTCCCTTTTGATGATCAGCTGAGAAACTTGGTACATGTTTTCCTGTGAGTGTATCAGACACACCTTTTACAGGGAATATGTGATGGTTCCTGTTTCTTGTTTGCACTGAGGATGTGACAGGCACCTCATGGCACCAGCACAGCCCAGGAGGAARGGCACAGGTGAACCACACCCACCTGTATTGATCCCTGTCCCTCCCTCCTCTTCATCCCTTCTTGCTGCCCTTTTTAACAGAAATCACATCCCACCCATGCACCAAGACCTCAGCAGCTCCCTTAGGAATCACCCTAAGATGGGAGCAGGCCCCCTCAGGTACCTCTGGCATCCCTGCACTGGAAATGGGGGTTGTTAMCCACGAGACTGCAGAAGATGCAGCATCTCCTCGGCAGGGGAGGCACAATGGATCCCAGCCTGGCAGTGCTGCCCTTCCCTGCTGGCTCTCAGAAGGGTCYCCAAGGCCCCTGCCAGCCATGAACCTGTCAYAGGAAGCTTTTGTGRTGTCTTTCCTGTGGAATATAAAGCAACAGGAGCTCTCYTTGCCTTTGATTAGCAACAGCTCARTATAAAAATGCTTCAGATAGCAGAGCTTTACTGGAACCACAGTTGCTCCTGGTGCTGCTGATYCCCAAAGACAGAGCACTGCTCAYTGCACTCTTCCTGAGCTCATCTTCCTTTCTCTTGAGATCACTGTGTACATTTGTCATCTTGTGCAGGACCCTACATACTTACTTTGATTCTCCTCTTSGCATCCCAGCTGGGCACTGATAAGTTGCCTTGTCATGCTGAACTGCTGCTTTGTTTTGATATTTTTTTACACAGTGATACAGCATTTCCCAACACCTTGCCTTGAAATTGGAGCTGGGCMTAAGTGAATGGAAAAAGCCCCCACTGGTAAAACTTTCTTGTTAAAATGGAAAAAGAAATAAAAATAAGTATTGAATAARGCTTTCTGAGTTAATTCTCATAATAGAATTTATCTACAATGCAGTGTGGTGGGTTTACAGTTACAATTTTAAACTGGTGGTAACTTTTTATACTGTCAAAATGTAAGCAGTTACCACTGACTTTAATAAACCACCTCCTTGCAATACCAACATTTCTACCATGTTCAGAACAGGATTAGAAAGAAACTCAGGCAGTCTAAAAGAACAATCAGTATTATTTTTTCTTACTGATGCTGGGAGGAAATTCTGATGTGTTTTATGAATTTGTACCAGGAACATTTGACTCTTCAGTCAGGATCCATTCTGCATAAAGAAACAAGGACAATTAAGTTAGTAAGACATCAGTGACACTGTGTTGAAGTCATGAAGAATAATGAAAACCCAGGATAACTCACGATTAGTGGTCAGCCTTCCCAGAAAACTGTGAYTGAAAACATCAGCAGCAGGGGGGGTTTTGTGTGCTTCAGTTAGCTCACTTTTCTGCTATAAAAGGAATAAAATATACATCAGAAAGGCACCAATACAAAAGTGAAACTGAGGAATATTTTAAATAATTGAGCGTTGCTTTACTGAGTGCTCCTATGAGCAGTGAAATGTATGAGGTGGAACATGCAGTCATGACACCATAATTGTTCTCATTAAGTGTGTTTCTGTGGATGGAGGATCCATACCATGCCCATTCCATAAGGATTATTTGGTGCCTAAATTATGCCTGGAGTTGAGGTTCCTTAGGGATGACACTAACTTGGATCTTCCTTTATGTATTTCACCACAGCATGAAGAAATTTGGTAATTCAAATTTAGGTTCCTTGCACCAACCTGAAGGTAGAAAAATTTAATCCACTTCCCTACTCTGTCTGTTCTTGCCCCAGTGACGCTTCCATTTTGCAAGTATTTACMCCTTGATCTATCTGCTCCTTTATCTCATGTCTTCAAAGAAAAAAAAGGAAAATAAAAATAAAGTCTAAACAAATATGAAAAAAGCCATTTTCCTTCTCAATTTCTGCTCCTTGCCCATCTCCTGCTCTTAGGAATGTTGCTATCTAAAATAATAATCTGAAATTATTTACTACAGTTAATTCCACAGTTCTRTTGAACTTTCAGTTCCTTAGCAGTGTTCACATTTAGGTCTCACTCTTTCCCAAATTAAAGGTTCTTGTAACCATTCTGACATTCCTGCTCAGGTTTTGATCAGCTCTTGTTTTCATAAGCAAGAAACTTGCCTGGCACCCCTGGTGTACAAGCTGCCTTCCTCTTCCCTGTGTAAGTCACTGCTGTCAGGAGTGATCTCCCAGGCTTCTGAGACCACATCACCCCACCATGACGTCTTTCTGTGCTTCCCTCAGGACTCTCTTATTACAAGAAAACCAAAACAAAGCACCTMTTTACCTGAACTGAACCAAATGAACTGAACTGAACTATCCCCCAGCCTCTTTCAATCAGGATCACAGTGTCAGCTCCTGCCTCTGCTCCACCCACAATCTGCCAGCTTTCACTAGGTGCCCTCTCCCTTAATGCCATTTGTTTCCCATAACAAATGGCAAAATTCGTGGCCTCATCCTCCTTAAATACCCTCAAAGTCCATCCTCATCATGAGCCCTACAAACAATTTAACACTATGCAGCCACCCCCTCTGCAACTTGGATTTCTCCCTTGTTTTCTTGGTTTTCCCACTTATTCCCAGGTGTTCAGTTTCAACTCCACTGGAAGCAGTTTTGGGCTAGAGCCTTCACTGGCTGCCTGGTTGGAAAGCAGTCTTGACTTCTCAGTGTGAGTATTTTTTCCTCAAATGTCCCAAATTTAACTTGATGTGGGTTTGCATTTTATATTTTACAATGCTTTGCTGTGTGATTTTAATCTCAGAACGCTTGGCTTCAAACTYGATAGATTATAAAACTTCACAGTCACCCAAAAGACTGTTCCAGATGTGTAACAAAAGCAGCCCCATATTCATATTTCTCTTGGATTCTTCCTCAAGCTCACTGGTGCTTTCCCATAACTCCCACCTTTGTGAGAAACCACCCTGTCAAAGCTCACAAGCTTTTTCCTTTTGACCTTCATTCTTTTTGTTATCAGATCCATTCAGCCAGTGCCTTTTCTTCTTATCCCTCCCTCCTCTGCCTGAATGACTCATCTGTTGTATCCCTTCTGGCATTTAACTTCAGAGTTGTCTGGGCAGGGACTCTGTTGCTGTGATTTAACTTTAYAGCATCTGGTTCTGAGGGACTCAGATCCCCAGTGATGGTCTTACAGCAGTCCTGTTTTCCCAGTGATCCTGTCTCCTACAGCAGCCTGCTCAAGAACTACCTGAAAATACATTAAGCATACAGCACAATGATACATCCCAAAAGAATCTGATTTAAGGCCAAATCTTTGTTTTTATTGTACACTTTCTTGTTGAGCAGTTCAAGTTAAGGACAAAGTGTCAGCCTAAATTTACCATTTTTTGTTATCTCCTGTCACAGTCTTCATCTTATTTTAATGCAGCTTACTTAGACATGCAAAAAATAAAGGTCATTTCCTTCTACTGAGATGAATTTGTATTTATATATTTTTAAGAATGACCTTATTGCTACTGAAGAGGTGGACAGACAGGCAGTTGAGGAGTCTGAAATAGTTTATTCCAGAGTTTATCAAGCATGGTGAGCGTGCTGTTGACAGTGCTCAAGCAAAAGCAAAAGGGGAGAGGCAGCAAAAGGGGAAAGACAGCTGCATTGGTGGTTTCTGCAGAGATGTGTCTGAGCTGAGCATCTAAGTGCTTCTGCCCAAGGACCTGCTTGGTCATTAATGTTGATAAGGCACAAATTGGTGATGCCAGTGCTGGTGGAGAAAGCATTGGGTTAGAAGTGATGGTTACATGATGTTCACAAAGCCAGAGCTTTGTGTTCTTGATGGTGGGAGGTTTGGACATGGGCATGGAGTTTTGCTTTAAGGAAAGGGAGTGAGGGTACAGAAATGGGGGGCTGACTAAACATGTGTAAATTGTCCAGAACAGAGCTCAGAAAGGCCTTGCAGCTGTGCTGGTATCCAGACAAGCCAATGCTGGGAAACCCTTGTTTAGGAGCAATGCTCTTTCAGACAACACCACAAGCTGACTGGAGAGTTTGAGGTGATTTATCCCCCAGCCCCTGTGTGTTGGCTTCACCAAGGTCCTGCTCTCTGTCTTGCACAGGAGATGATGCTGATACACAAGAATTTAGGGGAAGGCTGCTGTCTGCCCCTGTACCATGAAGGTGGCATTACATTCATTCCAGCAAGGTAAACAAGGAGAGGGGGAGCTGTCACTGGGGAATTGTGAGGCAATCTGCTGTGAAAGCTGCCTCTCACTCCTGCAGGAAGTAGTTCTTCAGAAATGCCAGGAGAATTCAAATAAGAGTGAGACAGAACAGCTAAAATATTTATTACTAGAAAACTTTTAAAATTAAAAATAAGGGAAAAGGTATATTGAAAGGAATGCCATGAAGACAYAGATAAAGACAGCTATTTTAAAATATCCTTAGGAGTATGAGGCAGCGAGTTTCATATCATATTTTTCAGTGTCAAAACCAAAATGAAATTATATAACTATGCAATGTCAGGAATTACATCTTCCATCTTTTTTCTTTATTTTTTAAATTTATATATATATATATATATATATATATATATTACATTTTATTGTCTTTGAAAGCCTTTTCTAAATAACGTTTTTGATATTATAGTCTTTCCTCCCTCAAAATCAGAGTTATACATAACTTTGCAATTGTTCCTTTAGGCCTCAACACTGTACCTATATATCCTGCAATGACTGGGTCACTGTGCAATATCTGAACCATATTGAAAATCAAAGTAAACCAAAGGGTGGGTTAGAAAAATTTGCATCAAGGTTTTCATGTCCCCCAGGTCACCATCTGTGTGCTTGGTGACAATTTCAATGATTGCACCAGAAATGTGTCATTTGCTGTTTAATACCTTCACTATTGGCAGGGAAATTTCCTCTTTGTCTTTAGGGATTAGCCAGAATAATGGAATTACTACAATAAAATGAATCTTCACAAGACAAAGYAAGGAGTTGTTTCTCAAGTTATTACTTTTMTGAGTAGAAAGCAGAAGTAGTAATAATAATATTTATAAGACTAACAATAAGACTCTAGTTAATTATAMAATATGTGGCTCCTTTATAAAAAGGCTCATACCAGCCTTTTTCAAAAAACCCCCAAAAAACYACCAGAACYCCAAACAACCCAAAGTCAAACAGAAGTAAAGAAAAAAACCAATGTATTTCAGATTAATTATTTTGCAATCAAGTGACATAACCTGTTGAACTGAAGCCTGGAAAAGTCAGTGTATTATGGAAAGTGACACAATCAATAAAAACAAGGGTCATAATCAAATTTATCTGTTCATAGGCACATTCAAATTTGTTCTACAAGATATAGAACAGGAGATCCTGAAAAGCAGAACTTTCCAATTTCCATGGCACTGAACCCAGCAGATTGATGATTTAAACAAGCTATCTAGATTTCCAACTAGGTATGCAATCAGAATGAAAATGCGCTGGAAATATTTTTATTCATGCTAGACTGGATTTATCTCACCATGAAGACACTTTGCAAYGTCCTTTTCTCAGGATCAGTGCTGAAATGTCATTCTTTCTAATGCTTTGCATAAAAAAGGGATATTCTACAAAACCTGAAGCTGGCTCTCCTAGCAGGCAAAAGAATCAGCCCTGATGGAGGATAAAGTAATAAAGGATACAACACAGGAAATATCAATAATGTCTTTTCCTTTGTGAGTGTGAAAAGGAGTGGGAGAAGCTATTTTAAATTACTTAATTAAACATAGAGAATGGACATGCTGGCAGCAGCTGTGAGGCAAGGATGTCATGCATGGGATTGCCTGCTAATCTTAGTTCCTGCCCATATTGCATTTTGAGAACTACTGCCTTATAATGGCTACTRAGATCACAGAATCACAGAATGGTTTGGGTTGGAAGGGAACTKAAAGATCACCAGGTTCCAAGCCCCTTGCCATGGGCAAGGACCTTCCACTAGAGCAGATTGCTGAAAAATGGTCTCTTGTAATTGCTGCTGCTGACTGGAGAAAGATTCCAACTGAAAAATATGCTCTAATTACAGCARCAGTAATAATACTGCTCTTTTTTTGTCTTATTTACCCTTACCTGCCCTCTTGCAGTTCTTGTTGAGGGAAAGGAGGGATATCAATCAACACAACAAAAGTACTGCAAATCCCTACATGGAYAGYCCTACATCAGTYTAAATCAAACTTMTTTCACATTRAGGCAGCTAGGAATAAYATCCAGTGAGATGCTAAAGSTGCTGTTTTGCAGTCCACAGAGAAGTCGATGCTGAGTTTGCACAGACTCAGCACAAGCAGGTGATGGGAGKTGCCAGATCTGTGCAGGGACTCCCCTCTCAGTGGTGTGGGACAGACTGGGGCCGTTTCACCTGAGATCTGTAATTCAGTCTGTGAAGCCTCTGCAACTGTTACAGGGCAGAATAAACAAACAAATTGCACACACACAGACACGACACCCCCTGCTTTAGTCCAACTCACTTTGTACTGTGTGTGAGACCATGAGATCACAGAATCACAGAATCACAGAATTTTTTGGATGGAAGAGACCTTCAAGATCATCGAGTCCAACACATGTTCCAACACCTCAACTAGATCATGGCACCAAGTGCCACATCCAGTCTTTTTTAAAAAATATCCAGGGTTGGTGACTCTTTTCTGACAACACCTACAACAAAATGATGCCTGAGTGCCAAAAGCTGTTTTACCCTGCCCCCAGGTTTTGGGCTGAGGGGTCTGGGTAGGCAAGCTGGTCACCTAAGATCTGATATTCTGAAATTTTGTTTTACTGCTTCTCCAGGGGAAAAAAATAACAATTGAAAATTATCTGTGACAGGATGTTGAGCCCTGACTCTGGAGCTGTGGAAGCCCTGGAAAGCCTCTAAGCATGGTGGTCTGGTGGCTATCAGGCAGGGAGTTTTGGCTCTTGAGGATCCATGACACTGCTCCATGCTCAGATTTTTTCCTATCTGGCAGGTGAGCTGTCAGGAAACTGGGAATTATCAGTCGGTGGACAACGAAGTGGGCTGAAAGGTTAAAATTAGACAAACATAGAGTACCTATGAGAAGCCTGGAAAATTAACAATCTCAACATTGCACAGTTTTGGATGATTCCTAAATTCTGATAAGACAGAAAGCTTCAGCCTTACTTGCTTTTCTTACATTCTTTTTAATCTATACTTCTGCACTAGGGAAAAAAAAAAAAAAGAATTCTTGCCTTTTGTCCAGCTATTGCCAAAGAAATAATATTAAGTACCATTATTGCTCAGACTGGTGTCCTTGGTGTTAATGGAATAAAGCACCCATTGTCTTTAATGGAAGTAAGCTGGGACTCATCTGCTGTTTTCCAATTTCTGTTCACTGATGTATCACCCACAGGAATTGCTAAAGTGTTGCTAAGAGGTAGATTAGCAGAAGGGAAATGGAGATGAGATCCCATATGGGTGAGCTTGACTCACCAGAATACATAATCAAGTGTTTATCCGCTTTTGCTGGCTACAGAGCCATTCCTAAGCCTTTAAAAGGTTCACCTAGGTCCTGATTAATCAAGGTAATCAAGGAAGAAAAGTCAATTAATCTATCAGAWTTTTGTCGATGGTGATATTAATAGAAAAGAGGAATTGAAGGCGTGTGTTTTACCAGCATAATTCTAATATGGCCATGGATGTGTTTCAAACATCCTCCCTCTCAGAAGATGCAAGAAATACCAATACTTCTTGTTATGTGCAAACTCTGAGAAGAGTTTTGTCCTTCCCCCTAGAGACAATTATGGCTCTTTATTGACCATGAAATTTTATGGCCGTTGTACTTTTGTTCCCCTTTGCTTTCGCACACAGATTGCAGCCAAACCTCAAGGGTACGTAGGCAGATCAAATACAAACAGTAGAATTTCCTTTAATGATAGGACAATATTTACATATGCAATATCATAAAAGAGGATATCAGAGGGCTCAATTCTTCACACTCGGTTTTGAGGAAAAGAGGGATGAATGCAGAAGTTGGTGGTATTTTTTTATGGCTTTATGGACACTCTCTGCAGGAGGCCCCACCTCTGCTGTTGGCTATGTTCAACTTTGATGATTCTCCACATTCTCCATGTACAAGATTAATTAGTTATCCCACAGAAGGTTCYTGTTTTCTTTAATTTGGTAATACATCCATCTGTCAAAGCAGACTTTCTCTGAAATCCTCTGCATCTGTGAACTGTCCATTTTCAAATAACCTTTTTAACTGTGGATTATCAATCACTTTGTATTTTACTTCAGACAGATTAGGACCTGATATCTTCCTTCTACTTCAGATACAGATTAAGACCTGATATTTTCCTTTTTTTTTTTTTTTATCAAGTGTGGTTCAGCATAACCTAAAGATATTTGTAATCACATTTATGTTCTTTAAATTTAACACTGAGATTCTCAGATTCCTAGAAATCTAAGTTACTCAGTTGTAGTAACAGAATATGTTTGTATGTATA
Source organism: Alauda arvensis (assembly GCA_902810485.1). Taxonomy (NCBI): domain Eukaryota; kingdom Metazoa; phylum Chordata; class Aves; order Passeriformes; family Alaudidae; genus Alauda; species Alauda arvensis. The sequence goes on from CADDXX010000324.1 coordinate 862,668, forward strand.
TATCTATGTGTATATGTAATAACTGCTATATAATTACAACAATATTGTTGGTATTTATCAAACTTGTTTAATGAAATTTGCTCACATCTCTTTAGGCTTCAAACTGGTATGAGTCAGAGTGATCTCCTTTGTCTGGAGAAAAGCTCTCTGGCAGAATTTGCTGCGTTGCCTCACCTCCCCCAGCGTGGGGAGAGGCTGAGGAGGCTGGGGGGCTGCTGCTGGAGGCTCTGCACAGTGGTACCCTTCCTTCCATCTGCTCGAGGTTGTTGCTAAGGAACGTCTGCTGCAAATACCAGCAGCACCTTCCCCCACCTGCTCCCATGCCGGCTCCAAGGGCCCCTCTCTCCCTCCTTGACTCCACAGGCCGGGAAGCACCAGATGCTGCAGGATCGTGTGGAAGTTTTTCTCTCACTTTCCCCCCCACCCTCCCCAGTCGCTCCTTAAATCCTCCAGAACTGAAGCACCTGCTGCCAGCCCAGAGGAAGCTGCCCAGCCTGCTCCCTCCCARCCATGCCAGTGCCAGTCCTTGCAGAGATTTTCCCCCAGGCTCCCTTCCTCGCCTGCTTCTCCAAGGTGTGGTGAAGCACATCACGATTCAGGCCTTCAGCCCCAAACGCTCTGTGCGTGGATTTACAGAGAAAAGGTGAGAATTCATGCAGCAAGTTCCCTCCTCTCCACAAATGCCTGATCTAGTCCCTTACAAGAGCTATGACTTGGATCTCATAATTCATGTGTGCTAGGAGGGAAATGAAAAAGCATGTCTCTGACTATCCTCATGCTTTATTAATTACTCTGTTTGAATTAATTATACCCTTTTTGGTATTTCTTGAAAGGTCTGTGGCTGATGGCATGAGATATGATTTTATAAGAACAGAAGAGGCGACCACTCGTGATTATGAAATGATATACAGTTGAGCAAATGTTCTTTATCTCTACTGAGAGCTCAGAAAAAGTTCATAGGCAGAGAACCTTACTATGAATAATCTTCTTATTTCTAATGCCACCCAGCCATGCAGACTTAAAGATAAGTACAGATGAACTAAGAGAGGCTGAAGTTATTAAATGTGATGGAAATGGACTTTAAATTTGGCGAATCAAAATTTTGGATTAACTTTCTCCTTTAATACGCTTAAATTGCCACCGTAGCAGTTCCATTTTCCTCATCAAATTAGTTAAGCAGGAGATGAAATGATGCAAGTTCTGATCTATCAAGGAATCACAGCCTCTGAGAAGAAACAAGTGAAATATGGAAGTGCCTTTTGCAAAGCCAGGCCTTGTGCCAGGGTGAAATGGAGACTTTTATTCTTTAAAAATTCTTCTGACAGGAGGTTTGTACTTCCAGTGRAATAGTGTTACCCACCATAATCTGACACTTCTTTCAGTTTCAGGTCCTCCAAGCCATTTTGTCCATAACTTTGGACTGCACAAAAAGGGTCTTGGAGCATCCAAGCAKCTGGGAGAGGAAGGTCAGAGATGTTATGTGAAACTTTCCACAGCTGATGATGTTTAATGCAACCCATTGTGTGGTGGAACTGCTGTCCTGGAGGGAGTGGGAAGGCTGGAAAGCTGCTTCTGAGGGATTCTGGGAAACCTATGGACAACATGGACTTTGAAAAGATGGGGGAGCCTGCCAGGTCTCTGCTTGCCACCCTGGCCAGGGCTGGGGGACTGCAGCTCTCTCCTGGAGTTGGTGGTTTTTGTGTTCAGAGATTCACAGCTCATGAGAAGCACCATGTGGAGTGAAGGGAAATATGGGACATCCATGGCTAGGATGGTTTACTCCCTCCTGATCTCCCACCTATCTGAAAAACATGCTTGTGAAAATCCTTTTTCTTTTTTTTTTATACAGTTTTTAGTACCTCAGCATTAACAAAAGAAACCAAACCAAACCACACAAAATATAACCTGTTTCCAGCCAGGCATGAACTGGTAACATGCAAATTGCAACACTTCAAAATCAAATCATCTCCATGAGAGAGACTCCACTAGAGGAATCACAAAGGTTGTGGCCTTTTTTTCTTTCATTCCCATTTAATTTCCTTTCATTTTCAGTACTACCTGTTAAAATCACCCCAAATTAACGTAACAGTGCAAATTTAAATTATCATTGAAATCAGCAAAATTATCTGAAAACTTTGGCCTTACATAAAAAAATGCTTCTCTGTTTAAAATCAATTTGGTCTCATCTGTGCTGTCCAGAGTTATGATTCCATGTAAAATAAGGTGAGTGAGTATTTTGCCTCTGGTTGCTATCCTTATGAGTCAGATGTCCTCGTGTACAAGCAGGTTTGGGGGTTATAAACACTGTGGTTCTTCCCTTAATTGAATCAATGGGTGTTCTGCTGGTAATTCCAGTGGGAAATGTTTTTTCTAATGAAATGTTTCATACTTTTAGGGCCTCTCCAGGTCTSCATGAGGGTTCTTTTCATCTTGGGAATAGGTTGAGTCCAACTTTAGGCTAGATAGGAGTAACAAGTCACCTCTGCCAGCATATCCCTCAAGAAAGCTGGTACTCTGTAGAGCATCTCAGTTTAGCTAAAAAAAAAGAGAAACAACACAAAGGGAAGCATCTCTGCCAAAGATTGTGTCATGGGGACACCCCACCTCCCCCAGAGAGCTGAGACATGGATCCAGGGCTCTGGAGATCACKGTGAAAGGACCTCCAAGCTGGTTTGTACAGATTGTTTTTGCATCCAGAACAAGACAACTGCATTTGTGGTGCTGAGCCAAAGCAATTTTTGATTTCTTGTTCTTTGCCCTATGCTATGGGGCTGCTTTACAGTCAGAGCAGCTTTCAGATCTCTGTCCTTCACCCTGTTGCTTTGGGAAGATTTGTRCTTTCTAAGTCACTGGGGAGATGAWTTTCCTTCTTTCCTGTTTTKCTTATTATAGCTTCTGTTATTTGATGTTATCAGAGATTAGGGGATTGACATGTTTGAGTTTGTTGTATTTTTTTCTTGAATTCCACTTTTTTTTTTCCTTAGGATATATTGATTATTGATATGGCAAAAAGACTTGTTTATTTACCTGTTTGTTTATCAATTCAATTCCCAGGTGCCCAGAAATATTTGTGTCCAAGAAAAAAAGAGAATCCCAGTTACAATCAGTGTGAAAACTGCAGCTAAAATATCAGTCTAGGTGGATGGTGAGGATTATTTGACTCTTCCAGCTCACAGCCAGCTGCAAKAAACCAGGGCTCTGGCTTTTGTTTCTAGTTGCTCTGATCCCTCTTCCTCTGTTGCAAAGACACAAAACAAAATAACTGTGTGTTATGGCTGCCAGCTCCTTATTCCCTATCCCTAACTAAATCCTCCTAATACTCATACTAAGGAACTGATTGTAGGGTGTGCTGTTGGTTGGTGGTTTTTTTTCCCCCCTTTTTACCATCTGTCTGCTGTGAATTCATCCGAAATCCCTGGCTTCACCAGCTAAAATGTTCTCAGCAATGCAATTTTTTTCTCTTCTAATTATCCTTTTAATTTTCTTCTGCTCAACTCCCACACCTCCTCCCTYTTACCAGATTGTTTATATTTTTCCAAAGAGCTTCTGAGAATTGCTTATCCTGCTCTTTTCACCCTTTTCCTGTTCCTTATTCCAGAAATTRCTTTCTTGTACCCTCCCTTGCTATGATCTTGCAGGAGCGAATGTGGATCACAACCTTCACAACTGTTTCTGACAAATGGCTCCATGGAGAAATAATCTGTGATATTGAGAGTATTTTCCTCTYACTCAGATCTCTCTGATCTGATTGGCAAGTGGGACAGATTCCTGTGTTTGTGAGAGGTTTGGTACAAACAAATAGTACTTTATTTGTGGAGAGAGATACTTCCATGACATCACCAAGCTCCACAAGAAGCTGCTAACTGAGAATTGACTGGAAACATGGCTGTAAAGGAGTATTTGAATGGCTGGAAAAGTGCAGCCTGGAAAGAAATCATACTGGGAACAGTATATGCATGGAAGATTTAGTAATGAAGCTATCTGCCATCTTCCCAGCCTGGGGGCTTGATCATGGATGCAGACAACTGGCACAAGGAACAAGTGAGRCTGAGGTGTCTGGCTCCAAAATCTCATTCCTGTTATTTGTTTTTAGGATCATTGAAGACTGGTGGCATTTTGCCTCTCTTGCCTCTTCAAATTCCCTCAGTCTCAGCAGAGCCTTCTCTGAGCCCCTGCCTCTTGTCTAAATGCAATCAGGGAGCAGGAAGGAGGCAGCACGAGGCTGGTGACTCCTGAGGAGCTCTGTGCAGTTTTCAGATCTTCCTTAACATGCAGTGACAGAACTGGGTTCCCCAAGAAGCTGTTGCTGGTGGTTTTATGTAATATCCAACTCCATAAACACATTTGTAGATATCTATAAAAAGCCTTTGCTGTGGTGTCTGCACATGAACTGCTATGCACTTCATGTAACATGTATAGAACACATACATAGTACGTGAGGTGTTCGTAACAAATTCACTGTCAGTTGTACAGAAATAACCATATTAATACACCATAATAACGTGTTTTACATAATACTCTGTTGGTTTAACCCCAGCTGGCAACTAGGTAGCACACAACCACTCACTCCAGTCCYCCCCTGCTCCCTGTGGGATGGGAAAGAGAAACAGAAGAGTAAAAGTGAGAAAAGTCGTGGGTTGAGATAAGGACACATTAATAAGTAAAGCAAAAGCCATGCACACAAGCAAAGCAGAACAAGGAATTCATTCACCRCTTTCCAAGYTGAGGCTGGTGTTCAGCTGTGCCCAGGGARGCAGCTCTCCATCCCTTGTACCAGTTTCTTGGGAMRACAAACACCWTCACTCCAAATCATTCAAGASCATTGAGTCCAACCATTAACCCAGCACTGCCRAGACCATCAMCAAACCTTGTCCCCAAGWACCACAGTGATTCCATCACTCCCCTGGACCTCTCAAAAATGACAAAGGTCCTGGCAATGGCATCAGCCAACTCTCAACACCCTGATTTGTATATCCTGTCATCCCATGGACTTGAAAGCCTTCAGTTGGTTTAAGTGATTCCTACTCACATCTTCCTCTGGAGAGGTCAATGTTGCTTTCCCACTGGTGGTGGTGGGATCAGRGGTCTTGGAGGCCAGAGAACAGGCCTTTGGAGTGAATTTGGCAGAGTAGAAAGGAAACTTTGYTTTTCAAGTCCATCCACCTCATATCCAAATATTTCATTCTAACAAACACTCAAACTACTTCAGTTCAGAGATATTTCATAGCATCACAGAATCATTAAGGTTGGAAGAAACCTCTAAGATCATTGAGTCCAATCACCAACCCACCACCACCACCACGATGTTCTTCACTTAACCACAACCTCAAGTGCCAAACAAGTTTTATTAACACATCCAGTGGTGGTGACTCCATCACTTTCTGGCACAGCTTGTTTCAGTTCTTAACAACTCTTTCCATAAAGAATTTTTTTTTCTTCATATCTAAACTAAATCTCCCCTGGGAAAACTTGAGGCCATTTCCTCTCATCCTGACACTTKTTACCTGGGAAAAGAGACTGACACCCACATCAMCACAACCTCCTTTCAGGCTTYACATTGAATTGTGTCTATCTAAGCTGTTGTGGTGAATGCCAAAAAAAAGTCCACAGCTTTTCACTCTTCCTCAGGTTGATGTCCTCAGCTCTRTTCACTTTCCCTTGAGGCACCATGGTTCCCTTGATAACTGAGCTGCTCCTGTGATTCACATGTAACTTTTTTTGAACAGTAAGTTTTATTGTTTGAAAAACAGAAAGGACATAATTTTTCAGACAGWTTTCTTTCATCAAAAACCAAACAAWTCAATAGAAGCAGACRTTCTCTGAGGTTAAATTCACTCCTGTGAAAATGGAGCAGTGCAACAAAGATCTTGTTCTTGCTCAGCCAGTTGGAGACAAGAGGCATCAGGAGTTTTTGCAGCTGCCAGGGGACAGACTGGCTTGAGCAGAAAATGGAGGACAATAAGGAAGCCCCCAGACCTGGGCYCCTTACATGAACAAAGAAATGCAGCTGAAGAGAAGAGATAGGCAAGATAGGCACCAGCTCACAGTGATGCAGATTTTATTRTAGTACAGCTCCTGACCCTGAATCCTCCTGCCAGCCAGGGATGCTGCAGCATTGACTGTGCAGTCAGGTTTGCAGCAGAGCAAGGACCCTGACTGCACAGCTGATCAAACGAGCCATCAATCAAGTGACTCACTTTGTGTACTTAAACCTCCTGCTCAAAGTCAGGTTATAATTCATACAGCTGAATACCTCCCAGAGCAGCTGCCTTAAACTTAAGGCAAGAGGTGCTAAAGGAGGTAAAGCAGCTGAAAAATTAAATTGCCAGTTGCTAATAATAAACATGAGAACTCCTTCTCCTGACCTCCTTCAAATGGCATCTCATAAAATCAWAGAAATGAGGTTTTTTAACTCGTTGGGGATTACCTTTATAGCAATGCAAGGAGGAACATTAGAAGATTACTGGAGTAGGAAATTGCTGACCATGCAAAGAGTGGGCAGTGAACATGGCTTTAAAAGGRACAGGACTAGCCAGGTGTGAAAGAGAGGCATTGTTTCCTTGTGTGACTCTGCACCAGCTAAAGGCACTGGGACTGGCTGGATCCAAGCTGAACCTTGAATTTTTTGCCTACAACACGTTTCCAGTGCCACGTGAGATGGCTTGAGGTATCTGAACAACTGCACAAGGAAGCCTGAAGTCAGACAGTACTTCACAGACTGACAGTCCTCAAGACCAGATGCTAAAAGCCAGATTGTGAGACTCTAGGAGACCTCAAATGGCACTGTCATGATCAGACACAGCACACATCTATAGTACAGATCACTCAGGTTAGTTCAGGTGACTCCTTCCCCTTTCATAGTCTGTGACTARCAGAGGGGAAACCTTTGGTGCAACACCACTCTTGTGCACAGAGCATCTGCTGCTGCATTAGTTTGAGCAAATTTTGTTTAATGGAATAGGAAGGAAATTACAGYAGTGTTTAGCAATTTAGATTCTGGAGTGTGATTCACATCTGGGGCACAGACTCTGCTCGTAAGTCATTGCAGTGTTTCTGTGCTCACCTCCTGTGCACCAAATGGGCATAACTGCATTTTCCCTRTTTTACAAAAGTGACCTAAAGTGCAGTGTGTTAATCAGGAGGAGAAGCTCTGACACCCAAATAGAAGGCATTTCCATAGACATGGGGCTGATGTGCAGTAATAGCTGTTTTTGTCAGGTCAGCTGTGTTAGGGGTCGTAAATGGAATCCAGTTATTATGAATAACACAATAACTGATATTCAGACAGCTCCCTAATGTTACATTCAGTAGGAACAAGGAAATAATGGCTTTCTGGAAAGAGCTTTCTACTTTCTTAAAAGACAAAAGGCCTAAATGTTTTCTCCAGATATCCTGGTTTTCCAAGTAGCAAATATTGTTTTGGTGGAGCTGATGTGCTAAAGCACCTTTAAAAGTATGAYAGGAGTATGCCAAGGCCTCTGCAAAGGCAGCATAAGCTACTTGTTAGCAGCTCTTTAAATAAACACCCTTGTGCAGCTTGGGCTAGWGGAAGAATGTGGAAAGCAGACCATTAGGACCAGGAGTTGGAAGACTGCACTTCACACGTGGCTTCTCCCCAGTCTGGCCTGCAACAGTGCAGCACCCCAAAACTTCCTGTGTGAGCTCACTGAGACCCTTTCCAGCTGTGCTGTAACAGCTGCTGCCTGTGTTCCTATGCTAGCACTGGGAAAATCATTAAATAATCACAAAGGTAAGACAGGAAAAGACAGTTGCACCCTTGGGGAATTTTATTCAAGGGAAAACAAGGCAYAGATTTTGGTGGCTCACCTCACATCATGTTTTGTTCCCATACAAGAAAGGTGTAATATATCAGGGCTGCATGTCTATTTAAAGTGTTGGCAGCTATTGCTTCCAAAATAAAGTTTGCTTTTAAGTATTGGGGGTCATATAAAATCCTATCACTATGTCCAAACTGGATTGCCAACTGTCATGGAATACTGAAATCAGGCAAAAAAGAGAACCCATCAAAATTTTCTGTCAATAAAATCAATAGAGAAAATAAAATGAATGTCAGGAAAGGCTTTCAGATAATTTCACAGAAAGAGAGAAATTTTTCCTCTTAAAATATGAGGTGCATTTAGGAACTAAAACCAGATTAATGTGTAATTTGGATTTATTGGCTTTTTAMTAGTTTGTAAAATAGATTCAGCACAAACAAGCTATTCAGCTCTTCATTGTAMAGACAGGTGGGAATCCAAAATTGCTTTAAGAACATAATTTCCTGATATGAAGAAGCATTTTTAATGTGCTATCTGTATTTATTGTTTTTATAGTATGAAGTTTTATTAAGAAAAAAGTTGGGAGAGTGAAAAACAAAATGCTAAKTTCCTCCTAGTTTTGTTGTTGATGCTTGATTCTCTAGGCCAGAATYTTCTTTCTTGCTTCTGTAAGTAGATCAGCAAAACTCAGTGGAGATGCACAGGTGTAAAGCCAGTGAAAATATTTTCTGTGCTCTGCTGTGTGGTGATTCTGCCTCTCACCTCCTTTCTTATAAAAACCCACGATTTTGATGTAAAATCTAAAAGCTGTTCAGCAATAATTATATTTTGCTTTTGCATTGTGCTTTCCTTAAGGTTCTTTTTGTGACAACCTCCATTTCATGACAAGACAGATCTCATAGGAAGACCAAGGGATGTTTCCAGACATGCTTAGAGGATCTGAGAACAACATTTCTATGGAAAGTGCACTAGTCATTCATCCCTTGTGCTATTAGGAATTGAAGGTCATTTTTGGAAAAGGGTTTCTTCTCCAAACGTGAATTCCAAGAAGCCCTTCCCTCRTGGGGAAATCTTTTATGGCTGCCAAAATTAAGCAGCAGCATTCCTAGAATGCTTTAAGGATGCRATTCAAAATTCAAGCCAGGTGAAATATGGAATCCTATGTGTCTGCTRACAAACTGGCCATGGAGAGAGCTTGCACACTGCAGATTGCATATGTGGTGTTAAATTCCCTTCTCCAAAACATGTGTCTGCAGCCAAACTGCTTCTTGGTTCACACTGTTCCCTGGACCAACCTGACCATTTTTYGTGAAAGTGGAGAATGCAGAAAAATATAAATTTGTGTTTCAAACAATGCTGGGGCCCCAGTCCTGTGCTGTTCTGGTCCTGTTTATTTCATTAATCAGGATGTAGCCTAAGAGACAGATTGGGAATTAAAAGCACAGACGGGGATCAGATGATTCAAATTTCATCTACTGAAATGTCAAGAAGCCTACAGAGCACTGACCAGGCACCTTGTGCATAAATCAGCAGTGAAAAACTRGGAACTGTTTTCAGCTAGTGGAGARTTTTTACTTTCACTCCCAGGAAAGGACTCTGGTAGAAGATGAGGATATTTGGGTAAAAAAGTTCAGTGCTTGTGTGTAGCCTGAAACCTCCCCACCATGAGGAACACTGCAGYATACAAGAACAGGGTGATGCAAGACCTAGAGCAAACACAGATGCTCTGGTCCAGTGACATTGCAGTAATCTGGAACTCAGATCAAAGCCAGGCCTGCTGTAAATCCTTGGAGCTACCACAGCTCTGTTACTCACACTGAATAACAAAAAAAGTAAAGAAAACAGAATAATGAAATTGTAGAATCACAGAGTTGTTAGACTTGGAAAAGACCTTACAGATGATCCAGAYCCAACCCCCTTCCATGAGCAGGGACACCTTCCACKRGACCAGGTTGCTCAGAGCCCCATTCAGCCTGGCCTTGGAAACTTCCAGGSATGGGAAGTCCACAGTCTCTCTGGGAAACATCATGAGAGGCTTATGGTGATATATTCAAGGTCTAATCCCAAGTCACTAGCAGAGTAGGAAAAATAATTCTGATCCCCTGTTTCCAGATGATCACATTGCTAGCTGACTTTATTCATAGCATGCAGTAGCATGCTGTTAYAGGCAGATCAAATCTCAGTGGGAAAAAAAAAGCCTCTGAAAGCACCATTTTTCTTTCCTTGTCCAGGCAGGGGCCAAGCTRCTACAATTTGGAAACAAAAAGCTTAAAATAATCCCCAAATAATGTTTTCAGAAATCCCCAAACTTCCACCTGTGGCACACGGAGATTATAGATGTGTCTCCTGGAGAAACTGAAATTTGGCTTATAGTTAACCAATCAGTCTACTGC
>CADDXX010000324.1:887348-924243 GCA_902810485.1 Alauda arvensis
AAAGGGATGAGGTAGGTCACTTTGCTATGAACCCATTAGTAAACTCTGCAAAATGCAGAGCCCCAGAAAGCTTCCACCAGCAGCCCTTGATCTAAGGATGAGTGGCTCTATCTCCTTTTGTACAATTGCAGTCTTTGCTTGTTACATTATTCCTGCTCAGCCTGACTATGTTTTTCTATATTTCCCCTGTCTATTTTCTGAAGAGGCAATTGTTGTGAATGGTGGAGAAGGTTGAGTGCCTGACTGAAATAAAGGAAAATTAGTTTTTAAGGAGAGTAAATTGGATAGAAGAGGACCCGTAAGGATAACAAGTTGGYGATAATTCAGTGTAGTCTTCCTGTTCTGCTCCTGTTTATTAAATATTCTTATTGACTTCTGCTTCTCAGTACTCTCTGTTCTAGTGTACTAAATTACAGTAAACTGAATATTCTGTCTACATATGCTGACTGGTCATTTGAGAGATGAGTGCACTTAAGACAGAAATGTTTTCCTTTAGTCCTTGGATCCTTGAAATGCCTATTATAAAATGTACATCTGTGAGAAGGCACTTCTCCTTGCCAAATGAGATTTAATGCTGAAAAAGCTACACAGCTAAATAAAATAATAAATTTTGAGGATGAGCCTTCTTTTTGACTCACATTGCTCTTTTCTACCCACTGACAGAATTTTGGGTTAGGAATTAATGCCTCCATACCCATATTCTCCCTMCAATAAAAGAAGTTGTAATGCAAATATATACCACAAAGCTTATTTTCCCTTGTAATGGCCTATTGATGGAGTTTCTCAGACTTCATACATTTTGGTTTCTGTTGCTTGAGGAGCAAGATGCTCAGAGTGCCAKCCTCTTTGGCAAGGAAAGGTAAACCATCCTGGGCCAAGGAATGCTGTCAAGCACAACCAGGAATTTAGCCCTCATATTTAGCTGTTACTGTTTCCTCTGAAATAGTTTTGACAAGCACATTTAAAATTCTTTTGGATGATGCCTGGATGTGACAAGGGGAATAGCATAAGCCAGTGACTGCTCTCAGTGGACAACACAGGTGAGACCATTCTGTTCCTGTGTGAGAAGCCTTGCTCCATGGATTTATACCACGGTTTTMTGGCCAGACAAAAGGTCTTGGTCTATTTTCTTTATTGCTGCAGAGTACATTAAATGTTCCAACTTTCTTCCCTTTTCAGAAGAAGGGTGTTGGGGGAAATTCCAGTTCTCTCACTTCCCTAATTTAGTTAGTTCAAGGCCAGGTTGGATGGAGCTCTGAACAGACAGGTCTAGTGGAAGGCATGGCAGGGGAATTTCACTGCCTTTTAACCCAGCCTCCTCCATTCCCAGGAGCCAGGGAATTTCCCAGGAGGGTACAGCTTTGATGTATCCATTGAAATTCATTGAAGCCAATTCTTCCAAGGGCCAGGCAGACATGYGACCATCAGGAGATTTTATGGCAGTGTGGAATATTCTTATCTGTAATTCTCTTTTTTGAAATTACTTTTATCTGATTGGTTATTCTCTGAGAACTTTTTTTCCCTATAAACTCCCAGAGGAGAAAATGAGGGGACAAATGCCTACTTTCTTAATCTCAGTTAAGATTGTTTGTTAATCCAGTGCTGAACTGCTCCTACATTTGCTCAGAGAAGGAACGTGCGGGATCGTGAGACATTTGGCACTGAAAATAGTCACATTTATGAACTTCAAGTGCCTCCAAATACAGATGAAAGAAGTACATTACTTTGGGAACATATTTAAAATGATGATGTATAAATATAAATTCTATCCCTCAATGCTCTCTTTTTATAGGGTTGTCTTTATTCCCTGTATTAGTGATAGCAATTTGTCCTTGCTTCTCCTGGAAGACCTTTCCTTGTCTTCCATTGCTGAACTAAATATGTGCTTCATCTTGCTCAGCTGTCTCTGCAGCAGAGGCTGAGCCTGCTTCCAAAAGGGAATTCAACATCCTYAAACTCAACACTGAGCATTGAGAGATTTGGGGGCAGCTGTTCAGCAAACATTCATCCTGCTGTCATTGGTGTCTCTCTCTCCCAATCAGAGGATCAGTCTTTTAAATCAAATAAAAAATTCTCCCACTGAATTAAGCTCCAGGTCCCAGCATTTCTCACAAAAGCCATGAGAATTAGCTTAGAAATCCATAAGGCATTTGCAGTTTTCTGTTAGGGGGGAAGATAATTTTTCCAGTAGGAAATAGGATCATACAATCATAATGGCTTGGGTTGGAAAGGACCTTAAAAGATCATCTTGTTCCAACCCCTCCTACCATGGGCAGGGCACCTTCCACCAGACCGGGTTGCTCAGAGTCCCATCCAACCTGGCCTTGAACACTTCCATGGATGGGGCATCCACAGCTTCTCTGGACAGCCTGTGCCAGTGTCTCAGCACCCTCACAGTAAAGAATTTCTTCCTCATATCTMATTGAAATCTACCTTTTTCAACTTAAAACCATTAAGTCATCCAAGTAGTTGCCATTAAAGACAAGTAGTCATCTGTTTTCAATGACTTTATACAAAATTGCATGCAAGTATAAGACAAGTGTATCGAATTAATTACTCTACAGTGTTCTATCTAGCCAAGTACCTGAGCTCTGATACCTCAACTTAGAGAAATGCTTGGAAGTAGAAAAAGGTAATTCTGTTCTCTCTCTATTGACACAAGTTTTAAGTTTTGTACCCCTGGGATTCTTTAAGCCAGTAAAGGCCTTGTAAGTGTTTTGCTCAGTCTTCCCAGTTTAAGGCATCTCTCAGCTCCACATTGTAGTCTTTGGAAAGAAAATTAGGTGCTAGCTCCCATGTTTGCATCAGAAGAATAATTTTRAATTACATATCCAACCTGTCTCAATTCTTTCTCAGGGTAGGATCCACACCATACAATTAAGGTGCCTATTTTATCAGTCTCTTAAGGGAGAAAGAATGAAAGTAAGAGAATTGAAGTGACCTCGATAACAACAACCATTAAGGCACAGCAGATTTCTTCCCTGTGTTTTTTTTCAAGATGCAAATTGTCACTTGCTTCCTTCTCTGTGTCACAGGGACTAGACCAGGAAGAGCTCTTCTGAGTCATTCTCTCAAGTCTTCTATTGCAGGAAACCTTACCATCTAGCCTCTGATTTAATAAACTCAGACTAAATGCAAATATATATCGTTACCTTGCAAAATTTAAGTTTCCCTTTCAAGACTCCAATATCTTGAAAYATTTCTAAACAATATGGATTCTAAACCTACATAGTTGATCTTCGTCTTAATTGATCTATTTGATCTGCATATGCCCCCTTTCCTGAATTTTATATATATATCATACATGGAATTCCATTGAGTTCTTAAACCTCACAATCCTGTGGGAAAGAACTCAAACTTTGATAGGACCATTGTTTTTGCCAGTGCCATTAATTGCTGTTATTTTGTTACACCATGTTCATTTCTCTGAGATGCTTCAGCTTCCTCTGTTTATTTTGAAAAATSATCCAAAGCAGAAGCTCTGTAGAGATGCCAGCAGTTGGAACAGAAAGAAGCAAGGAGTAGTAAAAATCTGTTCAGCAAGAGGATGGGGAAGCAGAAATCACTTTTTATTTTCTTTATTGCCACTACAACTGTTTCTTTGTATGATGTTAATCGTGAAAATGGAGATCTCCAGAACACAGGGAATAAGTGGAAATATTTCTGTTTTCTTTAGTATATTCTTGACTTTGGCACAGTTTGGATGTCCACAGAAGGCAGGAAGCATGTTTGTTGACAGGAACACATCCTTCACCAAGTCTGCTGATAGTTTGTTAAATGCCACACTGTGCTGGCCAGTTGACCTCGGTGCCTTCTTGTCCCCTACTGAGACAGAAGCCATGCCAAGCAAGGCATAACAAAGGTGAAATGCTCCTCTTTAGCATTTTTAAGAGCCCCATGGCCAGCTGGTAGATTGTACTGAAGAATATTCTGTGTATTCTCCAGTGTTAGCATGTTTGACCAGAAACTTCTGGGCTTCTATTCTTTTTTCTATGCCTGTTCTCCACCTGTCTTCCAAAGAGAACAGCAGTTTCTTCTTGCTGTCGTGGTCTCAGTCTTGTTTTTGAAACCTTTTCCATGTTGGCAGCAGAAAGGAGGGTGAAGAGCTGAGATCAGTTTTGATGTGTGTGTCAGTCAGCTCTTCTATTTGTGCTGGAGAGATACAGAATTATTGTGGACTTCTCAGCAGATCTTATTAGCTTAGACTTGGCCCCTGTGAGAAAGCACATGTGCTTGTCATGTTCTGTAGATGTCATGGGTGACCCTCCTCCAAGTCCTCACTTCGGCCTAAATGTGCTTTCTTCCTGGTGGAAGGACGTGGAAGGACTGGGGTGAAACTGTTGTCTTTCCTATTCTTGTTACGTATTGCTCATGTGATGAGGCTGGCTTGCAGGGAGCTTTTAAAAACCCTCCCTGTCCATGCCTCTACTTAATTAACAAACTGAAAAAAGTGATAGATGAAGGAGGGACAGAGAAGSAAGGGCTGCTGCATTGCAAAGCCCTGACACAGGTCAGCAGAGATACAGCCAGCTGAGCAGCAGAGCCCCTACAAAGACTGAGGACATTTGGACATGGATTTCTAGGAAATAAAGCTTTATCTGTCAACTCTGACTCTGTGTTTCCTCGACTTCAGGCTGTGCAGTTATTTCCTAATCGAGGTGCAGTAGCTTGAGTAGCTATCATGTAAAGATGTGGGTGGAAAAGGTCCTCTCCTGCATTTCTGCTTCTTTAATATTTCTTCTATGAAAGCAAGTAGCACCAAGTATTATATTTCAATGTTGTTATTAATTAAATGATGTTGATGTAACCACTGATGTGATCACTGTTCATTCTGAACCAAAGCAAGGCTCTTAGTGAGACTATAACCTGTTAAAGCAGTAACCTGTTCCTGACAGCTGGTGAAGGAAAGACAAGAAAAGGAAAAGCTGACGTTTCTCCTGATACAACATCCTAAACACCAGGAACCACCATCTTGGGTACTTCTCTGTCTGGATGCTGCATCTGTATAGTTATGTTTAAAGGTATTGATGGACTTTGTTTCCAAGAATCTGTCAAATCACATTTTGACATATCTGGAATTGTGTTTCTATGAGTTCTACTATGTCTTTGTGCTCTATACGAAAGTATAAATACTTTTTTTGTTTGCTAAATTCCTGCCTCATTATTTCAGTTATCATAGACTCACAGAACCRTCAAGGTTTGAAAAGGCCTCCAAAATSATTGAGTCCAMCCTTTGATTGATCACCACYTTGTGTCACATYCAGTCATTTTRYGACCACCTCCACCACTTCCCTGGGCAGCCTGTTCCAATGTTTAACCACCCTTTCAGTAAGAAACTTCTTCATGATGTCCAGAATGAACTTCCTCTGGCACAGCTTGGGGCTATGTACTCCCATCCTGTCACTTGTTGCCTGGGAGAAGAACCCAACYCCCACCTTGTTACAACCTCCTCTCACACAGCTACAGAGCATGAGAAGATCTCCATGAGCATCCTTCATTCCAGGCTGCAGAATCACAGCTCCTTCAGGTGCTCCTCATATGACTTATGCCTCTACTCCCTCTTATTTTTAGGATGTGAGAAAAAAAATGCATGACCATTCCCTATTTCCTTTCTCCAAAATTTTCAAAAATTTTCTGTTTCACCATTGTGTCTCCCCATCTTCTCTTTTCAGATAGGTTTTCTGTTTAGTATCTCTCAATATAGAAAATGGTCCATCTCTTTAGTATATATTTTTTTTCTTTTCATATTTCTTCTAGTCCTAATACTTTCTTTTCTTTCATACAGGGATGAGAATTGATGCAGTATATAAGATAAAGGATTATTAAGTTTTATGGATTAGGATGACAATATTTTCTGGTTAGTTCTCTGTGCTTTTCCTGCAATTCCTCCTGATGAGGACCAGTCTCTTCTYCCAAATAACAATTAGCAGGGCAATGGGAAATGACCTCTAGTTGTGCCAGGACAATTTAGATTGTACATTATAATAAAATTTCTTCATTGAAAGGTTTGTCAAATGTTGGAACAGCCTGCCCAGGGAAGTGGTGGAAACATGATCTTTGGAGATGTATAAAATACGTGTAGAAGTGGTACTTAGAGACTTATTTTAGTGATGACTTGTTAGTGCTGGCTTGATAGTTGGACTTGATGATCTCAGAGGATTTTTCCAAATAAATGATTCCATAAGTCTGTTATCCTTGCYATTCTGTCTGCTCTTGAGGACTGAGGAGGCATTTTCAAGACGTGTCTGTGTTATGAGGAATCTATGTTCAACCTAGTCCTGTGAAAACACAGCATTTTTTGTAATCTACATCCAGAAATAAAAGGGTCTCTAATGAAGTTTTTATATAAAGGCATAGGTGAGTTAAGAAGTGGTAACAGAATATGAATCAAAAGGTGGGTTATGAGGTCTTACCTGAGGGACTCTTTCTTGGAATTGAGAAGAAGTTTCTCTTTGAGAGGATTTGAGGTCATCACTGAGTACAGTTCCATGGTGATTCTTGCACTCTTTGGGTGTGGACATGTCTAGAAAACCCCCAATTTGAGACASATGTAGTATGGATAAGATAGAATCTCCTACAAGCAAAACACAATGCTGCCATTTCAGTTGTATATAAAARTCAGAAAATAGTTTAAAGAATACATGGAATTTATAACTGAAAAAAGAAACATAAAAAAGTCCTGCAAAAATCAGGACTTTTTTTCTAAATGGTTGTGTTCCAAAAAGYTGTTTGCCTGCAGGTTATGGCTGATCTTGGAGTGAAGCTCGTGGCACCTGTTCAAGATGCCAGGACAGAGGGTGTTGTTCAGGCAGGGATGAAGCTKTCCTTTATCAATAACTCCAGCACATTCAGTATAAACAAGCTTATTCCATCTGTGCTGCATCCTGTCATTGCCTGAACAATGCTGAAAGGAAAATCCTRCAGCCCACTTACTTCCTGCTCTTGACATATGCAGCACCAAGAGATTGAAGGTAGCACATGGCTGAAAATAAAGGAATGAGGTAATGGCTGAGCATAGCACAGCTCTCCCATCTTCCTGACTCCTCCAGAGATGACAGAATAGATTCACCTGATGGTGACTCACTGCCAGGAAAGCCATGATGCTGTGGATTTTATGTATTATCCTTTGGTCTGGTTATATTGCAAAGAGAAAAGAAATGGCAAGTGGAGGCTTTTTGTTTCCCAGTTCCAGAACCTCACATTCATGAAAGAAATCAGCAAACCATTTTACAAGTGGCAGATCTGAGATGCCAAGGTGAGGAAAGCCAAGCCTTGGGCTTCTTATGCTTTCTATGAAACACCTTCTAATGGGTTTCTTATGAAAGCAGACAGAATCCTGGGCTGCATCARAAGGACTGTGGGCAGCAGGTTGAGGCAGTGGATTCTCCCACTCCACTCTRCCCTTGTGAGACCCCACCCAGAGTACTGTGCACACTTCTGGTGCCCCCTACATATAAAGGGCATGGAAACTGTTGGAGCAAGTCCAGAGGAGAACCATGARGTTGATGTTGATAAGAGGACTGGAGCACCTCCCCCACAAACACATGCTGAGAAAGCTGGGGCTGTTCAGCCTGGAGAAGAGGAGGTTCCAGTGAGAATTCAGAGCCACCTTACAGGATCTGAGGAGGCTACAGGGAGGCCAGAGAGGGAYTCTTCATCAGAAACTGTAGTGGACCTAATGGGTGCAAACTGAAAGAGGGGAAATGTATGCTTGATACTAGGAAGAAAGTCTTTACTATGAGGGAGGTGAGACCCCAGATCAGGTCTGGAGGAGTCCAAGGCCAGTTGGGATAAGGCTTAAACAACCTGGTCCAGTGAGAGGTGTCCCTGGCCACAGCAGGGGAGTTGGGACTGGATCATCTTTAAGGTCCATTCCAACCTCTTAACATTCTGTCACTSTGTGATTCTGTGATCACACAAGTTGAACACTCCAGCTCTGAGTGAGAAAGGGAGAGACAGACATCTGTTATTCCCGGGCCTGAATAAACTATTCATGGATTAGTAACAAGAACTGTGATGGAAGAACACTGCATTACAGCAAGTGTGAGGAATAACCATGTCTTGTTTTGCTCTCAAAGTCTGCTCACTGACCCCACTGACCCTTGCTCTAGCTCAAGGCAAGCTATTACAAACTGTAGTTACACTGCTTCCCCTTGCACTCTGAAGCACTTGGTTTTTTTGAGGTTCTATAAAGATTTCTCCAACTTGTCCTACTGGCACCATTCAATAATGTGATGAAATTCTGCTATGCTTTTCACAAAGGAAAGAAATATGCTCTGTAGTCCAACATTCAGTTTTGTACCCATGCAGTCTGGCCCTCTGCCACACTATCTGGAGTAGGGACAGGAATCTCAGCTGCACCACATTGCAGGCCATCCYTCATTGCATTCYTTGCTCTTTCTTTTGCAGAAAAAARRRRAAAAWWAWWAWWAAAAAATCAATTTTTGGATACCTAGGAGAGAATTTCATCATGCRAGTGGAGATAGAAGCAGCACATTCCCATGAAAAGTCATCCTTTTCAACTTCCACCTCCAAATMCCCTTCAATTTCTGTATCCTCACTGGCAAGCAGAGGTTGTACAGCCCCTCACACAACTGAAGGTCCTGATGGATGCACCAGGCTTGGCACAGACTGATCTCTGCAGGACAATGGCAGTAAACTCATCAGCTTTCTGCACTCCTGTGCTTGCTGAAAAGATGAGCAGCTCACTGTGTTGATAATCAGAAGCAGCCACAGCAAGGAAACTGGTTTGGCCAGTTCTTCATTCCCCCRACACAAAGCTAATGAAAATCATTTTACCCATAAGAAAATAGTGGTTTAGAGTTATGTAGAATTCCTGGCTAGTGCCTGGTTAATGGGGGAGATGCTCATTGAAGCCCCTGTGCAATAATTCCCCCACATAACAAAAGCAACCAGACCAAGAAGGGTATTCAGATTGAGATCTTGTACTCTGGAAGATTTGAGTTTTAAWAAACCACACCTGTTCTTCTCTTTCCTTTGAAACATCTTGGCAAATGCACATAAGCAGCTGCAGCCTCAAGGCTGTGGCTCCACAGCTCCTCACCCACCTCCAGYCGTGTCCCCAGTGGGAAGTAATTGCCTAATGAAGCCTAAGGGTGGTTGAGCCTAAAAGCACTTAAGGGCCAGAGCAGAAATTTAGGCGTCCCCTCCTCAGAATTTCCTACTTTTGCCTCAGCTTGGAGGATAGTTTAGTRGAATCAATTTTTAATCTTTCCTCAGTCACTGTAAGGGAAGCTCATGTGTTTAATTCTGYGYGATAGYTTGGCTGAGAATCTGCAAAGACTTWGGTGTTGAGAACATGCCCYTGCTTTTCTSTGACRTGTCCTTTACAGCCTTCACAGAGTCACAGCAACTGRTAATCTTTGATTATCTATGTGCTGAAAAAAAGAATTCTCATGTTTCAGAAAAAGAAATTGGCAGCCAAAGCTACTGAGGAACCTGGTGGTCTGGAAGAATCAGGGAGTGAAATGAAACACCCAGCCAACAGTTCCCCTCTTTTCACTCCTCCCTGTGATGCCCATCTTAATAACAAAGGACTTTGGCCTCTTCTGTTAAATATGAGAAAATATTTTACATGGAAGAAAGTTACATTTTGGTTTCCTCAACCAGTGTGACTTTCCTACATCTGGTTATACCTTTGTCTGGATCAGTTTAAGKTAAGTGTGCAATGTGGTCACAAGTGCCTGAACTGAAGCCCTCAATTTTTTAATTCTTCCAAATGTATAAACAAGAACAGCAGCAGCAGCAGCAACAATAAAAGAACCAGGAGAGCCAACAACCTCTTTTAAAAATGTTATCTCATAGTAAAACTAATCGTCTCCTCCCGCAAATGTCAGTTCTGATTGAAGTTTAGTTCATACATGGCACCAGGTAGGCCCTATTGAGGAATTCAGGGTTATTGCAAATAAAATGCAGAATACAGAAAGAACGTGGTTAATACCCATATCAACAATAATAGTAATGTCAAGGAGAATATTCAGTTTTAGGGAGGGACAAATAAACCTCATATTCACACAGAATTTAGGGCAAAGGAAATTCTACCCTACATTTTGTTGATGTAGTRCCACTGTGGGAGGTGCTAAATCTGGCTTTAAAGTGCCTGAAAATATAGAAAAGAACATACATCAGAATGTGCCCTCATTACAGACTGTGTTACTTCTCTGACTTTAGCAAAAGCAGAATATTGGTTTCTAAAAGCAGATTTTAGCATCACAGATGACTCTGATCATATACAGTGCTATAAATTGCTAATGGGCTTGTGGATTCTGCAAAGCAGGAAGGAATTGGGTGGAAAAGTGCTGTTTTCAAAAGAGCTTCTAAAAGAGGAGAGAAGTGAGCATAATCAGGATTCCTGCAGAAATCCAAGGTCAGGCTGGGAGTAGAATTTTGGAGAGGAAATCAGAAGATAAAGAAAAGTTGGAAGGGTGAGAAGGGGAAGGCAGAGAAAGGGTGTAAATGACTGTAGAATGAAAAGAATGTTACAAAACGTTGATCATGTGGCAAGGGCTTCAGAAAACCCTTGCTCTCTGGCTGGGCCACTTTGCCTGTGGTCTCTTCACAGTCCTTAGCTGGGACCATCTCTATTTGTACAAACTTCAGCACAACAGGGCCCTGCTCTCTGTCCTCTTTATATCTCCAGGCATCGGCATCACACAACTAATTAACAGCAGTAATAAATGATACTGCATTGGCTCTTAACCCCTGGAATTTATTTTTCTGTGGGCTGAATAAAAAAGAACAAAAAATTAAAAAAAAAAAAAAAAAAGAGAAAGATTAATAATCCTCAGTCAGAGTGAACCTCTGAAGAGATGACACCATCTGGATGATTACTACTTGTTTCATTTGCACGTTGAACTCAGTACTCTTCCGGCACTAATTATTGCTTACCCTTTCCTTATTCCATGACTTCTGGGGCTCTGTGTGGGATATAAATAGCCAGACTAATGACATGCCTCATGTTGCTCAGGAGACCTCATGTTAGTTTACAGCATTTCTCTGATTATTACTTTTTTAATAGAGAGAAGATAAAATACTGGTCTCACAAGCGCAACATGAGAGCCTTAATTTGTTCACATTTTTCTCAGAGCTAGTGCATGATGAAATATTTATRTGTTCCTCTCTGGCTGCAGCATTTTGAATGTGCTGAGTTGTTTATTGTTGTAGTTAAGGACTGATGGGGAAAGAAGTGCTGGAGCTGTTGGTAGCAGGGTATCCATGTCAAGTGTGAAAATAAAATTACTATAACCAAAGGAAACATAACTACAGATGGTGTTCAGGGCCTGACCTGTCCTTTACAGGTAGAGAATTTAATAATGTGTCAATTTGAGGAGCATTTTTAGTGGAAGTTGCAGAGTCAAATGCTGTTCTTAGCACTGAAAGGCAAGACAAATACAWGGGCATTAAAATGGCTCATAATGCCAACTAAAATAATGAGGTTTGACATCTTACAAGGCTGTAACACAAACTGTCTGCCATGGCCAAGAGAGGAAACAAAACCACAGCTTTTGGATGCTGCCTGAAATACTGGACACTGCTGATGGGATGCCCATCCTTGGCTAATCTAAATGTGACCTGGTGACACATTATCCTCTTTAAGGTTTCACCCCAGTGTGTTTCTTTCTAGTTGTAAATTTACAATTTACAAAAGTCAGTAACTGATTAGGCTTGATATGGCATTTCCACTGCACTGATGACATTTTGGTGGGTTAACTCATCGACCTTGGGATGAGTTAATAAGCATTGATTGTTATTCACTTTTTGTTTGCATCAGGACTAGCAAAGATTTCTCTCCCTGTACAAAGCATGGGTTGAACAAAGATTTTAAGAACAGTGTCATGGAATGTGAAGAAGTGCATAGTCTAACTTCAAGACCAGACTGGTAATCAAAAGAAGAATTAATATAATTTTCTGCTGTTGATTCTTGCCATAATTCCCTTGTTTGACTGTTTTCTGCCCAACTCACTTTCTGCTCAGATCCCAGCTCACTCCTACTCTGCTGCAAAGTCTGCAAGTCTCTGCAAACAGAAATTTAAACCACGGAGAACAGAACAGTCCTGAAAATCACTGTTCCTGACTTCCAGCCAGAAGCTTCAAGTTCATCCTTGATTTACTAGTGCTCATAAGTACTGGGACAACCTTGGAAGAAAACACTGGTGCTCTGTGGGAGGTCCACCCCAAGAGATCTTCAAGAGAMTCTGAAATACACCTTAACTCAGGTTATTATAGTCAGGAGACAGAGATGGAACTGAATAAGTGCTAGGGAATAAAAGCAAAAGGCAGCTGATACCTTTTGGTCAGGGCAGGATTTTAGCTGTTGATCTTGCCTGATTCATTGGTTTTCAAATTATCCAAAACCTATCCTGWAAATTTAGGCTTACTGAAAGCAGGTTTAGTTTCCTTAGCTGCCTTTTGTAGTTCAGAGACACTCAGRAGGCTGCAGCTCATTTTGAAGTGTAGAATTGAACATAAGCCATCAGAGATAGTCTAGGTTTGGCTTAGGAAGGGGCAGTAATTTGGGGAGTCCATGGGGACTGAAAACACTCYGTTAAATCATTTAAAGTAAAGGGGATAAACTCCTCTTCCCTTTGCACTGTGCTGTTTCCCCACTGACCTTGCTCTGCTGCCAGCCCAGAAGATGAAAGCACTGCTACTCTTTTCTGCACTCCTTTGGGCCTCCAGCCCTTTATCTCCACTGAAGCCTTCACATCCACAAAGTCCAAGGACCAAGAAGTGAGGTAAGGAGAGAGAAGTCTCCTTACCACTTTTACCACTTTCTCTTAACTTTTTGTGCACCTGTGAAATGCCAGCTGCAATCCTGGCTCTCTGTGATTCATAAACTGTCCAATTCTTTTTTTTTTTTTTTTATGAAACACACTCTCTTAAATCAAAGAATTTTGTTTCATTGCCTCCTGCTGCATGAAGGTCARAGCCTAGTGGTGCATACTTCAGTGATTCTTTATAACAGTGCGCTCCTCAAGATTGGTTTCATTTGCCATGTGTCAATGGTTTCCACTCCTGTCTTCATATAATTACAGGAAGGTGACTTGAACAACCCCTCTTCACCTCTGGGAATGTCTGAAACTATCTGTGGATGTCTACAGGTAATTAAGATTTGAGCTTGCTGCTCATGTAAAAGTCTTTCTCAGCTTTGATTATCTTCATTTTTTTTTTTTCCTAAAGAAGCCTTATGTCTTCTGGCTTAGATTTTATAGCTGGGCATGGGGAAAATCAGTGGTYAGAAATGCTGAATATATCAGATACAATGAATTTGAGAATAAATGCTTCCATTTCTTTTTCAGGATTTATTTTGGCCCCTAATAGAAGGCAAACAAAAGAATCCAAACCACAAACAAAGCAAAACAAACAAACAACCTCCCTCAAAAAAAAAATCAACAAAAACCAACCCCTCCCCCCAAGAAAAACCCCAAAATCCCCAAAAACACTTAATAAGGAACTAAGTAATTTAAATTTAGGAGAATATGGGCTAATACAAATACTCAGGGGGGAAAAGGCAGATAATTATAACATAATCTCTTTATTCAGAATTTAGGATTTTATGGATTTCAAAATGCATGAAAAAAGCCCCATAGAATCATAGAATCACAAAATGATTTGGCTTAGAAGGGACCTTAAGGAGCATCTTGCCCCAACACCCCTGACATAGGCAGGGACACCTTCCACAGACCARGTTGTTCMGAGCCCCATCCAACCTGGTCTGAAACACTTCCAGGAATGGGGCATCCACAACTTCTTTGGGCAACCTCTGCCAGTTTCTTATCACCATCACAGTAAAAAAYTTTCTTCCTAATAACCTAAATCTGTCCTTTTTGATCTTAAAGCCCACACCTTTTGTCCTATTCTTTAACTCAAGGATATGGCACAACTTCCATTGATTTAATGAGTTGAAATTAAGGTCTTGGTGGAAAAAAAATCTTGCTGTTATTTTTARGTTTKTTGTCTCTGATTAGATTTCARATAATWTGAAWATACAGGTATTATGTCCTGCCATAACACACATTAAAGTGTGTGCTTTAATAAACACAACACATTGTAAGGCATTGTTTATATCACRATTGCATACATTCATGTTAATAAAATACACATAATGCAAAAAAAAATATATGGAAAAGATAATAATTTAYCACAATAMATACTGCAACATATGTAATAYAATCCCATAATAGACKTCMTAATTTTTCCAAATACCTCTTTTCTGATCATTATCAAATAAAAATATGATCAGGAGTTCATGGAAGTGCAGTGTAAGAGAGAAGAGATGAGGATGTTTTTACTAAAATGTATTAAATTTTAGCATGAGAAAATTCAAATGCAATCACCAAATATCAAGAACACATCATAATGTATATTTGGAGCTACACAAACAGGAAATGTCCCTTTTTTTATTGATTTGCTAATACCATCTGCCTGAATGGCTCTGGCAGGAGAAGAGCCTCTGAAGGAAAATGCTGGGACATGTTAAGACAAGATTGGACAGAACCCAAGCAGAAATTCTGTATCAAAAAATGGATGGACTAGAGAATTTAAAAGGCTTTTTGGTCCCTAATTATTGCTATTTAGTGGCTTTGTAGAGTTTAATATTTAATATTGAAATATTTTGAAAAGTGCCATAGAAACAGGATTGCATTTGTGCCTTTCTCAACCCAGGATGGAAAAATGGCTGGCTCAGTGCAGTGATGATTTTGCAGGACATCATTGTCTGTCTTTATACTAAGAACAATCCCTGCCACGGAGCAGAGGGGAGGAGCAGCCCAACCATCTGTGTTTTTACAATAGTCCAGGCCAGGTAGAGGTTTTTGACCCCATGATACTCTCAACTAACCACTGAGGTTCYCTAGTGATGACAAAAGCTTGCAGAGGAATGGAAACTTCCAGAAGAAAAAGACTAACAGGTTTGGTAGTAGGAAGAGTGAGGAAATGAATGTAAATAAGACAATAAATATTCACATTATATGCAAAATGGAACTTTGCATTGTATGCAGCGTCTCCAGTTTTCTCAGATTATTGCACTGACAACTGTGAGAAAGAAGGAGCAGGRCCAGTCAGGTGTATTCTCTAATTTGCACATCCACTCCTGGGCAGGATCTGCTTGCACACACAAGACATGGCTACAGAAAATGCTGTCACTCTTTTATCATGTGCCATTTTTCTATTAATCTTGCAAACAGCCAATATAAAGGTACCAAGCATTCTTGCACTTCAATATTTTTTATATAGGTTTCTTAAGCACACTGCAAATGCTGGAAAGAACAGCTGAGGCACTTTCAAAATCTTTGCAGCAAGTGTATTTTCTTTCTAAAGGAACAGGCAAATAACTTCCTAAATTTTATGGAAATGAGCTGAAAGTGATCACCAATTGACATTTTCCTGAAAATGTGAAATGTTTAATATGTAACAAGAATTTGTGCTGTAGGAAGGCTTTGTTCAGTTCTATATGCAAGAACTGGGCAGGACAGGGAAGGTTCCCTTTTCACTTTCAGTGTGCCATGAAAATGTCACCCGTACTGAGAGAGGAGTAGAGAATAGGGTTGTGAGCAGCAGTGATTTCTCTTAAAGTAATTGTTTTACTAATGATTGATGCTAGTGATCAGAGCAGCAAATGCTTGCTCACAGGAGCAAACACACTTAGATAAGCCCAACAAACCTTCAATACAGTCCACAGTTTTTTTGTAAAGGTGTTACTTCTGATTTAGAAACATTTTAATTCTTTGTTTTGGTTGTTTGTGCAATTTTCTTCCTCCATATCATTCAAATCCCTTCAGAAAATAATGATTGTTTCCTTCTTTATTGAAGTCATTACTATTTACCCCAGTGACAAACTCTCTTGAGCAGTGAAATCATGTTTAAGAGCCAAGTAAGGTTTAGGGACTGTTGGATGCTTCACATCTCTCTCAGCTTCAGTGCTGCTACAACAAACAACGACCTGAGAAACCAGCAATGAGATTTCTCTAGTCTGGGAAAGAATTTGATTTCAGTGGGAGTTGGTCTGAGTAATGGCACAGGGGTAACTCCCACAGGCAGGGCAATTGAGCTGTTACTGAATCTGACACGAAAGGCTCTGCTGGGAGCAGCCAGACAGAGCCCACATGYACCAGGTCCAGCAGCTCATCCCACACAGCTCAGTAAACAACCCTCAGTTGGTAATAGGTGTTCTCTGAGCCTCTTGAGCTGGAATTTTAACAYACTCCAGCCTGACACTTTTCAAGATGCTTGCTCCTAATCAATAGTCCCTGTCTTTTCCAAAGGTTTTGGAGCAGGAGCCAATTGTGTTTCCAGTGCAAAAACAAATGTGTGATAATATGGTGAGCTGCTCACATATGGATGCTAGGGAGAATGAATCGAGATCTAAGGATCCAGTACAAAGCAGAAGCTCAATCAAAAGTGAGTCTGCACAATGTCCTGACCCAAGCAACAYACAGAGAATATTGACATTAAAAGGTGCTAAGAGATGAGTCCATCATTACACATGAATACAGCTGTCCTAATGYCATTGACTTCTAAATTATTTTCAGAGTATTGCACTTCTCTGCAGTTCTCTCCTTTGTCCTCTTTTCTTGCTGCTTTCATCTTCTTCATGTGTGTATGATTGGCAAAAAAAGGAGGAGGGTTGAGAATAGCTAATGCTGAGCACTAGAAAATATCTGGAAAGGATAGAGTTTTCAGATCTGGAGCTCACTGAATGCTTTCACTACAGCATTTACCACAGCTGCCTCTTCCTTTCAGGATGCTGGAGAACTACACCAGTGCAGGAGTTGCAGCCCTTCTTCTAAATGCCCCTTTTTACTCCAGCTTCTTCAGGTTTTATTTTGATAGGTTAACACATATGGGTAGTGCACAGCTCAAAACTTGAAGAAGAAAATATTTTTTCCAGATAAATGCTTACTGAACATTGATGAATCTTTTTTTACATTAAAGGACAAAAAGGATGTTCTCAAAAGAAGAGGTGAGCAAAATTCTACATTATGGTGATTTTAACATTTAATTTTCTCCACATTTTTGTGTTGGTGATGCTTGATGTTATCTTAATGTTACTGCTTGATCTAATTTCTTCCTAACAATACCTGATAATAGCAGAGACCTAATAGGAAACATAAAAAAAGCCCGAAACCCAACCCCCAAGAAGCCCTTTGTCACCCAACCACTGCACAATAAATTGAGCTAATCATTAAGAGAAGAATTTTAAAGAAGCTACATATTAAAGAAAAGAGTTCATTATGTGTCAGTACAAAATAATAAGTATCTGTGACCCAGGAGAAGAAAARGAGAAATTGAATTTGACATCTGAGTGAAAACCTTTGGAATAAAAACAATTAGAGCATTAATGTAAAAGGATTCAGCATTTTTTAATGTAATTGACCTTTGAAGCCATATGAATCTATTTTACGCTTTTTAAATTTTTTTTTTTTTTYAAGATTGCAAAGCATCTCTAAGAGCCCATTTGGGAACATGACAATTCAGAAAATGGAAAATGCATTCCTTAGCCTGACTTYAGTGCATTTGCAGCCTCCCAGCATTACCCATGAGATAACACTTCACTTCTCCTGTTTTTCTGTTTCCCAAACTCAGACAGTTGCATCCCCAGATACCATCTCGGAACCCTGGGTGTTTGTGCATCATTATGCTGTCTGCTTCACTCCTTCCCACCCCCAAATTGGATTAGGTCCATCATCCTTAAAGGCAAGGGATAGAACATGAATCATCCAYTGCTCTAACTTTGAGAAAACTGTAAAGTGCTGTAGAGTTCCAGAAGTGGCTTTTAATAAATCCATTAGCTCATAGTCAGACTCAGCCTGATGTAATGGTTTCCATGGACAGTAAGCCTGATAATGAAACTGTAGATAATGAATAACAAGATCCTAGTAGGATGTTACAATAATAGAGGGYTTGGGCAGGCACTGTCAATCCTGGTGACACCTATTTATAATGTTTCATTAGTGCAAATGGAGCAAAGCATAAAGTGGGATACAAGTCCTTGATGCCTTCTTTGACAGTTTCTTAGTGCACTTAAGCATTAAGGTATACCTTAGTGCATTTTATCATTAAAAGGACTGGGTTCAGTTTCTCCTTGGAGATCGAGTGACACTAATAAAATGTTGTTAGTTCCTAGTCATTGTTCCAAGATGTGGGGGATATTTCTCTAGAAAGTAGTCAGTCTGTGGCTGGAATGTGAACAGGACTTCACTGCAGTAGGAAGGAACTGCAAAATCAAAAGGGAAAATCATAGCTTAAGAACTACCATGAGACACTGCTATTGCCAAAGAATCCCAGCAGAAGTCAAGGACTCCTATCCCCTTCTTTTGTTGATGAGTGCTCCCTGACAGGGCACAGCAGCCTCCACTTTTTCCCCTTGAGCATTTCTATTCAGACTGTAATTATGCAGATTTCATTCAATCCAATTACAAAGTTTCTAATATCTTTATGAGCATTTTATTTCAGTCCACCACCCATACTGCTTTTTTCTCACCCCTCTTTCATCTTGACCCTTTTGTTCAAGGATCCTCTTGACACAGAGCCAAATGTCATTTCCWCCTTGWGATATTCCAGGTATCCTTATTCTGCATTTTACTGAGTGCTGTGCRGGGCAGAGACATCTGAGACACCTTKGCATGAGCTCATTTGAATGTTTGAGACAGCACAGTAGAATAATGCACTGCATAAAGCTCATGGATCCCCATTCCTCTTTCACAAACATTACTTGTGGTATATGTTTTCTCATCTATTAAATCTACAATTAATTTAGTTACATTTGAACCACAGAACCACAGAAATTTGTTTCTGTGTGTAAGAAAACAACTTTCTCACTTCATCTGGCCATGTACAACAGGTCAAATTTTGCCTTTCACACTGTTTATATAACAAGGCTGGAGCCTGCAGGGCTTRGTGAAAACAGCCTTAGCATCAAAGCCTGGTGGGAGAGGGTGTAGGAGTAGGSAAATTATAACACTGTGAAGAATTAAGGTTTACTGCACATCCACAGCCTTGTGAGTGACTTTGGATGGCCTGTGAGGACATCTAGGGGAATAGCCGAAGAAGCAATGTCTGTTTTGGATGAAAAACCTTGTCTGGAAAATTCTGTTCCACAGTTCATTCTGAGCTAGAACTGTTAAAGCTGTTGATTGGGATAAGTTCTGATTGGTTTCTGCTCTTAGGACAGAAGGTCTTAAACTCTTTGCCCTGAAGGAGAAAAAAAATGACCTTTCTTTAAACTTTTCATTGACCAAGATAASAGTGAATTAATATTTATGTAAGAAAGCTATCTATTGGAAGAATGGCTTTTTGCACAGGCAGGTAGTGTTACAAAAGGCAGGACAGTTTTGAACTAAAGGAGGATAGATTTAAATTAAAAATTAGGATGAAATTTTTACTGTGAGGGTGTGAGACACTGGCACAGGTTGTCCAGAGAAGCTGTGGATGCCCCATCCCTGGAAGTGTTCAAGATCAGGTTGGATGGGGCTTGGAGCTACCTGGTCTAGTGGAAGGTGTCCCTGCCCATGGCAGGGGGGTTGGAACAAAATGAACTTTAAGATCCCTTCCAAATCCCTTCCAACCCAAACCATTTTGTGATTCTGTGTGCCACCTGGAGAAGGAAGTGAGGTGGTTGCTCAGCCATGGCTGGTTTTAAATCAGGTGTAATGCTGAAGGCATGATGGCAGTGTGTCAATATTCAGGAAATGTGGCTCTGAATGCACATCAGGCTGGAGCAGGGTGTCCTGGGGGAAGCACTGACAACATTGCATCTCAKGACCACAACCTGCAAACCATGTCACACATAATCCTCCATAATACATTAAAAAGACTGTTGTAGTGATGAGGGAGAAGAAAATACGGTTCAATGAAATTTTTATCTTGATTTCTGAGCAAAAAGACCAAATATGTTGTTCTAATATAAGGACTAGAAGAATAGAAATTTGATCAGATGGTAAGGTACTCTTTCCTTAAAAAAGAMAARAAAAAGATTTAATTTGCTTCCAGGAAATTTTTTTTCGGTACACTTGACATGAATAATTCATAATTAATCTTATTCACATAAGTGAGAGCATTCATGATGTGCAATCCTATTCATGCAAGCAATGGAGCCATTTTAGCCAATGTAATTAGCTAAGGCTGCTYTGGAAGCCTGTATTAGCACCAAAAAATAAGCCTGAATCTCTTGAATCCTGATCTAGTTCCTTAAGTTTGGGAAAAATGATCTCTTCTTTTTTTGAAGCTGACCCCTTTGATATGATGCAGTGGTCAAAGGTAACAATTATTCTTCCAGAAAAGAAAGAAGAAAATATTTAACAATTGTAGAATTCTCACATCTCTTCTCTGTATCTGRTGAATAGAAATGCTTTTTATAAAACTTAAATCTCTGATGACTGACTGTATTTCAAAATAAGAYTTTTTATATTCTCTGGGAGAGCTTTTACTTKTATAACAGAAAACWGAGTTTAGTAGGATAACATTGGAACTCAAAAAACAATGCATAAATATTTTGGTATCTCAAAACCCTATGGAAAAGCTRTTCTAAAAGAACTCATGTTGTTTGTGAATCTTACTGTTCTTCTCTTTCCACCTCTTTGGGATCATACATAATATATTTTCAGGCAAAAAAATGAACCAAGAAAATCCCCTAGAAATCTGGAAATGAAAGAAATAAGACCTCAAAGACAATAAAAGTAAAAATATTGGTGATATGCTGACTCAGAAGATTCACAACAGGCTTATGGGGAAAGAAGCATAGAATTTTATGTTTGTGTTAAATTACACAGCCTTTTAATGCGGTTTTAATATGAATTATGCATTCACACCTAATCATTTAAATTTAAAAAGTAGATAAAACAAAAAATGTGTAATATAAATGAAAAAGGCCATATTTGTGATATATGTGTGGTAATATTTTATTTTAGATGTGGATATAAACTTCTGTGCTCATGGAATTGATTTTGCTTACTATAAAGGATATGTCTGAAAGACAAAAAATTTTGTGTGACTTGTTAGAGAATACATATTGTATATGGGCAGGTGCAACCCCATACATCTCATGGCCATTTGCTGCTGTGTGAATTGAGGATCTGACTGATCCAGACAACTTACATAAGTTCTTTTAAACTGCAGCAATGAAATTATTCATAATGACAAAGAAGGGAACTGACCCAGTTTACTTGAAATAAGATTYCCCTCCTTCCCCCCAGCAATAGCTGACACCAGCAAGTTTCACTCCAAACTGGGGTTAAGGAATTCTTTAAAACAGAAGAGCAAATACAGAAATAACTGTTGAAAATGGGAAACAGGCATTTGTAAGCAAATTATGAGCTTGCATTTTTTAAAGCTGATGTTATGAAGCTCATTGCACTCCTCAGTTATTTATATCTAAATGCCTCCACTCTTTAAATAGTGTCCATTTATATTTCAAGTGGCCTACATACACAAGGCTGGTGTTSCACGGCTGCTCCACGTGAATTGTAATTGAATTACTGAACAAAATACAGGCARGAGTTGTGGCTTCTGATACTGCAGAGTTATTGCAGCCTAATAAGGTCAGCAGGGATTAATTGTGAAATCAGACTGCTTCATTTGAGGAGGAAAGGCAAGGATAAAGCACCATCCACATCACCTTTCAAAGCTGTGACTCTTTTACCCTCCTGTACTCTTTATATTGTGCAACTGAATCACAGAATTATAGAATCACTGAATAGCTTGGGTTAGGAGGGACCTTAAAAGATCATCTTGTTCCAACACCCCTGCCATGGGCAGGGACATCTTCCATAGACCAATTTGTTCAAAGCCCCATCCAACTCAGCCTTGGACACGTCCAGGGATGGGGCATCCACAGCTTCCCTGGACAACCTGTGCCAGTGTCCCACACCCTCACAGTAAAAACTTCATCCTAATATCTAATCTGAATCTACCACCTTTTATCTTAAAGCCATTTAAAAACATTAAACTAAAAATGTGTTGTCTAGTGCCAACTGTGCCTGCTGCCAGCTCAGGAGCACAGGAGTTGGGAAATGGCAATTTCCCAAATCTCTCTTGCTGACTTGCATCTTGCAAGRGTTTGATAGGAAAAAAGGTTCAGCATTTGAGAAGAGAAGGTTTTTGCACTTTCTTTTCAGGTTGTAAAAAGCATCTTTGGAAATCCTTGGTGTGCAGCTCTGGGGAGGAAGGAARTAGGAGCCTGGGATGTGGTCAGCCCATGGTTAAAATATTCAGCTGGGACAGAGMATCAAAGTTTCCTTCAACTGCAGAGATCGTGGAGGGCTTAATCATTAGTATTAGTATCATTGGATATTGAAAAGTAGGTTTTCTCTCACTGGGAATTTTGCCCTGAACACAAAAAAGTCTTTTCTGATTAAAATTCAGTTGACACATTTCATCATGAAGTAATTCAGTTAAGACAAAGTAGCATATTCTTAGGAGAATAATTTTGCTAAAAAGATTTAACCAGATCTCTGCTTGCAACCTTTACAAAAATAGCTGCACAACAGGCAGATGTGGGATCATCTGTTTCCTCCATTCCSTGCTGTGTCCTCTTTCTAAAAAGTTGCAGTTCCAGATTTGATACAGGAGTCCCTCACTGCCAGTCCTACATTYGGGGCATTATTCAATTTGAATAACTTATAGCATCTGAATTTGCATTTGTATTCTAAAAATTATAAGAACTGCTTTTTTGACCTCTGCTCTGCTAGAAATACTTTTCCTAAGGCAGCTTCAAGGAGAGTATCTGGTGTATCCACAGTTTCTCCAGATAGTTGCCTTTCTGTGCCCAGTCTGGTCTCTCAATTTACAATATTCTATTTCACTCCCACAGGTTTTACTCAATCAGTTTGTTTTCCTGTTATTTCAGCTCAGAAGTATATATGTTTTCTTAAGTAACATAAAATTCCTTAATGATCATCTTGTTTGAGAACAAATACCAGCTTATGTCTTACTCAGAAATAAGTGAGTTGGGGAATTTTTTATTTTTTTTTTTAATTAGGGCTGTAGGAGGTTGTTTCACTGGCAGATGAAACAACCTTCTTTCTCCTCTGATTACCCTGATGGCCATATGCATGGCTCTAATGTGAGCATGGTATATACATCCATTCTCATAAACAAGTAGCATTACATCCCCAAATAGAGCATCCCACAATCTGAATGCCATTCTCATGGCAAGCAGGGCAAAAGAAAATGAACTGGGTGGATAATCTCAAGTTTAAAAAATGTATTTTATTTCTTTGTTGTCACATTTTTAATACCAATAAAGTTTCTACCAGCTACTGAGAGAGATATGTAAAAATATTGTAATACAGGTCTGTGCTCTCCCCTGTAGAAGCTTTTGTGAAAGCTTAGCAGAGGCTGATCATGAGGCGACTTGTTGGCTCTAAAGGCTGCCCAGAAATTGAATTTAGAAGGGCTAAGAGATCAGGCCATGTTTCTGCAGCTTGTAAGTGCAGGTGACACACCTCTCAATTGGCAGGTCTGGGAGTCCCTGAGCTCTATAATGAACAATGTGTGACATGAATTGCCACTAAGATGTAGTGGAAAAATGCTGAGGCCACATGATGGAGTCTCCTGCTGGTGCAGCTCACCCTCAAGCTAACCTTGGGGAAACACTCTGAAGTGGCAGCTGAATAACAAGGAAGCCAGTTTTTGTATGTCAGAGGTGTTTCAGACACTGACTTAGCAACATTAGGAGTTATTTCTTTGCTCAAACTTTTATATTCCACAAAGAGAAGACAACTGAGGAACACAGTACCTTGAAATGGTCACTGTCATTTTTCAGCTTYTTTCCAAGGAGAAAGAAATTGCCACATTTCCCTGAACCCCAGGCTCTAAAAACATCACTCTGTCGTAATGACCTAGAAAAAAAATGACTTGTTCATGTGAATTGCTGGGTCATTGTAGTCAAAGGCTCAAAAATCAGTTCTCAATTTCCCACATCGTTGAGGAAAAATATTGGTAAAAGCTGAAAAACAAGTATGCTAAGGAAAAAAAAAAGCTTCAAAGTCTTTCAGAATATTTTGCAGACACCATTACGTATATGTTATAATTTTCAAAATAARTATCTTGGGACAATATCAGGAAATACAAAACACCTATGCAGATTTTTTTTTTTTTTTGTTAACTTTAGAAGCAGTGCTGTAAATTCTCACAATTTATATCCRCAAGTGAAGACAACCCCATGAATTTAAACTGATTTAATAATGTCATGAACCACACCTGTTCACGATATCTTGCATATTTAGGATGCTTTTAAGTTACCTTTCCTTTCAGGGAAACATAATATGAGGYTCCTGTGTTTCTCAAGGGTTTGTTTAAGTTGGTTTAAAGAGTATAGCAGGAGCTGAAGACAGCTGTCAATGCT
Organism: Alauda arvensis; assembly: GCA_902810485.1. Taxonomy (NCBI): domain Eukaryota; kingdom Metazoa; phylum Chordata; class Aves; order Passeriformes; family Alaudidae; genus Alauda; species Alauda arvensis. Next base: position 911,713 of record CADDXX010000324.1, read on the forward strand.
TTATCTTGTCATAGTACTGTCCAAAAGGCAAATGTGGTTCCTTAAACATTTAATGTACCCCAGTTTGYTCAAGCTTGGAAACCTAACAAGGGRATAGAAGATGCTTAARAGGTCTGATAGACATGRATTCCCTTGCAATAACTAAAGCAAGCAGATAAGGATTCTACGTTACAACTTTTGTCTTTCATTTTGAGAAGACCTATTTAATTTAAATTATTTGGATGGAGTCAAATGTGTGGGAAATTGGTGCAAGTGCCATTTCAAAGACATTTATAAACTGAAGAAAATCTAATTTCTAAATTTAAGCCATTCTAAGGACTTTGAATCCTTTGAAGTCAAATCAGGTTCTGACTACTGGCTTTTAGTCTGCGTGTAATACAACAGGGTGTTTGTACAATGATCCCTCTGTCCCAGTGACAAACGTGCACCTTCTGTGTCCACATGCACAATTGGCCCCCTTTTGCTCACACAGTGGACTCTTGACAGAACAATCCTTCCGTGGCAAGATCACTCTCCAGGCTTTCCCCACCTCTGCTGCCTCCAAGGGTCCATGTAAATAAATCGGGGAGCTTTATCCAGCCTGTATTTACGGGTGCCATCGCAGCTCGAGATCAGAAATAAGGAGGAGGTCAGGCAATTGWGACGCCTCCCTTCATCTTGTCGAATCCTTTGTCCACACTTTTGTTCATCTTCCCCATCTCCCCTGCCCCTGTGACACATCTCTGTCTCGTTGCTTGGTAACCTCCCAGCACTGCTGTGCACGCTGGCACCAGTGGCTCCCTGCTCGCCCTTCCACTTGCTCAAAACACCCCGYCTAAAATCGGCTGAGATTTTCCTCTCGGTCTGACAGACAAATCAAATTCGGAGGAAGCACAGAAAGCTCTGTCAGAGGGTAAATTCTCAATTAAGGAGAAGAAATAGAGGGAGATACACATTCAGAAGCAGCTGATTAATAGCATGGGACTTCTATATGCTTATTATTTCAGACAGTGGATAGAAAGCCAGCTACTGTGAAAAAGATGAAAAAGGTTAAAAGTAAAAATAAAAAAAGGGTAGAAAAAGAAAAAAGGAAAGTGCAAAAAAGGAGTAAAGAAAAAAAAAGGGGGGGAAACAGAAGGGTGGAGAGAGGAAAAAGAGGAATTGTTTATTACTTGCATAGCACCAGTGGCTAAAGATCCAGCTGGAAATGAAGCTGTAATCATTTAGCTATTATACAACAAAAAATAAAGCAGATCTTATCTGGAGATGCAGCAGTCYAAAATGATTGACTAAAATGTTTTAAGCGTCAGGATATCATCTTGCTGCAGGACACTCCATCTCCCCGTCCTTTTTCAAAATAAATTGGCTGTTTCTCATGCATCTTGTGCTTGCAGTTAGTACTCAAATTATTAYAGAAAATTATAGATTAGTAGATTTCTTTTGAGGGTAGATTTAAAAATGCATACTTAAGAGGAAAATGGCAGGATTGAGACACCTGCAGGTGCAAGTGGGATTTTAATTCTCTGAGGAACTAGACTGTTGATATTAAATAGATTGGGTTGCTTCCAGATCTCAGACAGATCGAGACTGGATGGAAAATGTAGTTTTGGACTGAGATGTGGCCTGAAGAGGGGGTTTTGGAGCTGGCTGAAGATGCTGTGTCCAGCACAGGACAGGTCCTGGCCTCTTCCCACATGGGCACCTGGGCTTGGATACCAGGGACATGGACCTACAGAAGATCAACACCTAAAGGCAGAGGAGGTCAGGCAAGGATATTTCATATGGCAGTAGACACCCACATCTCTGCAGCTAAACTGTGCCTCCAGAGTTGTGTCTATTTTCAGAGTAAGACAACTGAATTTGGTGTATCCATTTCTTCACAGCCTGTCTAGGACTGCCTGCTCTCATTGCACTCAGCAGAGACCTGAATGGAGCCCATCTTTCAGGTGACCAGGCAGTAGAACTTATTTTGGATGTATYGAGTACAGGCTTGACTCAGTAGCCCAGGTATGTGCCCAGAAAGATCTCAAAAGCTGCAGACCATCCTCCCTTATCTCCAGATGTGTCTGCAAAATGGTCTGGGTCTCTGGCACACAATTTTCCCCAATTGTCTTTTTGAATGGAGGTGCCTTGAACAATCCACAGGGATTTAGATGGTACCATAGATGTATGTGCAAACCCAGACTGATGCCTGAAAGGAGCTTGGCTTTCTAGCAAAAATGTAGGCATTGCAGACAGAAATCTAAGTTCARCTGAATCAATCTGGAAGAGAATTGCACTTTTTGTCTGTTTCTTAAGGACTTCTTCCTCAGAACCAGCATYACATGAAGTGCATCTGTACAGTGAAATTGTTGGGACACTTGAAATCTTAAATTCAAGTAAGAAAGAAAGAAAGAAGGCACACTGTAGGATTTCTGGGGCATGAATTTGTTAGAGTTCAATAGTAATTTAGTAGTAAATGAAGAGGAGAATGGCTGATGTTCCAGTAATGACAACGAAATCTCTGTACTGAGGCAGACCCGTGTGTTTATCAAGACATAGAGACACACAAATATACACACACCATGCACCTTCTTTTAAATGTAAACCAAAACTGAGGCCTACATTCCTGTCATATTGAACAGATCTTGCTCCCAGCAAGTCCATGCTGCTGCTCAGCCACCTCAAAAGGTGATGAGAGCTCTGCAGGGCTGTCAGTGGGTGAAAGATCATTTTTATTCCCTTCCTTGGTCAAAAAGGAGTTGTATCTTACTTGSCCTCATAATTTTCTTACACTTCCTGGATGGTTTTTTAGAATAATTTATCCTTTCCCCCTGCTTTCTTCCTTTATTTTGTGGAAAAAAAAAATAACCAAAAAAAACCCCCAAAATAACCCAGCAAATGGAAACACAAAAGGTGGACTTACTTTCATTCTTCAAAAAAGATCAGGAAAAAAAGAAACATCACAAGGGAGAGAAAGGGGAAAGAAAGAAAGAAAAAGGACAAATAATACGCTTTTTTGTAGTCTTTTGATTAAAAGCATTGACAGCAGCTTCACCTGAGGAAAGCTGTATTTTACTGAGCACCTGTCTAAACACCATATGTTTATAGGCTTTCTCCTTCTAAGATTCTGCAGTCTTCTAAAAAAGAGGCTTTGATTGTTTCAAACTGTTCCTATATCTCATGACACTTATTCCAGCTGGCACCATGTGAATGTCATTAAAGGTGAGGAAGGACCAAAAGATGCAAGACTATAAACCCAATCCTCTTTCTTTCAGAGGAATTGAGTGATTCATAGCTCATCAATAATTCCTCTGTGAGATTTTTTTGCCTGAGTYGGAGAGACCTCATTTTTGGAACATATGGGTGAGTCAAACTGCAATGGGAAGAAAGCACGTCTCAGTAATTTAGTTTCAATTGCTCATTTACATCAATAAAAAAAATATAAAATACTGTAAACAATGCAGGGCTGTTTTCTTTAGCAATGCACCAGAATAGCTGTAGATGTCTGCATGAATATACAATGGGATCTGTCTGACACATCTCATTTMTGCTTTTATTATTTTGCAAGGAACAATGCAAGTCTTATTAGATTCTTCTGCATTCATTTAATGGGGAAAAACAAAATCTCAACATCTTTCTTCCCCAACAAAATCTGATGTGTAAGGATAAAGTCACTCTGACTGCAGACTGCAGTGGGATGAGAATAAATTGCAGCACGTATTACCCTCCCAAGTTTCCTGCCATATTTAACAAGTTCTGTACTGACAAAAGCAAACATTAATATGGGCTGACAAGCTTWTGGGAAAGAAATTGTATAGCCACAAATGACATCATGGGTATCTCTGTTCTCTGCAACTCTGATAAAATTTTTCATTGGAAGTCTTYTCCTATTATCTGTGCAACAAAATGGATTCTGCTCACCAAACTAATTCTACAATAAAATCCTGGAAAAATAAAATGAAAGATTTCTCTTCTTGTAAARGCAGTTTACTCATCTGAGGAGTGGAAGCAGAAAGTAAACTTGTGACATTTCTGGAACATTTTTTAAAACCAAGGAGGAGTCACTTGTTTTAGTCTGAGAATTACATAGTTAATTAAAGTTTTAAAGAACAGACTCATTATTTATAACCTCTAGACACGCAAAAAAAAGTGGCTGTACTGGTTTAGGAAGCTGCTCATTTAGTCCTCTATTTTGTTTTCAACCCCAGCTGGAAGTGGAAGCACAGAAGCAAATATGAGCACAGCAATTGTGGTGCCTCTATTTAAGTGCATATTATATTCATTAATTGATACTTCCCCTATTTTTCCAGTCTCCCTTTAAACTGTCTTGCATCCACTGAGATCCTTTCTCATGGAATTATACAGATTTACAACCTGTTGTGTGAATGACTAAATCCTCCTTTTTCTTTTTTTTTCATTTTGAACTGGGTTCTTACTCACTTTATTTGATTGCCTTCAGATGTTACACTGAAGACAGAGTAAAAGTGGCTCCCTGCCCATTTGCCTCATGCCCCTCATGGCTCTGCAGACCTGTCACATCTCCTTTAAATGAGCTCTCATAAGAAGTTTTGCTCTTGCTTCTCAGTTGCAAGAGCTCTTCCATGCCTCAGATCATACTTGCTGGCTTCCTTGATTATTTTCCCCTTCTAACACACTTTTTTACTGAGGGGAACAGAAACTTCTCACTGYATCTGAGTTGTGGATTAAGCATGGATTTGCCATAGGAGCACTCTGAGTGCTCACAAACTCATAGCACCAGGCCTTTTGAATGCTCTATTAAAACCCTCAAATTTCCAAGCAATTCTCTGAGGTGGGAATTTTGATTTAGTGATGGAAGTTTACCCACTAACTTTAATGTTTTGGGTTTTTGTGTGTGACCTTAAGTGTATTTGGTTTGGGAATTAATTTCACAGGGTAGACTTTTGGGTTTTCCCTGTCTAAATAATCTTAATAATCACAGGAAWGAGGCTGGCCCATGCAACATATTCTGTAAGGTTTGGAGAATTTTTTACTGTTGTTGAGGATATGTCAAACCGACAACCCACCAATGGAATAACTCACCAAGCCTTCTCCTCATGAAAAATTACTTACCAATAGTCAGTTTTCTTTTTCTGAGAGGTAACACTAAAATATCAGAAAAGCTGGTCTGAGGGTTTCCCAATCATTCCTAAATCTGCAAGAGCTCACAATTCCCAAATGCATTCAGATTAAGGACATGTTGATAAGTGCATTCCAATTCCTAGCAGTCATCTTTCTGCATTAAATAAGCATAGTATTTTTTGGGGATTTTTTCCACATGAGGGAAGAGACTATTAAACTAATAAATTTGATGTTATCTCCCTTGTCCATTTTTWWWWTTTTTTTCTACTTTTTTGAATTAATGCACCGAATTTAATATATTTTAAACTTCGATCCAGGTTGTACGTTTTAAATTTGTTCAAGAATTCCCTATGGTCTTTTGAATTAGGCAAACAACCCTGAAACTGCTCTGTGTCCTTTAAAATACCTTATCTCATAATATAAACATTTTCTTAATAATATCATCTTCAGTGAATAAAAAAATATTAAASTGAATTTTCTGTAACTGATTGTTACTTTGTTTTTTCCCTCCTTCTTCAGGGTGTACTCCATAGCTCCTCTATGACTGCCTCTATATCTGTATGAAAGAAAATAATGCAAAAACAGAAGGCACAAACAATTTTTAGGTCTAAGATGCCAAATTTGCTGTAGCAAAAAGGTACATTTCATAGAGGCATAAAGATTTAGAGCACAAAAGAATCACTGTGATTTATGCTATGCTACCCCTGTGTTGAATTCACAATGGTGGGGTACTGATTTTTCATTTAATTCTTGAGCAAAAGTAAGTAAAAGAGCAGTTTTACCTATTTATTAGAAGAAAGAACATAATGCTATTTAACTTACACCTGCTTCTAGTAAATAAAAGTAACTATCCTGGGAAGTTATTTTCTGTGTTTCTTAGGTGCAAACATGAATTCTGGTTCCCGAGCTGCTTTCCCATGGCCACCACCATGGCACTGTGCTAAATGCTAATCATGAAATCATTCTCCCCTTCTCTTCATCAAAGCCAATTTTGAGCTTTTCTAGGTACTGCAGGTGTTGCATTGTGCACTGTGATCACCCTTAGGGAGGGCAGTATTTGCCAACAGCTGTTGCAAGAAAGTAGCTTAAATATTTTTTCTAATTTTGAAAGAGAAAACCAGCTATTTTCAATAAAGTAAGGGCAATGCAGACTTTGTAGTGTGACTGCTAAATTGATAGCARGATTCTAAATATGTGATTTTAAACAGTTCTGTTCAACAGCTTCTTCAAAGACATGGACAGTGGGACTGAGCTCACCCTCAGAAAGTTTGCTGATGGCACCAAGCTGTGTCAAGTTTGTCCTTACCTGCACAAGCTTGGGGAGTGTGTCTGTGAGAACCTCGTGGGGTTCATCAAGGACAGGAGTAATGTCCCATGCCTGGCTTGGGGGAACATCTGGTGCCAAATACCAGCTGGGGAATGATGAAATTGAGAGCAGCCCTGCTGAGAAGGACTTGGGGGTACGAGGGTGTAGAAGGCTGGACATGAGTTGGCAAYGTGCACTTGCACCCCGAAAAGTCAATTGTGTCCTGGGCTGCATCAAAGGAAGCTTGGCCAGCAGGCTGGGAGAGGTGATTCTTCCTTGCTACTCCACTCTCATGGGGCCCACTGCATCCAGCTCTGGGGCCCTCAACACAGGAAAAACATGGACCTGTTGTGGTGAGTCCAGAGCAGGCCCACAGAAATGCTCAGAGAGCTGGAGCACCTCTGCTGTGAAGACAGAAGGAGTGATCTGGGGTTGTTCAGSCTGGAGAAGAGAAGGTTCCAGGCAGAACTCATTGCAGCCTTTTRGTCCTTGACAAGGGATTGTAAGAAAGATGGGGATTCTCTTGTTATTGGAGCTTGTTGTGACAGGGCAGGGGGTAGCAGTTCTAAACTTAAACAAGGAYAGACTCAGACTAGATATGAGGAAGATATTTTTTACAAGGACCATGGTGAGAYACTGGCACAGATTGCCCWGAGATGGGTCCCATCCCTGGAAACATTCAAGGTCAAGCTAGACAGGACTCTGAAAACCTGATCTAGTTGCAGATGTCCCTGCTCATTGCAGTGGGGCTTGGCTAGATGACCTTTAATGTTCTGTTCCAACCCAAACTATACAGCGATTCTAGCCACATAATTAAACCCTCTGCTGAYATTAGTCAGCACAACTACATTCCCYCTGGAACAGACTCTGGGTAAGAATTTGATTCTTAACACTTYTTTTTTTTCATTCCATTTAATTAGACTTCTCTTTTCATCTTGCAACTTTTTTCTTCCCACTTACATATGCTTCCCTATATGGAAAGAAAAACCCAACTCTCGCATATTCTAGCCACATTTCCAGTGTTCAGCTGGTTTTAAAGTTAAGCAAAACATGCTCAGCCAGTTGCCAGACACTACTCCCCTCCTCCCTGCCAAAGTAATGACTTTCTATTTCAGCAGCTCATTCCTGATTACAAAACCAGATGGATTGCTCTCCACTACATTACTRCACGTATTCTTGATCAGAAAGCAGCAATCATTGAATATATCATGTACACTGACACCAGGGAGGGAATTGTTCTTCATTCTGCCCAGTGAAGCATGYTGAAACACCTGTTTCCTATCCTGAAAATGTTTGTGGCTACTGCCAATGAAGTTAGTGCTGAAATAGCACCATGGAGCCAAGTTATCCTGCTTGGACACCTGTTGAAAAAGAAAGCTGCCTAGGCAATTCCAAAGCTCAGCTGGTCCCAGGGATGCAACACTTCTCTCTGCTTGTGGGGAAATTTTCTTTAATCAGTGAAAAATTCTGCTGTTTGAGAAAAAGGAAAGCAGAAAGGGAAATATTCTAGTTTATAAAAACTTCCAGTTATGGAAAAAAGGTATCTTTTGCTAGGCAAAGTTYACAGAAAATACAAGAAATGTGTCTGAGAACTGGTGTATTTGAAAGAAATAATGTGAGCTGCATTCTTTATAGGTGGAAGGAACATGAGCTGCAGTCACAAAAGGGGTTCAGATATCTTTCCTAATGCAGGCTTTTGCATCTTGTGTTTTATTACACATTTACAAACACGTTCATTATCTAGCTCAAATGCACACGTATTTAATCACAAGTTCTAYTCCCTACACTGACTGAATGAGAAATGCATTGTGCTTAGAGTGCATGAGAAAAGCTCACACTGAAGACCTATTAAGGTGATATGAGGTCATTACCACTGCCACTTAATGTATTTTCCTCAAGAAYGGATGAAAAAGAAAGATTGGTGATATTTGGCCTTGCAGAGTTGTACTAACTCAACATTGACATTGAAACTAGGCAACAAAACTAACTGAATTTGTGCTCTCTTGATTTAAGTGAAATGCAAAAGAAAAAATAAATTTATTTAAAACTGCAAGTGCAAATTTTTTTTGGTGAAAATTTGAACTAATTTGCAGTGGATCAAAACCTATACCATAAAAAAATTTATTTGCTCTTTGCTTTTATTAAAATTTAACCTATTTGTAATCAAATATCTTKCATTAGTTCAAAGATAATGTACTAMTAMATTTGCAACTTTCTGTTGAATTAATTAAATTACTTTTATTAAAAAAAATCTCAAACCTATTTAATCTAATAATCTAAGTTTATTTTTATACTAAAATGGTTACTTCTGCTCTGAGACAGAACAATGATAATTTGGGATGCCAGGACTCAAATACCACAGGCAAGTGCTAATTTTGCTTGGGGCCACTAAATATGGGGGCCACTAAATATGGGGACCAGTGTACAAAGACCATATATCAGTTGCTTAGAAATTTGATTTGCACAACTGAGTATACTTAGAATTTTCTGATGAAAAATAGTGTTTATGGTACTTTGAGCCAATAGCTGTCACAAGCAACTGCAAGGAATTCAAAGCAAAGACAAAGTATCAGGAAACATTTTCTTTATGTCTGAATTCAATTAACCAGTAAGACTTCTACTAGAAGCAATATACAGGTCTTGCCAAAGACAATACTGTGTCAGAATTAATCATAGCATGATTGTGATTATTTAAATATTTTGATAATTTCTCACCATGTGGTTTTTTATTGACTATTTYTCAAATCTTCCCTGGAGACCTCATAGCATAAACAGGCCAAAATGAAAATATCTTCCATTCATTTTACAAATTGCACTGTGATGTGAATCTCATGTGTATTGCTCAGCATGAGGCAATAAATAARGTTTAAAGAATGCTGAACCCATTCCTTGGTCACAGGTTCAAATGACACAAATCTTRAAGAAATGTGGCAAATGAAATTTCAATGGCACGTGACTTTGATTTAGCTATGCTGATTACACTGATGGAGTAAAGCAAACACAGGCAACAAAGGGAAAATAAAAACCAACTTTAACCAAACCCCCTTAATGAGAAAACTCAGATGTAGTAAATAACAAAGTAGTAATAGAGGCAATTTCACCACACTTCATGAGGAACTCTATTAGAAGTATCTTATCAGTTCATATGAAGAGTTCATGAGAAAAGTTTATATAAAGCCATCAAAAAGACCTGTGGATAGGGCACTTGGAGATATGGTTTAGTGGTGAACGTGCCTGATGCTGAGTAGACAGCAGACAGGACTCAATTATCTTAGAGGTGTTTTCCAACCTAAATGATTCTATGACTCTGAACACATTTAGTCTGTATATTAGGGCTTAGTTCCCAGCCATGAAACCTAATGTGGAATAATCTTAGAAGAAATGTGATAGAAAAGCTACTGTTTAAAATATTTTTGGATGAGATTGGACAGATCTGGAGGAAAACTTGTTGTGAAAAGTAAAGTTTGCTTTAGAGGGARATACACTAGCTGATCATCAGGGTCTCTCTCCCATCTCTGGTTTCTGTGGTTATAATTACAGAYTTCCTTCCCTGAGTTGTGGAGACCCAGGCTCAGCATGTCCACTGGGCAGGTCCTTGTTATCAGCTGTTGCCAGTCAATGGTCACTGATGCTTGAGTTCTCAGAAATGCTGAGTCTGGTATTCACTGGCCATTTCTGCTGATGAGTTGGCACCTGAACCTTTCGTGTCAGCCAGGTCAGTAGCCAAAATGATTCTAGTTCCACCAAGCCTTTTATTAAAATGGAATCACCAGGTTATTTATTGTTTTTTTAAACTGTGAAATTCTGTCAGTGCATAGGAAACTGCAGCCTTTGTTATAATGGTTAGAGAATCCCAGAAGACAAGGGTTTAATGTGTATGGCTCAAACACCAATCCTTTTTTGGCTGGATTGTTGGTAACACCACAAGAATTATTGGCAATTCCCAAAGACTGTTAGTTACAATACACTGTGGGAAAGAACAAGATATGGCTGGAGAAGGGGCCATGCAGAGGTAGGGCAGCACTTTTCCAGGACAAACATGGTTGTTGAAGTTCCTGCAGAGAAGCACACCACAGTCCAGTGCAAGCACAGGAAGTAGGCTTCCTTCCTTCCTGCCTTCCTGTCTTCCTTCCTTCTTGCCTTCTTGCCTGCCTTCCTTCCTTCCTGCCTGCCTTCCTTCTTTCCCGCCTTCCTTCTGAATTCCTTCCAAATTCCTTCCTTCTGAATTCCTTCCTGCCTTCCTTCCTTCCTTTTAATTTTTTCATTATTTTCCACCTCTATCCATAATTCACTGCTGTTACTTATATAACCTTTAACAATTTCCATGTTGAGTGTAATTTACAAATAAAATTTTGTGAGTTACTGTAAACCTTTTGACTTTTGTTGCTCCTTTTGAGTACAAGGACTCTACAAATCTTGGGTTCTCCCTTCCCCTTGAAGGTGGGATGTTACAATGATGAAGCAGAAATGAGTTCAAGTAACTGACAATTTTTATGGATWCTGGGTCCTCTGCCCTTGACATTTYGGGAAAAGATTGGTGAGAAGGTGCTCCCAGGAAAAAAAATGAGGCTGAAAATCTGAATCTCTCAGGAGGAAGAAGGAAGAAAGTTAGTGCTGGATTGATTTAAATTTGGAATACTGAATAAGAAATGTAAAAAAAAAAAGAACACTTCTGGGACTGACTTTAGGCAGCTAAGTCAGAAAATACTGACAGTGGAGCCAATTTACATCATCTTTAATTGGTTACTGAGAATCTGTGGTATAAGGTCAGTTTCAYTGGCCTGAAAATATTTGAAATGCAAATATTACTTGGAATTAATGATTGTCATTTGATATCTCTCATTACAGRGATCTTAAAGCATGCTCCTTAATTGTTTGCTTTAAGWATTTTTTTTTTAAGACTGAAACTTSTAATAAGAARTACTTTGTGGTTTCACAGGGCAYATTGGGACTGTAGTGCACACCTTAAAGTATTGCAAGGCATCAGGGTCAGATAGCAGTGCTACAGTGCTGCTACAGACAAACAGCAATGTTGTTAATGTGGCTATTGGCCCCCACCAAACACATGGAACACTAACACAGACCATCTTTCCCAATGACTAGGGAAGGCCAGGGATGTTATATCATCTCCAAATGGTCATCATTGTAGGTCAGTCTTTGACAAATACTGTTTTGACCTTAACAGTTTGTTTTTACAAGATTATAATTCCTAATGTGCATTTATCATCACTACAAGAGAGCTAAAATGAGAGCTCAGGCTGTGCATGTAATACAGCCAGGCTCCTGTTATGATTCTCCTGAATTGTGCCACTCACTGGAGCTCCTCATACCATTGGAGGCCCATAARCAATTTAGAGAGAGCATTGAAAGTAGGTGAAAACTATCATTATTTTCCCAAACACACATGCATGTACGTTCCTGCAGTTGGCAGAAGTGCCACTGCCGGATGGTGGATGGAACKGGGAGATGACCCCTGATGGCTGTTAGAGTGTAATTAGAGTGCTTGTAATTAGAACAGTAAAATTAACGTTTTTGTAAAGCAGTAACATTTTGATTATGAACATGCTAAGTATTTTATTTATGTATCATTATCCCTGACCTATAACTATCATGCTGTAGGAGGATTGCAGATACTTTCCATTTGAAAAATCGGATACTCATTGCCATACAACTGAGTCATATCTCTTTGCATTCTGACTGTTTTGTTGGAGAGGAATGTTTTGTATTGCTTCTATACCAAAGGTCTGTATTTGTAACTCTTGAGAATCAGTGAAGTATTTCCTGACATTGGATAAGGTTTTCAGCAAGTAAAAATTCGTATTTAGGTGTTTCACCTACAACAATTGAACTTCAGTCACTACACTATAAAGAGGAAGATCACTATAAAGAGGAAGAATTATCAATTATTCTTGAGTTGGAAGGGATCCACAGGAGCTGTTGGGTACAACTCCCTGCTCCTTACAAGGCTATCTATAGAAACCCCATATGACTAAAATTGYTGCCCAGGCACTCCTTGAACTCTTACTGCCTCGGTGTCATGACCAGTTCCTTGGGGACCCAGTGACTGACCACTGTGTCTCAGTGAAGGACCTTTTCCCACTGAACTTTCCCTAATGCAGCCTCCTCCCATTTCCTCATATCTTATCTCTGGTTACCAGGGAGAG